>CM053622.1:472982659-472993690 GCA_028646595.1 Phalanger gymnotis | reverse complement strand
TGTTGTAGGCTCTTTGACTTCGTTGATTTCTTCTGGCTGTATGTTTTGGTCTTCTTTGTTGGCAAAGCAAGATTCCAGAGTCTGAGACTGAATCTGGGTGCGTTTTTGCTGCCTGGCCATGTTCCCAGCCAACTTACTTGACCCTTGAGTTTTTCAGCAGGGTATGACTGCTTGTAGACTAAAGAGTTCTATGTTCCAAGCCTGGGGGCCAGCCAGTTCTGGCACACCAGCACTCCTCCTTCTGCAAGAACCCCCAACTTTGACTGGACTTAGATCTTCAGCAGGCTCTTCACTCCTGCTCTGATTCCCCACTTAATTTCTCCCACCAGGTAGGCCTGGGGCCAGAAGCAACTGCAGCTTTAGTTCTAAAGCTGCCCCACCTCTGCTGCCCCCGGGGTGGTGGGGAACCCCAAACTCTATCCCAGTCCCCAGCAGCTTCACCCACTAACCTACTCTGTTGTCTTTGGTGTTTGTGGGTTGAGAAGTCTGGTAACTGCTGCAGCTCACTGATTCAGGGGGCTAGGGCACGCTCCGCCTGGCTCCTGGTCTAGTTGGTCCGTGCTGCCCACACTGGGCTCTGCTCTACTCCGCTCAGCTCCCAGCTCTGTGCAGGATAGACCTTACCCAGAGACCATCCAGGCTATCCTGGGCTGGAGCCCTGCTTCCCTCTGCTGTTTCGTGGGTTCTGCAGTTCTAGACTTGGTCCAGAGCCATTTTTTATAGGTTTTTGGAGGAACTTAGCTGGGAGCTCTCTCTAGTCCCTGCTTTCCAGCCACCATCTTGGCTCTGCCCCCCCCCCCCCAAATTGACTGTGTTTTAAAGTGTTGCTTTATTTAAAGAATTACAATGTGAAGAGTTGCCAGGGATCTTAGAGGTAATCTAGTCTAATCTAATCTATAGATAGGAAAAACAAGGCCTAGAGAGGTCAATGAATTTGCCTAAGGTAGAAGACTAAAATCCAGGTCTCTTGACTTTAAGACCATTGTCAAGTGCAAATTGTGTGTGTGTGTGTGTGTGTTTGTGTGTGTGTGTGTGTGTATCAGTGTGCATGGATGTGCAATCTTGCATGTTTATGGCCACTGGCAGGTTGGTAGTCTGTGATGAATTTTACAGATTCTCATCTGAAATGGAGTAATAGTGGAATTGTACTTGGTAAAAGGTAGGAATACAATAAAAGCAATGCCAAATAACTATGGTCGCTATCTGGATGACCTCTAGTATTTTAAGTTTGAGAACTTAAAAGTTCAGAGGTGTTAATGCTTCATTGGAAGGGTTGCTTGAGCAATAAGGATAACCACACAAGTGAAATCTAAGCCATTCCTTGCCATTAAACACTGCCTTTACACAAAGCAGCTTGGTGGCACAGTAGATAGAGAACTGGGCCTTGAGTCAGGAAGACCTGAGTTCAAATGCAGCTTCAGACACTTACTAGTTGTGTGACCCTGGGCAAGTTACTTAACTCTGTTTGCCTTAGTTTCCCCACATGTAAAATGAGATTAGAGAAGGAAATGGCAAACCACTCCAGTATCTTTGCCAAGAAAACCCCAAAAGGGGTCATGAAAAATTGGACACAACTGAAAATGACTAAACAACAGCAAATTACAAAGAGCATCCGTTTTAATATATAATTTGTAGTACTGAGCACGTCCTATAAGGTCTGGGGTTCATGGAAGTCTACTGGGAAGTCCCAGGAGCCAGAGGCTAGATTACAGCTAATGATGCTGCTCTATCAGACACCTATTTCAGAAGATAACTGTGTAAAGCTAAAAACCAATATCCATTTCAGCATCTAGTTACTAAATTTCCTCTTAATTAAGTCAACCAATTAACAGACTGAAATCATCATCATCTAAAGTGGTGCTGATAAGTAGAGTTCATTGTATTATACTTTTCTAAGCTCAAATTGGGTTCCATATTTGTGCCTTCCTGATTTCTTTCAAGACATAAGGACTATTGCATGAGCAGGGCATTATAGAGGCCACTAATATCTAGAAGAAACATTCATTTTCAGCTTTTGTAATTTCAGAATAAACATTATGGATAGACTTAATAAATTAAATAATGTTTAACTAAATTTCTGTATGGCCCCAAATAGGAAAGTTACCTGGAGTTTAAAGTAATGAGAAGCTCCAAAATGCTTTTTGAAAAACTTTAATTGGGGCAGCTAGGTGGCACAGTGAGTAGAGCACTGGCCCTGGAGTCAGGAGGACCTGAGTTCAAATCAGACCTCAGACAATTGACACATTTACTAGCTGTGTGACCTTGGGCAAGTCACTTAACCCCAATTGCCCTGCCAAAACAAAAAACAAAACCTTTAATTGTGTTTAAATAGAAAGGAAGGAACAGTTAAAATGGAGAAGCACTTAGAAGTTTTTCTGGCATGAGTGTATTAGGAAGATTTAGCGCAGACAGCAGGTGTAAATCAATGTAGCATTATTAAAATTATTTAGATGTATAGTCAGAATAGAAACAATAATGTGCACTTGGTTGGAAGGCAGTCTCCAGGCAAAGAAATGCTGCATTGTTAATATGCTTCCATTATAATTGACAAAGCTACTAGTTCCAATGAAATGAATCACCCCTTAACTATCTAGGCTTTCTCCTTTTCTTAATGCAGCATTGGTGCTAGCACTGGCCCATATCTGTTTTACTGTACAGTTATGCTATTTCAAATATGTCCATTTTCATCTAATCAAGGTATCCTTTATTTTGATTTTAAAAGTCCTTTATAAAAGTACTGATACTATGCTCCCCCCACATAAATTACCCATTAGGTTGAAGAAATTATAAGTATGGATGAAATATATCTTTACCAATAGCACGTATGATTATCATCTCTCTTCGTATGTGACAGGTCACATAGGCACAGGTTTGGATTCTGGGAGTCAGAATCATAAATAGGCCAGTGTGATGGGACATGGCTCCATATACTGGCATGTGTGTGTATGTATGTACGTGTGTGTATATATGTGTGTGTATGTATGTATGTGTGTGTATGTATGTGTGTGTGTAGAGGTTCCTCGTGGGGAGAACAGCATGGAATTTGAAGAATATTTTCTTTACCTTTCCCCTTCATGACTGTACCATGCTATATAGCACACGACCTTTCCTGATCTACCCTAGACCCACCTCCCTCAGGGTTCTTCCTGTCACAGTGCAACCTTATCCTTGGAGCCAAACTCTTCCCTCATCCTATGTATCTATAAGTGACTAATTATCTTCTCTCTCAGCTTGGTTGCACCCACAATTACATTTTTGTCTGTGTCATTGCCACCATCTCATACTGTCCATTGAGTCTACCCCTAACCCAATTCAACAACTTTTTAGCCTAGGTGAAAAAATTCTCAATGGTTATTTCCTTGGTGGAAAGCAGCATAAAATTTTGATGTACACCTATCAGCAATATGGTACAATATTTCCTTTCTTCTCAGCAGCAATTGTCCAGTAGAATCTTGGAAGAGTTATCTTTATTGCTATGTCATATCTTCTTGGAGGTTCTCTGTCATAAGTTTTGACCTTAGTTTCTGTTTCCAGTTATCTATTTCTTTTTTTGTGTGGGTTAATCTCCCCTTCAGGAATCTTAGCCCTATCCATCAATGGGTATTTATTAAGTGCCTACTGTGTTTCCTAATTGTTGGGGATTCAAATATAAGGAATGAAAGAATCCCTACTCATAAGAGTTTACATTCTAACAGGAAGGAGCTGACGTTCTTTTGTCTTCTCTGACTTCCAGTGGTGTGTAATGTGTGTGTGTGTGTTACTGTTAGAAGCTGTTGAAAGTAAGTTTTTCATTCGAAGTAGTTTTCTGATTGAGCTTATTTCCATTCCAACGAATAGCATTATTCATATTTGTCTTTGAGTTAAAACTTCCCCTATATGATCAATGTATATTTCAGATTCTGTGTACTTAATAATCTTATATTCCTATTTTCAAAAAAGAACCTGTGGGAGTCTGAGTTTCTAGATACAGTCTGTTAGGATACAAGATTCATTGACAAAGTCAAAAGACCCCAAAGTTCAAGAGACTCTTAGAATATGTGCAAAAGAAATATATGTCAATGGGAAGCCTCTTAACAATGCAGTTCCTTGGACATATTCATTCTGGGCACACCTTTGCCTCAGAAAATGTTTTTACTCCCACTTTACCACTACAATCACTTGAAAAAGCAGAAACCTTCAAAGTCAATATTCAATATGGAAACCTATTCCAGAAAATCTGCTTTTAAGGAACAAAAATACTCAACCAATTAATTCAACATTGTTCAGTGTCTTAAGTTGTGTTCTTAAAGCAGGTGAGTAGACGTCTGTTTTTACTGGACCCCAGGATAAGTTACTTATATGAAAGGGTAGCAATAATGCAACTTCTCTAGGTATTAAGGAACATTCAGACGATCAGTTTTTCAAAGTGCTTTCTCCAGTTTAAGAGCTTTATGGTGAAAAGCACAGTAGAGATGCCAAGTGGTTATAGTGAAAACAATTTATGAATACATTCATAAAAATTATATGAGTGGGAAAATGCCACTACCATATTGTAGTTCAGTTCCGCTTTAGACTTTATTATTTACACATGATTGATTGGCTCACCTTAGGCTTCATGAGATGTAGGAGGGAGAGAGAAACTGGCAGGTTAGAAAACAACAGAATCCTACAATTTTTCAGGCAAGTACCAACACTCTCTTCCTTTGCATGAGCTCCATTATTTCCTCAACTAATCATGCTACCCCTCCTCTGAACTGAAGATACATTTACCCCCTCCCCAGAAGGAAAGATGAAAATAGAATAAATTCAGGACCTACCATTAACGATACCCCATTAGCCTTCCTAGCTGACGAATTGAATGGGTAGATTTTTTCAGAGGTAGGAGTAGTTTGACAAAGACTATACTAATTGTGACTAAATCCTGGATAAAATGGAGAGGAGTAAGCAATTAGAAGTATAAAGACAAACATTATTCTTCAGAAAGGGGCAGTTTTTAAACTTGGAGTTTAACAGTATTATTTTGTAGAATTGTAAAAGCATTTGGGGTGGGTAAGAACTAGAACCTGAAATTGGAATTGAAAAAGAGTTATTACATTATTTCATCCATCTGGCTGGTGAAGGAACAATACAATTTTGGGCCTAAATTTAATTGAGACTGATGTGGATCCCTAAGAACCTTGTGAGGCCCCTCCTGGGCCTGAGGTCATCCTAAAGTCTCCTCCCCTTATCTTGAGTTACCACATAACTTGCTCCTTATCCTGGACCATGGAATTCCTTGTCTCGTGCCCCACCCTGACTCATAATTTTTCTGGCCTCTCTTATCTT
Source organism: Phalanger gymnotis (assembly GCA_028646595.1). Lineage (NCBI taxonomy): Eukaryota > Metazoa > Chordata > Mammalia > Diprotodontia > Phalangeridae > Phalanger > Phalanger gymnotis. The sequence continues at coordinate 472,988,386 of CM053622.1, read as the reverse complement.
TTGTCAATTGTTGTTCTCTACCTGCGTCCTTACCCGGTAAGGCTTATCCTATCCCTAAATCTCCAACCCCCATAAGAAAGCCTAAAATCATCCTACAGGTTGTATAGCTTTTTCTCTATATAAGTCTGGTCTCTTGTCTACATCAGTGCCTTTGTTTAGCTCCTTGCTAAATCTCAGGCCCGCTGCTTTTGTGTCAATAAAGCTTCCAATGGCTACAGAGAAGGTCTAAGTGAATTCTTTCACATTTGATGAACCAGCTCTCCCAATTCCGACCTAATTAGAGACTTAACTAGATTCTTTGAAACTCTTTCATTTTTTTTTTTATCAGAAAAGCACAAAGTACTCATCCTTTCAATAACAGTGATGGACTGCAGACTCCTATATTGTGCAGTATGTTCTAAATCAGGCCCAAGGCAGCCACAATGGGGTAGTCAGAGGTACCAGATTGATCTTAGAATTTAAACTGCACTGTGGTGTGCATGGGGTGGGGGGAGGTTAAGTCTTTTGGGTAGCAAATGCTCAGAATCATAGTTTAATATTTCTACTTCCTCTTCTTTTGATGTGAAAAATCTATGTCTGGATTTTATCCTTTGCCTGAAGCCTTTCACAGAAGTCTATTAACAAATCTTGCTATGCAAAGGGCATGGGGTTGTGAGTTTTTCAGTTTTTAAAGATCTATAGAATTTAGCATTAACCCCCTCATCCACAATTGAAGGTATTTTTTTTTCAGTGACCACAGTTTATTACCATTTGGTCGCAATACACAGCAAAAAGTATATCAAGCTAGAGAGTATGTCGCATCAGTAGACAATGATTCCAGATATAGATGAAGGCTGATCACTCAACAAGAAGAAAATCAGCTTAATCGTGATCTTGTTTCAGCTTTTTAATCTTGTTCTTATGACGCTCAATCTCTTTCTGCTGGCGTTGTATCTCCTTCTCATGGTGCGGAATTTCTTCCTGATGGTGTTTCCTTAGGGAAGCCAGTTGCTCTAGGCTCTTCTCTCGGAAGTATCAGTCCTCCTCGGCCTTCTCCCTCTGGCTGAAAGCCCCGCCAGCGTCTCGAATGGCACCGGCCGCCGACTTTGTCAACAGGGTTGCTGCTGAACTGGCGGGGGTAGTCTAAATTGTAGCCCCGGGCCTTCACAATTCGGGCGCCCCACAGGCCGAGTCCAAGTCGTGTCGCTGCCACAGCCGTACACGCCATGCTCGCTGCTCCAGCTACTAAAACCCCTACCTCTCCTCTGCCTCAAGACCTTCCAATTGAAGGTATTTTTTAACACCATGCAATTTATATCAAGGTTCTCCTGAGCGTGGGGAAGAGATTCTGAAGAATAATAGGCTGTGGATTAAACATATAGTGTCTGGCTTCTATGGCTTTCAAGGGCCATATCATCTAATTATATCTAATAACTTATTGTTATTCACCATCTATGATGTTCTTCTACATTCACTGGAAGATAGGCCTATATAACAGAAACAAATAGGCAGTGGAGTTGGGAGGACTGAGTCTGAGTCCCAGTTCTGACACTACATAACCATAGGTAAGCCACTTAATTCCCCTGATCCTCAGGTTTCCCATTTATAGAAGGGAAATAACTATTTTTTCTATGAGTTTAGTATAAAGAAAACACTTTGTAAACCTTAAGAAGAAATGTAAATATGAATTGCTATTATTCAAACAAAAACTTGAAAGGCTACTAGGCATTGTGACTGTTGGATATTCATTTCCCTCAACTACCATTCCTTTACATGGATACATGTGAAGCCTAATGGTTATATCTTTTATTACTTTTCTTTTCACTTTTATCACTGTAGAGGAGTGGGACAAAATAGAGGGTGATAAAGTGAATGCTAGTACACTAGTCAATGAACCTGCTTATAGACCACATAGTTCCCTTAGTCCCAGAACTCTCTGTGCTCAAAAAGAAGATTCCTGGTACAATATGTCATTTCTAATAAGTTATACATTATAGGCAAGATGAGGGTCTTTGTGACATTATTTCCAGCAAACCCTGACAAGAACCCTACAGAAAACTTAAGAAGACATAAAGTCAGTTTAGTTCTAGGTCTTTCAAAGACTCTTAAATTTTACTTTTTTCTCAACTCTCCTCAAACCTGAGTAATCGGACTTCATTTATAAGGAAGGCAATAAATATTTATTAAGTGCCTACTATGTTCCAGACACTGTTCTAAGTGCTTTACAAACATTATGTCATTTGATTCTCACAATAAGTCTGTGAGGTAGGGGCTATCATTACCCCCATTTGATAGTTGAGGAACCTAAGATAGATAGGGGCTAAGTGACTTGCCTAGGGTCACATACCTAGAGAAATGTCTAAAGCTGGATTTGAATTCAGGTCTTCCTAACTACAGGTCCATTGCTCTATTTACTGTGCCACATAGCTATAGGAAGATTAAGAGTGGCGGCCAGGTGAGTGGCAGTAATCCATTAGACCAATGGATTTCAAGGTGTGGTCTCTGTACCCCTAGAAATTCCCAAGACCTTTTTAGTGGTTCTCAAGGTCAAAACTATTTTTGCAATAATACTAAGATGTTTTAATTGCTAGTACAGTAAATAGATAGATATGACCCACATAAACAAATACTTTTTGGTGGGGGGTCCTCAGTAATTTTTAAGAGTGGAAAGAGGTCCTGAGATAAAAAAGTTTGAGAACCACTGGCCCAAATGCAGCGGCACGTGAGTGACTAGCAAATATTTCTTTCAAGAAAGAAAATTAAAAATAGGGATAAAGCTTAAAGGGATAGAATATGACTGAACGAAGAGTTGATATTTTATTGCCACATACTATAAATTAAGCAGGATTTTTTTTTTCTGGCAGCAGTATTTAATCTCTGCATATTTGCTTTTTTAATATATATTTTATTTTTTCCTCTAGTTATATGTCAAAACAATTTAAAAACTTTTTTTAAGTTTTAACTTCTAAATTCTATATCTAACTTCCTCCCTCCCCCTTCTCTGATATGGTAAACAATTAGATATAGGTTATACATGCACAATTATGTAAAGCATTTCCATATTAGTTATTTTGTACAAGAAGACTTGAATAAAAGAAAAACAATGATGCTTCAGTCTGTATTCAAACAATATCAGTTCTTTCTCTGGAGGTGGATAGCATGCTTTGTCATTAGTCCTTCGAGATTGTCTTAGATCATTGTATAAGTTCAGCAAGATATTTAAGGCTTGGAATAAACATGGTTAATAATTTAAGTGAAAAAATTTTTTAAGACAGCAGATGCCCCCAGAATAATTCTGAGGAAATGAAATTATTGTCTTAGGCCTAAAAATTAGAAGGCTGTGCTGCTGGGGTCCAGATATCTAGAACTACATTAAAAATAGGGGATAAGTACTGAAGCATTCACTCATATGCAAGGGACAAATATTTAGCTTTAGCTTCCTGTTACCATGGGCCCATCCTTTTTTCCATGCCACAAACATACAGGTTGCCTTTTGCAACACAACCTCTAGTTTCCTCTTTTGAAGCTGCATTTGATGTTCATTTTAACCAGGTTTTACCCATTTAAGGACGAGGGAACTCACACATTGTGATTTGTTCCTAAATCTGCAACCCACATAGAGGTTGATTGGCTTTCCCCATTGGGCTTGTATATAAGCCCTGACAATCTGTAGAAGTAATATAGCCATTACAAGCTTGGAAAAACAAAGCATTTTCAAACCTTTTATGCATCATTAACCACTTTCTGTCCCATGCCTGAAATAGCCTGTTATATCCCTATTTTCCCTTGCAGGAAGAGGACAAAAATGGAGGAAATTATGAAGCTGCTGGTGGGTGTCACAAAGGATAGAGGAAGACTTGAGTTAAAATCTGACCTCAGACAGTTGCAAGCTGTGTGACCCTAGGCAAGTCAGTTTAGTTTCCTTAACTATAAAATGGGGATAATAATAGCACATAATAACAGGGCAGCTATATGGCTCAGTGGATAGTGTACCAGGCCTGAAGTCATGAAGATCTGAGTTCAAATATAGCTTCAGATGTTTATGAGCTTTGTGAGCAAATCACTTAACCCACTTTGCCTCAGTTTCCTCATCTGTAAAATGGGCTGAAGAAGGAAACCACTACAGTATCTTTGCCAAGGAAACCCCAAATCAGGTCATGAGGAATCAAACATGACAAATGACTGAACAACAACAGCAATAACACCGATTATGCAGGGTTGTTATCAGGATCAAATGAGATCATATTTGTAAAAAGTGCTCAGCATAGTGCTTGGTACATAGTAGGTGCTATATAAATACTTATTTCCTTCCTCCTCCCACTCCAAAAAAATGGAGTAAATCATTCCAATCAATCATTATTTAGTCCTTACTATGTGCTAGGCACTTGGTATTCAAAGACAAAAGTAAACAGTCACTAAAATCAAGGAGCTTCCATACTATGACGGGAGATATTATGTATATTCGTAGCTATATACAAAGCATAAAAACTAGAGATGAAATGATTTGGTGACAGAGGGAACTAGCAGCTGGGTGTGGGGATCATTTGGCTATTTCTTTTGGAGTTCTGTGATAGAGGAACCAGCTCTGGGGGTGGCGGAGGTGGTGCAGTGATGGAGCTCCAGTGTCAGTTGCTTCCAGAGTCTCTGGCTCACACAGAGCTTGTGGTGGCAGTGGAGTAGAAGCAGCTCTGAAAAAAGCAGTGCAGCCCCTAAAGCTTGGGACAAAGCACTCTCTACAAGCAGTCATACCCCGACAAAAAGCTCAAAAGTCAAGTAGCTGGCTGGGAACATGGCCAGGCAGTGAAAAAGAACACAGACTCAGACTCAGACTCAGACTCTAGAATCCTTTTTTGGTGACAAAGAAGATCAAAACATACAGCCAGAAGAAGTCAACAAAGTTAAAGAGCCTACATGAAAAGCCTCCAAGAAAAATATGAATTGGTCTCAGGCCATGGAAAAGCTCAAAAAGGATTTGGAAGAGCAAGTAAGAGAAGTAGAGGAAAAATTGGGAAGAGAAATAAGAGCGAAGCCAGAAAACCATGAAAAACAAGTCAATGACTTGCTAAAGGAGACCCAAAAAAATACTGAAGAAAAATAACACCTTAAAAACTAGACTAATCCAAATGGCAAAAGAGCTCCAAAAAACCAATGAGGAGAAGAATGCCTTGAAAGGCAGAATTAACCAAATGGAAAAGGAAGTCCAAAAGACCACTGAAGAAAATACTAGCTTAAAAATTAGATTGGAGAAACTGGAAGCTAGTGACTTCATGGGAAATCAAGATATCGTGAAACAGAACCAAAGGAATGAAAAAATGGAAGACATTGTGAAATATCTCATTGGAAAAGCCACTGACCTGGAGAATAGATCCAGAAGAGATAATTTAAAAATTATTAGACTACCTGAAAGTCAGGATCAAAAAAACAGCCTAGACATCATCTTTCAAGAAATTATTAAGGAAAACTGCCCTGATATTCTAGAGCCAGAGGGTAAAATAGAAATTGAAAGAATCACCTCTTGAAAAAGATCCCTGAAAGAAAACTCCCAGGAATATTGTCGCTAAATTCCAGAGTTCCCAGATCAAGGAGAAAATACTGCAAGCAGCCAGAAAGAAACAATTTGAGTATTGTGGAAAAACAATCAGGATAACACAGGATCTAGCAGCTTCCACATTCAGGGATCAAAGGGCTTGGAATAGGATATTCTGAAGGTCAATGGAGCTAGGATTAAAACCAAGAATCACCTACCCA
>CM053622.1:472958152-472982559 GCA_028646595.1 Phalanger gymnotis | reverse complement strand
GCTGAATAGAAATTTGACTTTCAAACACAAAAATCAAGAGAAACATGAAACGGTAAACAAGAAAGAGAAATCATAAGGCACTTACTAAAGTTGAACTGTTTTGTTTACATTCCTGCATGGAAAGATGATGTGTGTAATTCATGAGACCTTTCTCAGTATTAGGGTAGTTGAAGGAAATATACATACATACATACATACATACATACATACACACACACACACACACACACACATATATATATACATAGACAGAGGGCACAGGGTGAGTTGAATGTGAAGGGATGATATCTAAAAAAATAAAATAAAATTAAGAGATGAGAGAGAAATATATTGAGAGAGGGAGAAAGGGAGAGATAAAATGGGGTAAATTATCTCACATAAAAGTGGCAAAGAAAAGCAGTTCTGTTGGAAGGGAAGAGGGGGCAGGTAAGGGGGAATCAGTAAATCTTGCTCTCATTGGATTTGACTTGAGGAAGGAATAACATACACACTCATTTGGGTATCTTACCCCACAGGAAAGTAGGGGGAAGGAGATAAAAAGGAGGATGATAGAAGAAGGGCAGATAGGGGGAGGAGGTAATCAAAAGCAAACACATTGACAGGGTCAAGGGAGAAAACTGAAAAAAGGGGGACAGGATAGGATGGAGGGAAATATAGTTAGTCTTTCACAACATGAGTATTGTGGAAGTGTTTTACATAATGATACATTTATAGCCTATGTTGAATTGCTTGCCTTCTTAGGGAGGGTAGGGGAAGGGAAGAGGGGAGAGATTTTGGAACTCAAAGTTTTAAAAGCAGATGCTCAAAAAAAAAGTTGTTTTTGCATGCAACTGAGAAATAAGATATATAGGGAATGGGGCATAGAAATCTATCCTGCCTTACAAGAAAGTAAGGGGAAAGGGGATGGGGACAGGGGAGTGGGGTGACAGAAGAGAGGACTGACTGGGGAACAGGGCAATCAGAATATATGCCATCTTGGAGTGGAGGGGAGGGTAGAAATGGGAGGAAAATTTGTAACTCAAAATCTTGTGGAAATCAATATTGAATACTAAAATATTACTTAAAAATAATTGTTAAGAGGAAAAAAATTAATCAGCTCTCTGTGGTACCATTGGGCAGACCACAATGTAAAAATCAAACTTGTAAATAAACCCTAAGTGACATTTGTAGCATGGAATCACAGAGCTGGAAGGGACCTTACAGGTCATCTGGCTGAACCTCCTACCAGATTCAATAATCTATAACGGATAGTAATCTAATCTGTGCTTGAACACTTCTTAACCTGATTTGACATCTTACATGAGTTATTTTATTTTGGGCAGTGTCAAGTTTCTTATCTGTGTATAGCGGCAATTCCTGGACAATTTATCCAACGTCTCACCTAACCCTAATTCCATCATTCAGGGAAACAAGTGGAGACTGGGTCCTGGTAGGTATCATTACCAGCACTACAGTACCTGTACCTCAGCAGCCACAACTATGTTAGACTCAAAAAAGAAAATCTTTTCAAGTAAAGTCCTTGGGACTGACAAATGGTTCAATATAAAAAATGGATATTTTTAGTCCATAGAAATGACACTAAACAAGATGTGTTTGTATACTGGCTTTATCTCTACTCAGTATTCCAGTCAAATTAGATTACTTGCCATTTGGACTACTGGGCTTTACCATCTACCCTGCTGATGTACTCTCTAGATCAATCTATCAACTTAGCATTTAATAAGTGTCTACTATGTGCTAGGCACTGTGAAGCACTGAGGATAGAAAGGTAAAAAAAAAAACATTTTTTTCTCTCAAGGAATAGAGTCTAGTGGGAAATACAACATAAAAACAACTGTGTATAAATAAGATATATACTGGGTCAGCTGGGGATAGTCTCAGAGGGAAAGTGCTAAGGATAAGGAGAATCGGAAAAGGCCCTCAAAAAAGGTAAGACTTCAGCTGGAACTTGAATGAAGCCAGGAAAGCCAGGAGGTAGAAATGAGGAGGGAGAGAGTTTCAGGCCTGGGGTGGAGGCAGGAAGAGAAAATGCTCAGTGCTGGAAAATGGGGAGCCATGTGGGACCAAGGAGGACAGTGCCACTGGATTAAGGAGTAGGTGGCCAGGTGTGTTGTTGGTGGAGTAAAATACAAGAAGAATGGAAAAGTAGGAAGAGGTCAGCTTGTGAAAGACTTTAAAAGCCAAGCAAGATTTTACATTTGAACCTGAAGATAATAGACAACCCCTGGAAAATATTGAATGGAGGGTAACGGTGATATTTAGGAGGATCAACTTGACAGCTCAGTGGAGGGTGGATTGGAATGAAGAGAGAATTGAGACAGGGAGACCAACTGTCAGATGATTTCAATGAGGACCTGCACCAGGATGGCGTCAGTGTCAGAAGACAGGAGATGTATAAGGGAGAAGTTACGAGCATAGGAAAGATAAGACTTGACAACCGATTGGATATGGATGAATGACTCCTTGGCATTGTCATCTGACCTGCCAATACTCCCTAAGGCTCATGGAACCCTTTCAATTTGCCTTGCAGCTGAACTCTGCTCTCTATGTGGGTCTGAGACTACTACTCGTATTAAACATAGACAGAGACCATTCTTGACAAAAGGCAAAATGGAGTTTATTGCTTTCTCATGAGAAAGGATACATCCCAGCGTGGCCCAAGATGATGCCAGCAAGTGTGTGTGTGGCATACAGCTCAAAGCAAGTTATATAGACCTTAATGCAGAGGAGTTCCCCCCACCCCCACCCCACTGGCTCCTTTTCCCATTGCCTGGGTTTGGAGCTCACATTCTAAATGAGGAATTTCTCCCCATCGATAGAGAACAAAGAACAAAAAGGCAAGGACTGTGTATTCAGCAAAAAGAAAGTAGAAACTAGATAAATGGGACCTTGTAGTTGTCTGTCCCCTGATGTAATTTCTTATCTCTACTTTCTCAGCAGAGCAATTTCTAAAAAATATAGAAGGGGTGCAGGGTGGGAGTGGATGGTAGGAGAGGTAAGGTCTTATCCCATGCTGAGGGTGCTTCACTCAGTAATCCACTCATCTCAATTTATTTCCCCTCACTAGGATATGAGCTCTTTCAGAGAACAGATTGTTTCACTTTTCTAAGTGTGCCTGTAATGCTTAGCACAATGCTTTGTACATAGTAAGAACTTAATGAATATTTTTTCATTTATTTATCCATTCACCTGTGAAGATTTGTACATACATTTTATTTAGATTTAGATAAATTCTGATATTTCCTAGAGGCCAATATGGATAGGATCAAAGAGAGACCAAGAGAAACTTCTGTTTGTGATTACCTCTAATTTAACTTGTATATATCTTGTTTTTACGTGGTTTTTGCATATTGTCTCCCCCATTAGACAATGATCTTTTTTATGATAAGGACTGTCTTTTACCTTTCTTTGTATCACAATACTTAGCACAGTGTCTGGCACATGATTGTGTTTGTCCTTTGTTTTCAAAGAGAATCATGACATCAGGGAAATCATAACATGACTTGCAGTTGACTTTTATTTGAGTGACGGAGGGCTGTGCAAGGTCACCAGCCTCACTTTCTCCTCCAGAGCCATCTGGATTCAGTGACCAGATATTCATCAGGATGACTGGAGATGGCTCAGGATGCAATGGGAGACCCCGGCCCTTTTAGGCCCAGGCCTTTTCATGTACTCACTTAGAGTGAGGTGACACCCATTTAGTGAATAGGCATCTTTGAGGAGTGAGTCAAGGAATGGCCCCTTTAATTAGAAAAAAAGGGAAAAAAATCAAGCCGGGAAGGGAAGACTCTCAGGTTTGAAGTTCCAAAGAGAAACAGTTACCATTGACATTCACTCTAAGCCAGGAGGGCCTAAAACGCAGCCTGTTCACTGAAAGGGTGTTGCTGTACTCTAAGTGAGTACGTGAAAAGGCTTGACCCTAAGAGGGCCAGGGTCTGGCACATGATAGATACTTAAAAATGCTTGTTGACTTGATTTGAAAGATGATTTTTGAAGCCACACTTCAAAGGCTGGTCCATATGAGCCCATAGCTTCAAATGTTGCACCGTTGGTTATATCACTATAAATGAAACCAAAAGACAAAAGCAACTTGTAGCTAAAAAAAGGATGGCTCATAGGTTTTATTTGGAGGGGCCAAGTAATGAAGCTGTTTTTATCAAGGCACTCCAAAATTTTTTCTGAAAGGTGCATATTTTTAAAATCAATATTTTTCCAATGAGAACCAGAGTAATGCAGCATATTGACAGCTTACTTAGGCATAACCCTGGACAAGTCAACTTTTTAGAGCCCCAGAGAATTCTCGAAACGACAATTATAGAACGATTGCTGATATACATTGGTAGAAAATTTTCTGCACTATTGAAATCACAAGTCTAGACAAAAAAAAATAGGTTGACAATGTAGTCAAAATGTTATTTAAAAAATTAGAAAAGGAGGTGGTCCAGTCAAGTCTTGACAATAGTGGATAATAGCCTGTGTCCTCCATTAGCATCTATGTAATATCAAGAAATATATTAAGGTTTCCCAGCATGTTGGATGGACCCTTGTGGAGATTTTTATAGGAGGACATGGGCAACAGTGGCACAGGATAAGAAGGACTAGAAGGCTAGTGACCTACACCAAGGAGAAAGTACTAATGTTGATGATGTCATAGCTATACCAAAGTACCTGTTAGTTGCTCTCTAATTGCTTACTCATTTATTTTAGTTTTCAAAATGTGCTTTACTTTGTTCTACCCTTTGAAATTTGAAGATTAAACTCTTCAACAGAGGAATAGTCAATAATAGATAAAGGGTCAGTGATTTCATTAAAGTTGGGGACTCTTGGTGTGGGAACTCCATCCACCAATGCTGATCAAAAATTGAAAAAACATCAACAACTAAATATATAAGTGCTAGGGAGTTTCAAGGGGGACACAGAGGCTAAATGACATGCAAAGGCTCACTTAAGTAGTATTAGAGACAAAATTTAAAGCCAGATCTTTGTGATTCCAAGTCTAGCACTCTATCCTCTATAAAATACTATCTCACTGATACTGAAAAAAAGAATCAAAATAGAAGATGGGTGGTTCTACTCTTACCACTTCCCATTTCAAGTCAAATGATTATTCTTGCTTTGTTTTTCCTCTTTTTAAACATAATTTCAAAAATTATTTTTATTACCCTTGGCGTTTTTGGCATTTAAAATTTTACTTATCAGTGAATCAATAAGCATTTGTTAAGCATCTACTTAATTTTTTGGCACCATACTGGTGCTGGAGACACAAAGACACATGAATAGATTTCAAGGGCCCCATGGGAAAAATAACATTTTTGTTTTCACTAATCTTTAACTGATGTTTAGCATTTCCTTCAATGATTTGAAAACATTCTGAGGTGGAGTCCATAGATTCTGTAGGCTACCAAATAGGGTCCATGACACAAAATAGTTTAAGAACCCTTGTTTTAGAGTATTAGTCCATGAGATCATTCCTATTATTTCTTTGGATCATTTGAAATCATATTATCTTAGAATCATAGGCTTAGAGTTGGAAGGCCATTAAGTACAATCTCTTAATTTTACGAGTGAGGAGATTAAGGCCTAATGAAGTTGTGACTTTTTCTAGGTGACACAGTTATTAAATATTCTAAGCGGGATTCAAACCTGGGTCTTTTGGACTCCAAGTCCAGAAATCTCTGCAGTACACCATGCTGCCTCTCAAGGCTATTCTACTGAAATCTAGGTTCACATCTATGTCCAATATTCTCTCCTTTGGCTATTACACATTCTAAGATGTCCAGTATTTGGTATAACCAGGACAAATACCAAAGTTCCTAAAAGTGCCAAGGTATGGTTGATTTGCTTCTCGTTGAAATGATTGGAAGAGTAAAAAGTAAAGGGGGCTCACTTTATAGGTAACCAACACTTGAATGATTATATGTTTGTTCATTATGATTTAATCTTTATGAAATCTCCACAGTGGGCATCATCACCATAAACATTGAATTAAATAAACAAATAAGCAAGAAAACAATGGTCTCTGTTTTTGTGGAATTTACAAACTAAAAGGGATATACAGAAAAAAAAGAGGGTCAGTTGAACAATGCTATGAAATGGAGGCACGGTGTAGTGGTGGAAATGGGTGGTGTAGTGGATAAAGTGCTGGGCCTGGAATTAGGAAGATTCGTCTTTATGAGTTCAAATCTGACACACTTACTAGCTTTGTGACCCTGGGCAAGTCATTTAACCCTCTTTGCTTCAGTCTTGTCATCTATAAAATGAGCTGGAGAAGGAAATGGTGAACCACTCCAGTATCTTTGCCAAGAAAACCCCAAATGGGGTCACAAAGAGTCAGACATTACTGAAAAACAACTGACCTATGAAATGACAATAATGTTTCATTTGGAATATTTTTTTTAAACTTTGTTCCTTTTGGATGGAGAGATGAAACAGAAAACATATTAAAGTAGATGTTAAGAAAACAGTACAAGCTAAATGAAAAAGTGGGTTAATGAAGGAGAAGCAATGGATCTGGGAATAGAAAAATGATTTTTAATGATAGAAGCAGGATTTAAATGAGGAATATTCTTAGATATTTTTCCTTGTCTTTTTCAAAGTAGATAGTCATGGAGATTAGATATCAGGAAATTAACTACACAGTGTAAGGACAGAGAAGAGGGGTCTGATGGGGTCTGTTTTATTCATTGAAAGCAGAGGATAAAACTAAAATAGGAGGGAATATTTAAGTCCTGGGAGCCAAGATGGTGGAGTAAGCCAGAAGCTGCTGTCATTTTTCCTTATTGCCCTCTGAAAACCCAGAAAATATTGCCCCAGGAAAAATCCTGAAACAGTGGAACCAGTAAAAAGATGGGATGTAGCAGTTGTTTAGCCTGGGAGGCTTGGGAGATTAACAGGCAAGGTCTGTCTCACTCTGGTGGAAAGAGACCACAGTCCAAGATGGGTAGTGTCCTGGCAAGCCAGCCTCAAGCCCCACCTCATCAAACTATCAGGAGATCCTGAGCCCCAGAGTGGTGGAGCACGGAAGCACCGAAATCAGGATGTTTATGTGCCTTGGTACAGCCAGGGCAACTGGCAGACTCCAGCTAAGAGAATCACCATGTGGGCCAGCAGACAGACATCCTCCAGCAGCTGAAACCCCACGTACTTCAGCACAGCCTCAGGTGAGCAGGTGTGCTCCCCAGGTTCAGTGTAGCCCTGAGGAAATGCAGAAAAACCCCACCTGGCATCAGCACATACCAGCCACCACCACTAGGACCTCAGCTCAGCACCAGGTAAGCTGCCAGACCCCTACAGCCTACAGCTGCCAGCATCTGAGGCCCCAGCACAGAAAGCCAGTGATCAGGTCCCATGTTCCCAGCACAAGAAGTTCGGGATGGTGCCCCCTGTGCCTCAACAGGAGAGGTCAACTTTAAAAGTCAAGAAATAGGCAAACATCACAAGCAAAAAACAGAAACAGACACTGACCATAGATTCTTTCTATGGAGACAGGGAAGATCAAAACGCAAATTCAGAAGAGGACAACATTGTCAATATAGCTACATCCAGAAACTTAAAGGGGAATATGAACTGGCCTCAAGCCCAAAAAGCCTTCTTGGAAGAGCTCAAGAAGGATTTTAAAACTCAAATAAGAGAAGTAGAAGAAAAATAGGGAAAAGAAATGAGAGGTATGCAAGAAAGAGTCAATACCTTGGAAAAAGGAAAAAGGAAAAAGACAAAAATTGACTATAGAAAACAATTCCTTATAAAATACAATTGGCCAAATGGAAAAAAGTACCCGGAAGAAAACAACTCCTTAAAAAATAAAAAACAAATGGCCAAATGGAAAAGGAGGCACAAAAACTCACTGAAGAGAAGAACTCCTTAAAAAATAGAATTGGCCAAATGGAAAAGGAGGTACAAAGGCTAACTGAAGAAAATGATTCATTAAAGATTAAACTTGGGGAAGTAGAAACTAATGACTCTGAGACATCAAAATTCAGTCAAAAAAAATCAAAAGAATGAAAAAAAATAGAAGAAAATGTAAAATACTTCATTGGAAAAATAAGTGACCTGGAAAATAGATCCAGGAGAGATAATTAAGAATTATTGGATCTGAAAGCCATGATCAAAAAAAAAAAAAAAGAGCCTGGACAACATCTGTCAAGAAATTATCAAGGAAAACTTCTCTGAGGTCCATGAACCAGAGGGTAAAATAGTCATTGGAAGAATCCACTGATCACCTCCTGAAAGATATCCCAAACTGGAAAAGCTAAGGAATATAGTAGCCAAATTCTAGAAATATCAGGTCAAAGATAAAAGTCTGCAAGCAGCCAGAAAGAAACAATTTAAATATCGTAGAACCACAGTCAGCATTATGCATGACCTAGCAGCTTCTATATTAAAGGATCTGAATGCTTGGAATATGATATTCCAGAAGGCAAAGGTGCTTGGATCACAACCCAGCAAAACTGAGCATAATCTTTCAGGGGAGGAGATGGATATTCAATGAAATAGGGGAATTCCAAATTTTCTTGATGAAAAAAACCATAGCTAAACAGAAAATTTAATCTTCAAATACAAGATTCAAGAGAAGCATGAAAAGGCAAACAGGAAAGAAAAAAATGTTATTCAATAAGGTTAAACCATTTACATCCGTACATGGGAAGGTGATAGTTGTAACTCTTGAGAACTGTATCTTTACTATGACATTTAGAAGGGGTATACATAGATAGAGGGTGTGGATATAAATTGACTTTGATGATAAAAGATTAATTAAGGGGTGAAAAAAAGGTTGTACTGGGAAAAGAGGAGAGGAGGAGTCAGAAAAGGGTAAATTATATCACATGAAATGGTGCAAAGACCTATTACAGTAGAGGGAAAGAAGGGAGGGAGGTGAGTATTGTTTGAACTTTAGTCTCATCAGATTTGGCTGAAAGAAAGAATATTATACACACTCAACTGGGTATAGAAATCTATCTTACCCTATAGGAAGTAGGAGAGGAAAGGGGGAAGAAAAAGGAGAGGGTCACTAGAAGGGGGAGCAGAAGGGAGGGAAGAAGTAGTAGGGGAAAAGAAAAGGGAGGGGGGCTGACAGAAAGGAGGGAAGACTGCAGAAGGCAGTGGTCAGAAGCAAAATGCAGGAGAAGAGGAAAAGGGAGAAACAAGAGAGAAAAACATATACAGCGTTAAAAATAGGATGGAGAGAAAGACAGAGTAATCATAACTGTAAATGTAAGTGGGATGAACTCTATTATAAAATGGAAGTGGATAGCAAAGTGGATTGCAAGCTATAATCCTACAATATGTTGTTTACAAGAAACACATTTGAGATACAGAGACATACACAGAGTAAAGGCAAAGGGCTGGAGCAGAATATGTTATGATTCAGCTGAAGTAAAAAGAAGTAGGGGAGGCAATCCTGATCTCACTCAAAGTAAAAGCAAAAATAGATCCAATTAAAAGGGATAAGTAAGGAAACTACATCCTGCTAAAAGTACCATAGACAATGAAGTAATATCACTACTAAACATATATGCACCAAGTAGTATAGCACCCAAATTCTTAGAAGAGAAGTTAAGTGAGTTACAGGAAGAAATAGACAACAAAACTATACTACCAGGGGACCTCAACATCCCCCCCCTCAGAAGTAGATAAATCTAACCATAAAATAAACAAGAAAGGAATTAAGGAGGTGAATAGAATTTTTGAAAAGTTAGATATGGTAGACCTCTGGAGAAAACTGAATGGGGATAGAAAGGAATATACCATTTTCTCAGTAGTACAGGGCACCTACACAAAAATTGAACATGTACTAGGGCATAAAAACTCACAATCTAGTGCAGAAAGGCAGAAATATTAAATGCGTCCTTTTCAAATCACAATGCAATAAAAATTACATGTAATGAAGGGCCATGGAAAGATAGACAAAAACTTAATTAGAAACTAAATAATCTAATCCTAAAGAATGATTGGGTCAAACAACAAATCATAGAAACAATCAATAACTTCATCCAAGAGAATGACAATTAATGAGACAACATACCAAAACTTATGGGATGCAGCCAAAGCAGTTCTTAGGGGAGATATTATATCTCTCAATGTGCGTAACCTTTGATCCAGCAATACTACTTGCAAGTCTGTACCTCAAAGAAATCATAAAAACAGGAAAAGGACCCACATGTACAAAAATATTTATAGCAACTCTTTTTGTAGTGGCCAAGAATTGGAAATTGAGAGGATACCCATCAATTGGAGAATGGCTGAACAAGTTGTGGTTTATGAATGTAATGGAATACTTTCATTCCATAAGTGAGCAGGTGGACTTCAGAAGAACCTGGAAAGACTTACAGGAACTGATACTAAGTGAAGTGAGCAGAACCAAGACAACCTTTACACAGTAACAGCCCCATTGTATGATGACTGACTTTGATAAACTTAGCTGTTCTCAGCAATGCAAAGACCTTAGATAACTCCAAAAGACTCATGATGGAAAGTGCTGTCCACATCCAGAAAAAGAACTGTGGAGTCTGAATATAGATCAACGCATACTATTTGCTCACTCTCTTGTTTATCATTATTTTTTGGTTCTTTCTCGTGCTTTTCCCCATTGGTTCCAATTCTTTTTTACAACCTGACTAATGTGAAAATATGTTTCATATGTATAGCTTATGTAATATTGTACACCATTTTGGGAAATGGGAGAAAATTTAGAACTCAAAATCTTATAGAAGTGAATGCTGAAAACTAAAAATAAATAAATTTAAATTAAAAGAAAAGAGGATGGAAAATCAAGCTTAATGTGAAGGAAAGTAAGTTAATATTTTAGAAGATATAGAAAAGCTTACCATTACAATGAAGAGAACAAATAAAGAGAAAGCAGAGAAATGTTTGATTATTTCTGTAAGTTGAATCTGATAATTATTCATTCTTTTAAAATTTTCTTATCAATGTTAAGTACTAATGCTATCTCGAAGTGCTATCTTAGTACTAGTACTATCTCAAAGATACTATCTTTCAGTAGAAGATGAAAGTAAAAATCATATTTTTTCTCCTTAATATCCATGTTCTTAGAAAGCAGAAGTTGTATACAATACTGAACTTGGAGTCAGAAAGACCTGAGTTCAAATCTTGCTCACACACTTACTAGTTTTGTGACTGAGCAAATCACTTAGCCTTGCTGAGCCTTTAAAAAATATGTAAAATGGAGAAAATAATTTTACATATTTCATAGATTGTTGTGATAATCAAATGAGAAAATACCTGTAAAACACTTTGAAAACCTTGAAATATTATTTCAGTGGTGGCTATTATTATTATTGAATTTATAGTTCAGCTCTGTACAGTTGGATTTTTCTATTCAATAAAGACATTCATGTATTAAAAAAAAATAAAAGAGTAGGGGAACTAAAGAAGTGAACCTTGGGAAATGAGGAATCAATAAACACTTTTAGTTATATCTTCCCACTCCTTGGTTTCTCTTTTCAATTCTCTTTTGACAGAGGAAGGTGGGAAAGTAAATGGGGTTTTGATGGATGCTATTCCTGGGCATTCTGTTTCCTTAATTTGCTCCAGGGAAAATATCAAGTATCTAGGACTAGTATCTAGGACTAGTCACTAAGATTCAATGAATCATTCATTACATATTGTACCAAGTGCCTCTTGTTTCCTAGGTCACTTACTGTTCAGGATACTGCACTATGTATCAGTCTACTCTCTAAAGTTGACTTCTACCAAAGAGGAAATAAACATAATTTTCAAAGCTGGTTCAAAATGAAAAGTGGGAAAAAATGAAAAACTAAACTACAACCCCTATTTGAGGGTTTCCTAACTTCTTTACTTAAATGCCATGAAATAACCAGTTGCTGTTAGCTCATTGGAATGGGAGAAATTTCCTTTCACATTCATTCACTTGAACATTTTCATCTAGATATAAAATACTACAATGTGTGGTAGTATAAAAATTAGTCTAACACTAGTCAAATGAAATGGAACAAAAGGTAAAAGAGCCAATTAAGAAAGAAAGAAAGCATATCTTGTTTTAACTTACAATTAAAAAAAAGTCAGGCACCACTTTTAACACCTGTTACATATAATTAATTCCCACTTTGAATAAGATTATGTACCTATGAGAGCTGCCATAAAATACAAAAATGACAAAATTATGGAAAGGAAGTTTAATAAAACTAGAGATATCATGAATTTTTAAAAATGCTACTTTGAAAGTCACATTTTAATGTTCCTTCAGATAACTTGCAATTAAAGCAGGCGATCTGGTCTAAATTTAAGAAAATCTTGTCACTTTTACTATAATGCGATGATATTAGACAATGTTAGCATTCAAGGAGTGACTGCAAGCCTCCTATAAATAACTTATGTATGTTTGTCACAACTTTGATGCTAATTATCATCTGGTGATATGATGGATCTGATTAATAAATCAAAAGTGAATCTCAATTATGAATTCATGCAATCAAATTTCATATGCGTGCCAAAATAAGCCTGAAGTCTCTGAGATGGATTTTTTTGGGAAATAAATATAGTATGGCTCTAAGGTTACATTGTTTGAGAAATAATCAGTATTTGGTATCATAGAGAAGAGCTTCTCTAGAGCTTATTTAAAACACAGTGCTTGGGATGTTGAAGAAAGCTTAGAACCATCTAGGTGGTTCAGTGGATAGAGTGCTGGGCCAGGTATCAGGAAGACTGAGTTCAAATCTGGCCTCAGACACTTATGAGCCATGTTGTCTTGGACAAGTCACTTAGCCTCTGTTTGCCTCAGTTTCCTCATCTGTAAAATGAAGATAATAGTAGCACCTACCTCCTAGAGTGTTGTGAAGATCATATGAGATAATAATTATAAGGTGCTTAGCACAATACTGGGCACATAGTAAACCTCATATATTTATATAAGCTTAGCTATTATTATTATTATTATTATTATTATATAAGGTTAGCTATTATTATTAAAAGGATTCTCTCTATTGTAAAAGCCTTATATCAGGAAAGAAATGAGAAACACTTCAATCGATATCTTAAGATCACAGGATCATAGATGTAGAGCTTGAAGGTATATTAGATATCATCTTATGCAAATCCTTTTTTCCAGAGGAGAAAACTGAGGCCCACAGATGTCAAATGATTTGTCCAAGGTCACATATCTAGCAAGTGGCAGACACAGGCAGACATTGAAGCTAGGACCATTGTCTTCATATTCAGTATTTTTTTTTCCTACTGTGCCTGTCTTGGTCTGGTGTTGGAATGAATTTGCAGGTCATTTGCAGGTCATTTGACTTTTAACAAAAGTTTTACTTAGCCAAAGCATAGAAAGGATATTCAGCAATTGTACTATAGCACTTAGCTAGGCTCAGTGTTTTCCCCTTTGTTCTCTATAGAAATCATTTGGTTAGCAGGACAGGGTGTGGTCACCCTCCCTCTTGGGACATCTGCTAGGTTTGAAGATCCCTGACTCCTCCTAGGGGTGCTTTTTTCTTTTAGTGACCAGGAAGCTAAGTCAATATGACCAGAGGTCACTAGGAAGCTGCTTCAAGAGCAGTTGAGTTTAGTTCCTTGGGCCAATAGAATTCCAGAAGTAGCTTGGTCACTTTTCAGGGAAAAACTAGGCTAACTCATGTTGGGGGTGAGGGCGAGGAGAAAGAGGTAGGTAGATAGTGGTTCTAGGATTTGGATCTGTCTTCCTGAGTTAAAAGCAGGCCATTATTACTGTTATACTGAAGAGGTTAAGTCAAAATGATGATGGTAGGGGAACCATAGGTTTCTAGGGGTGCTTGTGACCCCAAAATATCGACACTCCAGGTCCTGCTGAAAGAATTCAACTCAAGCCTTCTCAGCCAAGGGAAAAGACAAAGTTTATTAGGGATTCACCATAAGAAATCCCACCCTTTGTGACACCTGTTTTCACAAGTGGGCCAGATTCAATCTGAGCTAGATTGAATCTGAGCACCTTCATGGAGGCAAGAGGGAGATTATATACACAAAGATTGTAGGAGGGATTGAAGGGTGGTCTGGAGTGGTTAGAAGCGGGGTTCAGGGAGGGTCTCGAGGAGGAGTCTAAGGAGCACAAGATGAGGTCAGAGTCCAGGAACCAAGAGGATGGGATTAAGGGTGGGAAGCAGCTGAAGGCATGGATATTGATAGTATCAAGGTTGGGAAGTAACTGAACAATAAAGGATGAGGCTAGGTAGAGATTTGGGCCTAATGATAAGGTAAGGCTTATGGCCTTAGGGGAAGGCCAGTTCTAGTTGGAAGATTCAAGGACAGTTCAAGGGGGCTCCCAGAGACTGTGCCCTCATCAATACCATGGTGTTTCCCAATTGATGTGGTAGTCATCTAAATGTGATATGTCATTCCTTTGATTGCCAAAGTTGGTGGCTATTAAACTTTCTTATTATTTTCTTCCTTTCTTGTTATTTATATTTATATAAAATATTACAAATAATTGGTATTACATTGGTGTGAGTACTTCATCAAGTGACATATATTGCAACCCTGTGAGTTGCTATACCTGCAGAAAATCCAAAGACTAAGCCTCTGGTGATTGGAGTCTTTGGATGGTAGCCCATGGTCTCTCTAGTCTGAAAGGATCTACCAAAACTTATACATGTAGACAGCGGAAATTGGTTAGGATGTCCCTGTTCAATTGATTTCTTCTCCAGCCCAGTTGATTACATCACAAAAGGGGACAGAAAAAGAGACAATAAAAGTCTTAATGTATTGAAGTAAGAAGATGTATCTATACTCTTTTAGCACTTTATGAAGTGTCCAGGAGTTCTCTGATTCCATCAGAGAACAGCTTACCACTGATTTTCAATAGGTTGGTCACAATGTTTTTCAAAAAGTTAGCTGAAGACTCCAAAGTTAGTCAAGGAAGGAAGCAGCTACAAGGAGTATGACCCCCAGCAATCTGGAGTTGAGCCAAAAAACCTAGCTCTTCAAAGAAGATAACTCTTTTGTCCTTCCCTTTGTGCTCATACCAGAGAAATGGGATGGGGGAAGAGGAGGATATTTTTCTATTCTTTCCCATTACTTTATCATTGACATGAAGGTTTGCAATTGGTACTACAGGAAGTGGACCATTCAATGGAGACATTTTTGAGGAGACTGACCCCTGGCAGCAGAGAATGGAACCATATATAGATTTAAGAGAGAAGTAGCTTTGGTAGTTGAGATTTGAGTAAGCAAGAATAAGTGTATGGGCTCCAGCTCAATGACCTGTCCAGCAAACATGTTACCCCAGGAAAGGGCAACATGAGGACATGAAAAAAAGGACATCAAAGCCCTATAACACCAAAATTACTTTGTCAGTGTGTGTTGCTTATGTTTGTGCCTCACTACCACGGTATTCTATATGTATACCCATTCTTCCCACTAATTCAGTTGTGTATTTATGTACCCCATGGTTTATGGGGGGGGGATGTTTTATAGATACTGATTTCATGATACTACCTCAGTAAATGCATTTGCTTTGATCTAATTATGTCCTCTGACTATCAGAATGGACTGCTTTAGTAGTAGAAACTTCTCTGAGGGACCCAACCTGTGAGTGTGAAAGGGAAATACTAGCTCTTAAAGTGGGTGCTACCATGGTTGCAAACTTTAAAAAGAATACGGCATGATTTCCAATATACAATGAGACACTGACATCAGATCTTAATGGAAGGATGAATATTATAAATTAAATTTGTGTTTCTTGACAATTTAGATACTTTTTGGAATAGGAGTTTCAAGAATATAAATATTTATTCAGAAAAAAATTCTAAATGTTACTGTAAATGTATAACTTTCTTCCTAACACTTCTCTGACTCTTTCAGTTCAAGCTACACTAACCATAGTAGTCAGAGAAATTCTCACCCTTTGTAGATGCTAAATCAGCTTCAATTATTTATTTTTCTTTCTACATATAAAATTTTTTTCCCCTTTAGTTTTGACAATGTGATTTAGACTCTGCCTTGATAAGCAGTGCTAGTAGACAGAATGTGAATTGAATTGTTTTAACACACATCGCTTCTAAAACTAATATTTAGGTATTTTCAATTAAAACATGTATCCTACTTATTCTCCAGAAATGCACCTGCCATTTGCTTTAAAAATTTTATTGCGTTTGTTATTATAAAAAATTAGTGTGCCAACACAGCCTTTCTCATTCGCCTATCTAGTGAGATATCTTTTGAAACAAAGATTTTTAAAAGAATGAGAAATATTACCAAATTCACCAAAATTAATCAACATACTGACCTTGTTTGATAGCATATGCAATATTGCATATTTATAGTTCCCCCAACTCTGCAATGAGGGGAGGGGAGTCCATTTTCTTAACTCTTCTTTGTGACTAAGTTTGGTCATTTTATTTTTCCTGATACTCATTTTTATTATCTCAGGCAATGTGTTCAATATTGTAGCAAATCTCCTGGCATCATTTATAGCTTAATCTTCTTAATTTTATCCCTTGACCTCTTATTCAGTTAATTAGCTTTTAATGGATTATTGGCTACCATCTGTTCCTTTCATTTCTAAATGGTCTGCATATTTAAGAAGGTTCTCTATAGGCCATTAGATCTAAGTTACATTCTCAAGATTGACTAATCTCTCATTAAATCAAATTTCATTTCCTTATATCATGGTTGTCTGCAGGTACCATTGTTACATCTTCATGATCTTGGCAGTGCTCTCATTAAGACAGATTATAGTAGCTCTAAATATTCTAAATTGTCTGAGGAATGCCATAAAACATATCTGAGAAAGGTCTGCAATTTTACTTGTGTCCATATAGCTTTTCTCACTCCTTCACTTACTGCTTCTGATCATTGGTGGCTTTAAGCATACATTGCTTATTATTATTCCAACAATCTCTTTTCTGTATTCTGTCTTTCCTCTCCTAAAAGCTTATGCTGATATTTCCATGTATTTTGGAAGAGACTTCAGTTTCTTGAAGGGTATACCAGTAGAGCACAAAAACTGGAAGATTCTATCAAAATAGAAAGAATTTCGAGTATGGACCTGTTGTTGTTGTCAAGACATTTTTCAGTCATATCCAATTTTTTGTGACCCCATTTAGGGTTTTCTTAGAGATATTGGAGTGGTTTGCCATTTCAAACTTCTCCAGCTCAGTTTACATATGAGGAAACCGAGGCAAACAGGGTTAATTGACTTGCCCAGGGTCACACATGTAGTAAGTGTCTGAGGCCAGATTTGAACTCAGGAAGCTAAGTCATTCTGATTCCAGGCCCTGTTCTTTATCCATGGTGACACTTAGGTGCCCACCATGGATGTAGTGACAGTCTATTATTATCTGAGGACCAGCACAGCTAAGTTCCTAGAGGGCCATCACCAAAATGCTGGGCACTTACAAAATCATCTGCATCAAGGCTCATAATCTGCAATTAGTGGAAGGGGTAGCCTTATTTGTGAAAATACGGCTATTTTGAAGTGTGGGAAATGCTCTATCTTCAGGTTCTACTCAGATTGCAGTTCTCATTGAAGCAAGCATTTTTAAAAAACAAACAAACAAAAAAAAACAACTTGATTCTCCCCCCCCCCTTGGAAATGTGTAGTGTTCAATGTACAGTTGGAAAGCTGGTCAGTTAATTGCTAAAATTTAGTCACTTAACTTCACTTTTTAAAAACTGCATATTCTCATTAAGTGTTAAAAATTGTGCAAGTGTAAATTCTGAAGGTCAGAGACCATTAAAATAGAATTTATGCATCACAGAATATATTCAATTGAGAAAAACAAGTTTACTGAGCCTTCTTCCTTTTCTCCAAGACATTTCCAAACTTCCCGTGTCCTTCTAGTCAATTAAATTTTCTCCAAATTATCTTCATTCACCAAACAGTGACCTTGGTCTACACAACCTCACAGTAGTTCTTACCTTTAAAAACTGATGCCACATCCAGAAAGGCATCTTTTGTCTGCCATTGTCTGTCTTTCTTAGCATATTGAAATTTCATAACATGAAGCTAACTCTTACTATAATCAGACTACTATAGTCTCAAATCATAACGATAGAATAATGATAGACAAACTCCATGGAACATTCCTCTAGAGGCATGTTGAAATCTAATTATGTATTTATCATTTGGCTTTTCTTATGTGGAAATATGGGGCAGCTACAGTGGATAGAGTGCTGGGCCAGGAGTCAGGAAGACTCATCATCCTGAGTTCAAATCTGGCCACAGACACTTACTAGCTGTGTGACCCTGGGCAAGTCACTTAACCTTGTTTGCCTCAGTTTCCTCATCTATAAAATGAGCTGAAGAAGGAATTAGTAAATAACTCCAGTATCTTTGCCAAGAATATCCCAGATGGTGTCACGAAGAGTCAGACATGACTAAACAACAACTGTGGGAATGTAGGTTAAATTCCTTTGAGTGACTACAGATCCCTTCCAGGAGGCTCCATCATTTCTGGAACTAGATGTAATAAACACAACATCACCACAAATAGGAGCATCTGGGGGACCTTACTATTAAAAGGGACTCCCTCTTTAACTTGTTTGAACAGAGTGTCCTCCATTACAGTGATGAATACTTTTGGTGACCATTCACCTTAGAACTTTATGCTATGTTTGTTGTTAGAGGAACATTGAACACAGTTATTTCTATCACATCCTTCAAAGATTTTTGAATAATTTTGATATATGATGGATAGGAGACACTTTGTTGAAAGCAGCTTGCAAAGAAGTGTTTTGTTTTTTACCAAATCCAATGCTTTTTTTTTTTTTTGGTAATCCACAAAGAATAAAAATAGTGAGATTTTATCTTCTCTACATTTTTTCAGTTAATTGTTAAATAGTAAAGGTGTGGTTCACTGTTGCATATCTCTGTGAAGGTCTGCTTTTTCCATAATAACAGTTGTATTAAGAATGCCCTGATCCATATAAAGATGATTATCATAAAGATTTTACATGGATAGGAGAGTAGGCATATAGCTTGCTTATTAATTAACTAATTATCAAATTAGTTAATACCTATTAACTAATTAATTAGTTATTAATGTTCTTTTTTGATCATATTTTGGTATTAATAAGGTCTGAAAAGATTTCCATGCCTTTGGTATTTTCCTTTCTTTGAAATATCTTCAGATATTGATTCCTCAACACTATCACAGCCGTAATCTCTCAAGCACAGATCTCATCTACATATACTTGGTCCTAGCCAGGTGCTTTTCTTATCTTTACTTATTTTAGTGACATTTCTACCTTCTTTATAAACACAACTAGAATCATGCTGTTAGAGTCGAAGTACAATAATTCCATTGTTTTAATAGAGAATTTTCATAATGATTTCTTGAAAATGTTTTTCATTTTTTGTAGCCTCGTTCCATTTTTTGGCCTTGAATGCCATTGGGATAACTGGTTAGGTAGTTATCTTGCCAAATTTTCTTTTAACTGGCTTTATCCTGTACTGCTTCCATCTGATTTATAAGCTAATACTGTTCATAATTTTCCATTATCCTTCCTATACTATTTTCCAAATTACTTTTTATTCTTTCTATTGCTTTTGTCTGCCTTCAATATCTGCTTTGTAACTAAATCATATACTTAATATATTTTTAATAATAATATGTATGTATGTATATACATATATATTGACCTGGAGTCAGGAGGATAAGTTCAAAACTCACTTGACATGCATGCTGTCTAGCTATGTGACTTTTAACCTCTGCCTCTCTGTTTCCTCACTGATTAAACAGAATTTACCTCCTAGGTTGTTTGGAGAGATAATATTTATAAAGTGTTTTTCAAGCTTTAAGGTACAATATGAATGCTAGCTACTGGCTGTTATTATTAGTAGCTTTGTGTTGGATTTGAATTTACTTTTAATTATTATAATTATTGGTGGTGATGTCATTTCCATTGTCCATTTTCAATTTTTTCTATTTTCAAATACTTGTTTAAATAATTCAAATTTAAGTTGTTTCAACTGAGCACCATATATTTACTTCATTATTACTTTTAATATATATGTGTGTATACACACACACACACACACACACGTATATGTATTACCAATTCTGATTTTATCTGATTTTAAGTGTGAAAAGTCAATGATCTGACACAATAGACATGGTCAACTCAAGAACAACTCCCACATCAATAACATATAATTTCCTGTCTGTTAATATATCTATTTTATTCTTTATGATACTTGCTATGTCCATGCCTATGAATTCTATTTTTTTGAAGAAAATGTGTTATGTTTTAGTATTCTGCACAATCTCAAGCCATATATCTATCTCCATCTTCACTTTTCTCATCTTTGCTCTAAAATTGCCAATGATCAGCTGGTGTGTTGATTTAATTTGGAAGGTTTTATCAAACTGAAAATATTCTTTTGGTATGGACAACTATCAAATATACTTTATAGCTGTATTGCATACATTTTCTCTGCCTCAAACACTAAACGTTTTTTTCTCCACTTTTTTCAAAGGCATTAAGGAAGCAATGTAGAGTAGTAAAAAGTTTTTAAAAAAGCAACGGAATAGGAATTATTACACTTGGGGTCTAGTCCCTTATATGACACTTAATAGACAACTTGCTTAAACTCATCAATCTTAATATTCTTCATTTGTTACCCAGGGATTATATTTTTCACCCTGCGCATTTCACAGGGACTTTGTGATGATGATTGTTGTTGTGTTCGTCCTTCGTTTTCGAGGAGAATCATGGCATCAGATAAATGATGACATGACTTGAAGTTGATTTTGATTTGAGTGAGGGAAGGCTGTGCAAAGTCATCAGCCTCACTTTCTCCTCCAGAGCCCTCTGGGTCCAGTGACCAGATATTCATCAGGATGACTGGAGATGGCCCAGGATGCAATGGGAGACCCTGGCCATTTTAGGCCCAGGCCTTTTCATGTACTCACTTACAGTAAGGTGACACCCATTTAGTGAATAGTCTTCTTTAAGAAGTGAGTCAAGGGATGGTCCCTTTAATTAGAAAAAGAAAAAAAATCAAACCGGGAGGGGAAGACCCTCAGGGTTGCGATTTCAAAGAGAAACAGTTACCTTTGACATTCACTCTAAGCCAGGAGTGCCCAAAAT
The DNA here is from genome assembly GCA_028646595.1 of Phalanger gymnotis. Taxonomy (NCBI): domain Eukaryota; kingdom Metazoa; phylum Chordata; class Mammalia; order Diprotodontia; family Phalangeridae; genus Phalanger; species Phalanger gymnotis. Next base: position 472,961,520 of record CM053622.1, on the reverse strand, counting down.
ACAGCCATTAAGTGGAGCTTGGGCAGGGACTTATTGTGGTCCAATTTATGAGCTTCAGAGTGAAGAAGGCAGGAAGGCAAGAAGGCAAGAAGGAAGGAAGGAAGGAATCTATGATGATGAAATTAGATAATGTATGTAAAAGCAATTTGAAAACTACAAAGCTCTAAAAAAAAGGAAGTTAAATGGAATAATACATGTAAAGAAAGACATTCTGGATTCAATGCTCACTATTGATTATTGTTTGGGTCCCATCCTATTCATTTATGGAGTTCCTTGAGATGAAAAAAAAAAGAACGTTTTTATAATGACACTTATTGTTTGGTCATTTCAGCACCATTTCAGCACCACTCAGTTCAGGATGATAAGGTATGACACTAAACCTGGGGCAGTCTGTATGGGACACTTCATTCACATTAAGCTCTTTCATAGTGTTTTTATTCTGTTGCGTGTTCTACGTAATAATTTATTTTTGATTTTTTCCAGAGATACCATGTGATTTTCTCAGTTTCTTTGCTATCAATATTAATATTAAACAATTCTCAGTAAATGCCAATATAGTCATGCCAATTTCATTGTAACTACTGCTTCTCCCATAATTCTGTGCTTTTACAGAAGGAAAAATAAAACATCAGTAGCAAAAGAAAATATGTTATCTGTTTGCCATCCATGCTGGCTTCATTTCCTAAGTCGTTTCAGTGAGTTAGTCAGTAAACAAGCATTTATTAAACCTTTAATAAGCACCAAACACTGCACTAAGCACTAAGGGTACAAAGAAAGACAGAAATAATGTCCAAATTCCCCCCCGCCCCAAGGAGCTCACTTTTTATTGGAGGAAAAAAACATACAAGTAGCTATGTACATACAAGGTATCTAAATTTAATTACATTAAATACAGTGTAAATGGAAGATAATGTTAGGGGAAGGCATTAACAATGCCAGGGACCAGGAAAGGTTCTGTGGAAGTGTTACTCTAGGCCTACCATATACAGATACTTAAATAACTGGGGTCACTGAATGGTGGAATCACTACTAGATAGATTCTAATCATCTTTCCTAACAAATTAGTTTATGCTAAAATCGAATAGGGCAAGGAGAACAGTCCTTTATTAAGCAGCATCCAAGTAGTTGTCACTACTAATGTGACAATAATAATAATAGCTAACATTTATATCGCACTTATTATGTGCCAGGCATTGTGTTAAGCACTTTACAATTATATCATTTGATCCTCACAACAACTTTGCCAGATAGGTGCTATTATTATCCTAATTTTCAAATAAGTCACACAGGTCACATAGCTAGTTAAGTGTCTGAGGCAGGATTTTAACTTAGGTCTTCCTGGCTCCAGGGCTTGCATGTTATTCATGTACTACTGAGGTGCTCCTAACTCAATCCAATATGATCTAACAGTAATTTATTTATTTTTTTGTAAATAGCATTTTTTTTCCAATTACATGTAAAGATAGTTTTCAGCATTCATTTTTTAGAAGATTTTTGAGTTCCAAATTCTTCTCCCTCTCTCCATCCCCTCTCCCCTTCCCAATCTGATATAGGTTACACATGTACAATCATGATAAATCTATTTCCACATTAGTCGTGTTGTGAAAGAAGAATCAGAACAAAAAAGGAAAACCACAAAAAACAAAAAAAGTGAAAATAGTCTGCTTTCATTGGCATTCAGACTCCACAGCTCTTTCTCTGGATGTAGATAGCATTTTCGATCATGAGTCTTTTGGAATTGTCTTGGATCATTGTATTGTTGAGAAGAGCTAAGTCGATCATAGTTGATGATCACACAGTAGCAGATGCAAGGCTCTTTCTGAAGATCCAGTAGATTATTTTTTTTGATTGAATATTTTTTAAAATTTATATAATATTTTTAGTTTTCAGCATTGATTTCCACAAGAGTTTGAATTACAAATTTTCTCCCCATTTCTACCCTCCCCCCCACCCAAGATGGCATATATTCTGATTGCCCTGTTCCCCAGTCAGCCCTCCCTTCTGTCACCCCACTCCCCCTCATATGCTTTTCCCCTACTTTCTTGTAGGGAAAGATAGATTTCTATGGCCCATTGCCTGTATGTCTTATTTCCTAGTTGCATGCGAAAACTTTTTTTTTGAGCATCTGCTTTTAAAACTTTGAGTTCCAAATTCTCTCCCCTCTTCCCTCCCCACCCACCCTCCCTAAGAAGGCAAGCAATTCAACATAGGCCACATGTGTATCATTATGTAAAACCCTCCCACGTACTCAGGTTGTGAAAGACTAACTATATTTTGCTCCTTCCTATCCTATTCTCCTTTGTTCAATTTTCACCCTTGACCTTGTCCCTTTTTGAAAGTGTTTGCTTTTGATTACCTCTTTCCCCATCTGCCCTCCCTTCTATCATCCCCCCTTTCTATCTCTTTCCTCCTTCTTTCCTGTGGGGTAAGATACTCATTTGAGTGTGTATGTTATTCCCTCCTCAGGTCAAATCTGATGAATGCAAGATTTACTCATTCCCCCTCACCTGGCCCCTCTTCCCTTCCTACAGAACTGCTTTTTCTTGCCACTTTTATGTGAGATAATTTACGCCATTCTGTCTCTCCCTTTCTCCCTCTCTTGATATGTTCCTCTCTCATCCCTTAATTTAATTTTATTTTTTTAGATATCATCCCTTCATATTCAACTCATCGGGTGCCCTCTGTCTCTGTCTCTGTCTGTCTCTCTCTCTCTCTATATATATATATGTATTATATACATATACATATATGAATATATATGTATGTATATGTATATGTATATTCCCTTCAGCCACCCTAATACTGAAGTCTCATGAATCATACACATCACCTTTCTAAGTAAGAATGTAAACAAAACAGTTCAACTTTAGTAAGTCCCTTGCAATTTCTTTTTCTTGTTCTTTTGCTTGTTTACCTTTTCATGCTTCTCTTGATTCTTGTGTTTGAAAGTCAAATTTTCTATTCAGCACTGAGAAATCTTGAAAGTCCTCTATTTTATTGAAAATCCATATTTTGCCTTGGAGCATGATACTCAGTTTTACTAGGTAGGTGACTCTTGGTTTTAATCATAGCTCCATTGACCTCCGGAATGTTGTATTCCAAGCCCTTTGATCCCTTAATGTAGAAGCTGCCAGATCTTGTGTTATTCTGATTGTGTTTCCACAATACTCAAATTGTTTTTTTCTGGCTGCTTGCAGTATTTTCTCCTTGATCTGGGAGCTCTGGAGTTTGGCAACAATATTCCTAGGAGTTTTCTTTTGGGGATCTTTTTCAGGAGGCGATCTGTGGATTCTTTCAATTTCTATTTTACCCTCTGGCTCTAGAATATCAGGCCAGTGTCCTTGATAATTTCTTGAAAGATGATATCT
>CM053622.1:472940754-472957652 GCA_028646595.1 Phalanger gymnotis | reverse complement strand
GTTTTTCCAATGAGATATTTCACATTGTCTTCCATTTTTTCATTCCTTTGGTTCTGTTTGATAATGTCTTGATTTCTCATCAAGTCACTAGCTTCCACTTGCTCCAATCTAATTTTGAAGGTAGTATTTTCTTCAGTGGTCTTTTGGACCTCCTTTTCCATTTGGCTAATTCTGCCTTTCAAGGCATTCTTCTCCTCATTGGCTTTCTTGGAGGTCTTTTGCCATTTGAATTAGTCTATTTTTTAAGGTGTTATTTTCTTCAGTATTTTTTTCAGTTTTTTTTGGTTCTCCTTTGGCAAGTCATTGACTTGTTTTTCATGGTTTTCTCGCATCATTCTCATTTCTCTTCACAATTTTTCTTCTACTTCTCTAACTTGCTTTTCCAAATCCTTTTTGAGCTCTTCCATGCCCTGAGACCAGTTCATGTTTTTCTTGGAGGCTTTTGATGTAGGCTCTTTGACTTTGTGGACTTCTTTTGGCTGTATGTTTTGGTCCTCTTTGTCATCAAAGAAAGATTCCAAAGTCTGAGACTGAATCTGAGTCTGTTTTCACTGCCTGGCCACATTCCCAGTCAACTTACTTCACCCTTGAGTTTTTTGTTGGGGTATGACTGCTTGTAAAGTGTACTTTGTTCCAAGCTTGAGGGGAAGTGCTGTTGTTTTCAGATCTATTTCTATACAGCCAACTCTGCCATGCCAGCACTCCTCCTTCCCCAAGAACCGCCAACCTGGACCTGACTGAGATCTTCAGCAGGCTCTGCACTCCTGCTCTGATCCTTCACTTAATTCCTCCCACCAGGTGGGCCCAGGGCCAGAAGCAACTGCATTTTCTGTAGCTGCACCACCTCTGCTGCCCCAGAGTGGTGGCTGAACTGCGAACTCCTTCCACTCTGTCCCCAGCAGCTTTTCACACTAGCCTTCTCTCTTGTCTTTGGTGTTTGTGGGTTGAGAAGTCTGGCAACTGCTACAGTTCACTGCTTCAGGGCGCTAGGGCCCGCTCCGCCTGGCTCCCGGTCTGGTTGGTCCTACTGTTGCCCACGCTGGGCTCTGCTCTGCTCTGCTCCCAGCTCTGTGCGTAATAGACCTCACCCAGTGACCATCCAGGTTGGCCTGGGCTGGAGCCCTGCTTCCCTCTGCTATTTTGCGGGTTCTATAGTTCTGGAATTTGTTCAGAGCCATTTTTATAGGTTTTTGGACAGACCTGGTGGGGAGCTCATGTAAGTCCCTGCTTCCCAGCCGCCATCTAGGCCCTGCCCCCCATTTTCTTGTTTTTCATGGTTTTCTCAAATCCTTCTCATTTCTCTTCCCAATTTTTCCTCTACTTCTTTTACTTGCTTTTCCAGATCCTTTTTGAGCTCTTCCATGGCCTGAGACCAGTTCATGTTTTTCTTGGAGGCTTTTGATGTAGGCTCTTTGACTTTGTTGACTTCTTCTGGCTATATGTTTTGTTTTTCTTTGTCACCAAAGAAAGACTCCAAAGTCTGAGTCTGAATGTGAGTCTGTTTTTGCTGCCTGGCCATGTTCCAAGCCAACTACTTGAGTTTTTTGTCAGGGTATGACTGCTTGCAGAGTAAAGAGTACTTTGTTCCAAGCTTGTGGGGCTGGGCTGTTGTTTTCAGAGCTTTCTCTACATGGCAAGCTCTGCCACACCAGTGCTCTTCCTCCCCCAAGAACCTGTCAACCCTGGACAGCCACTCAGATCTTAGCAGGCTCTGCACTCCTGCTTGGATCCGCTACTTAATTCCTCCCACCAGGTGGGCCTGGGGCCAGAAGTAACTGTAGCTGTAGTTCTGTAGCTGCACCACCTCCACTTCCTGGGGCAGTGGCTGAACTGTGAACTCCTTTAACTCTGTCCCCGAAATTTTTTCGCACTAACCCTCTCCATTGCCTTCGGCGTTCGTGGGTTGAGAAGTCTGGTAACTGCCACAGCTCATTGATTCAGGGTGCTAGTGCCTGTTCTGCCCAGTTCCCAGTCTGGTTGGTCCGGACGCAGCCCACACTGGGCTCTGCTCCACTCTGCTCACCAGTCCATGTGATAGACCTTACCCAGTGACCATCCAGGCTGTCCTGGGCTGGAGCCCTGCTTACCTCTGCTATTTCTTGGGTTCTTCAGTTCTAGAAACTGCTCAGAGCCATTTTTATAGGTGTTTGGAGGGTCCTGGAGGAGAGCTTTAGGCACGTATCTGCTTTCTAGTCACCATCTTGGCTTCACCCTAATAGTAATTTATTAAATACGTACTATGTGTGAAGTACTGTTCTAGGTTCTTGGGGTACAAAGATAAAATTAAAAAACTATCCATTTACATAAGGATCTTATATTCTAACAAGAGTAGGAAACATATAAAAATTATGTATACTATAAGCTCCTGAAGGGTAGGGACTTTCTTTTGCCTTTTTCTGTATCCCTAGTGCTTAGCACAATGCCTAGTAAATAGGAGGCACTTAAATGTTTATTTATTAATTGATGATACTTGAGGAAGAAAGAAAAAGTAGTAATAATTTTATTTACTGTCCCCTGTTCTTTTTGGCCACCATAATCAATGCTATGGCCTGAGCCCTTGGGGGATCTTTGATACTGGCACTAGCTATGAATGCCCTCAAACACTTTTCTTGGGACTCATACCAGGTATATGTATGTGCATAACAGCCTTGAGTATATCCAGGCATCATGGACCTTTTCCCACTGTGATCCTCAAGCTTCCTGCAATCACCTTAGTTCTAGTATAAGCAGAACTGTATTAAAATATTGTATTGCTCATTTGCCTCCTCCAGTTCACAGGAAACCACTAAAAAGGGGGCCTCCAAGTGCATGTCAAAATAATTTCTGAGTCTGGTCTTTTGGATGGGGCCTACCTCTGTAAAGTTTTGGTAGTAGATAATAGCTGAATTTAACAATTGATATACTCTCTCATTATCTGCTAGGTGATATGCAGTGCATTTTTGAATGCCCATGACAGAATCTGGTTGTTGCTTGTTGGTGAGAACACAAGTTTTGCAAACACAAGCTTGGAAAAATCTTGATGTGTCTTAGATGTAGACAATTTGGACATGATATGCTCTCTTATGAGAGATATTTTCTTGACTCTTCCTTATGCTAGTGGCATTCTGTTGTGCTTGAAGTACTTAGTGAATTATTCGTGAGAAGTTTTGAACAATATTGCTTTTCCTTCTTCTCTATGTTCCTGCTGATTGTTGCCAGTTTTTGGATGTTTCTAGCATTTGATGACAATTCCTCATTTATCTATTGGGCTGCAGACAGCTTTAGGCTTGGTTCTTGATGGGTTGTGATTACCAGTGATATCAGAAGGAGAGATATTGTCCTTAAATACAGTGAAGACAATGTTCTTATGAATGTAGTGATTCTTATTTAACTTTTTATCGTTATTTTCTTACTATCAAATTATTAAGTAGACAATATGTAGAACACTGGACTAGCTTCTGGGAGAGTTTTAAGGAAGATTATCTTTATAGTTCTAGGAAGAGAGAATAGCCATAGAAAAATAATTTGTAACTTGCAATTTAAAGTCTTCAAATAATAATGATAATAGCTAGCTTTAAGGTTTGCAAAAACCTTTTTCCCCCAAATATTATCTTATTTTATCCTCATAGTAACACTTTAATCACCATTTTACAGATAAGGAAACTGAAGCAAACAGTTAAATGGACCACCCGAGTTCACACAGCCAAGAAAATTACAATAATTCACATCTCTAGAGAACTTTGAGGCTTGAAGAATACTTCCAATGCACCAGAGAAGTGATTAATACAACTATTTTGGTCACAATTTTATAAAGGAGGAAATTTAAGCTCTGGCAAATATAATATCTTTCCTAGGCAGGGTAGCTTTTATTAAGCATCTATGGCAGTAACCAAACCCAAACATCCTATATTTCAGAAACTTATTTCTTCATCTTTGCTTTACTATATAGATTATTATATATTTGATTGTCCCGGAATAAGTATGGTCAGTGTCTTTAAAGTGAGAGCAGCTCTTTTTGGAGATTAACTTTGTACTAGTCAGGCATAGCTTTTCTCTTGACGAACTTGATGTGATTTATCCATCTATCTATATTTTTTTTGCTTTCATTCTTCCAGAGAAAAATAATGACAACTGAAGTCGATATAGCATGTTAGTGTTTGCAAAACTTTCTATGTAGCTAGGTGGTGCAGTGGAAAGAGTGCTGGATTTGGAGTCAGGAAGACCAGGGCACAAATTTGGCCTTGGATGCTTCCTACCTGTGTGACTCTGGGCATGTCGCTTTACCTTTATCTTCTTCAGTTTCCTCATCTGCAAAATGGGAATGATAATAGCACTTGTCTCCCATGGTTGTTGTGAGGATTATATAAGATAATATTTGTTAAGTACTACGTAAAACCTTAAAACACTAAGTAAATGCTGGTTATTTATTATATATCTGATCCTTAAAAACAGTCCTGTGAAACAATTCTAGCTTTCAAATGAGTAAACTGAGACTCTGAGAAGTTGAGCAACTTGCCCATGGTCAACTAATAAGATTCTAGCTCTCTTTACTCCAATAGAGTGTAGGTTGCTTTTTCTTGATATTTCTCCTAAATAAGAACTACCATCTTTGTGTTCATTATCTGACAATGTTGACATTTTAGCATTTCTTTCCTTGATATCAAGCTTATCAAGTCTAGGATGCTCTATTTAGTAGCATACTGCTTCTTTGACTATTGTCAACAAAAAAGGAAATAAGTATCTAAAAATTAAAAAGGAATTGTAGTGTAGTGGCCTTTTGTGTTTTAGACTTTCTTCTAATTCTAAGGTCTCATTCTTTCCTTCCTTGTTGAACATGAACCTGTAGCACATGATACCAACAACAGTAAGAGGGTTGTTTTTGTTCCTTCTCTGTAAGAAAGAAACCTCTTCCTATTATTGTCGTACCTGTCCAGTTAAGGTATCTTTCTTATTAAAAGAAAAATTCTGTTAATTCTATTCCATCTTCTTTTAGCTTCTTTAGCTAAGACTTTATTTAGTGTTTTTTTTCCTCTCTTATTCATTTTTGGAGGGGTTAAATTTTTTTTTAAGTTAAAATTAAAATTTTCAGTTCTAAATTTCCCCCTTCTTTCCTTCTCTCCACAATCCAGTAAGAAGGCAAGAAATATAATATCCATTATGCATATGAAGTAACACAAAACATATTTCCGCATTGTTGTTCAATTGTATTTAACTCTAACCTCATTTGGTGTTTTCTTGGCAAGGATACTGAAGTAGTTTTTCATTTCCTTCTCTAGCTCATTTTACAGACAAGGAAACTGAGGCAAATAGGGTTAAGTGACTTGCCCAGGGTCGCATAGCTAGTAAGGGCCTAAGGGCAGATTTGAACTCAGGAAGATGAGTCTTTCTGACTCCAGGCCTAGCACTCTATACACTGCAACTACCTAGCTGCTTATTTCTATATTAGCCATGCTGCAAAAAAAACCTAACCCCAAACAAAAATAAAACAAAGTCCCCAAACCCCAAAACAACATGGAAAATAAAGTGAAAAATATGCTCTAGTTTTTACCCAGAGTTTATCATTTCTCTCTGGAAGTAGTTTGTTCTTTTCCCCTCATGCATGAGTCCTTTGGAAGTATTGTGGGATCATTGTATTGATCAGAGTAGATACTTCTTTCACACTTGATTTCTGCTACAAAATTGCTATCACTATGTACAATATTTTCCTGATTCTGCTTATTTTCTATCAGTTCATATATATCTTCTCAAGTTTTTCTGAAACAATCCCCTTTATTAATTTTTAGAGCACAATGGTATCATATATCATAACTTTTTCATCCCTTCTCCATTGATGAGCATCCCCTTAGTTTCAAATTCTTTGTGGCCACAAAATTGCTGTTATAAGTATTTTTGTACCTCTGGATCTTTTTCTTTTTCTTTGATCTCTTTGGATACAGACTTAGTATCAGTACTGCTGGGTCAAAGGGTATTCACAGTTTTATAGCCCTTTGGGCATAATTCCAAATTGTTCTCCAGAATGGTTGGACCAGTTCATAGTTCACCAACCGCACATTGGTATACCTGTTTTCCACATCCCCTCCAGCATTTGTCATTTTCCTTTTCTGTCATCTTAATCAATCTGGGGGATTTGAGGTGTTACCTCAGGGTTATTTTAATTTGATTTTCTCTAATGATTAGTGATTTAGAGCATTTTTTTTCATATGACTGTTGACAGTCTAGATTTCTTCTTCTGAATTTCTCCCCTAATCATAATTGTCTTTAGTTATTTCTTATATGTTTGCATTGGTAACTAAGGTGGGACTTTCTTACTGTTTTAAAAGATAAATTCATTAAGTCTCTTTGATTGAGTCTTACTGAGTGCTAAACCCCAGGCCCACACTCTTTCACTACTAGGTGCAAAACCCCAGGCCCAAACCTCTAATTACTAGGTGCTAAGCCTATGTGGGCAATGAAGCCCTCAGGGTCCTAAGGGGACTTGCTAAGACCAGAGCCAATAGTAGGAGCCTAAGTTCTGGTTCCTCAGATGACATTTGATGATGGCTAAAGAGTGTATAAAAAGAGAGAACATAGCTATTTGCCAGAGGCTCTCACTCCTGGAGGAGTGTTGATGTGGGACTCTGGGCAGCTGCTGTAACAGCCTCCCCTCAACCCAGATGTTGATAGTGTCTTGGTAACTATGAATTGTATTTGGTCTGTTTATCATGTATGTTTGTAATTTGTTTGTATTTGCTCTGAAGTTCAGGGTGCTGCCTTTTCCCCCTGAACTAAGTGAATATTTGTATGTTGGATGGAAATAAGATTGTTAACCCCTTAACGCCACTTTCCTTAGTGAAGCAGATCAAAAGACCCTGTGCTTGCGGTGTTCTTGTTGGGTTTGTTTTGGTTTTTCACCCCCCACAGCAGCTGCTAGCTGAATTGTTGCAACAATGTTTTATTAAAAACAAACATTTAATAATCCTAAACTCATTTTATATAAGTTTCAGAGGTGATGGGCTTTGGGGTAGTGTGTAATGTAGTACTATGTAGTAATCTTTTTCATGTACAAAGCTCACCATCACCAATATCTTTCTATTTTATCCTCAAAGTCTATTGTGAAAACACATTTTTATTGAAATTATTTTGGGCCCTGGATTTTATTCCCTTTAGTTGTAATCTATGTGGCCCAACATATCTGAGATTTAGTATTCATCAGTCTGTGAACCATGACATTATCAATTCAGAGAAGAGAAAACATATGCCATTTCAGCTACATTGTTGATGTTTTGCTTTTTGGCACATGGTACAGAAACTTTTGTCCTCTAAGCCTATAATCTTTTTGATCAATGATCATCAGGGAGCTTTTAGAAGCTATTCTTCTATTGAATCAGCTTTGACAATTTCCCCTCACTACCGCTCACTCCTACTATTATATTTACCTTTCTAATGTGGGATGACTTCTTTTTCATTATCACTCTGGGATCTCATTTCTTTATTTTTGTCATTCTATACTTTGAACAATTCTTATTGTTTACCATCAATCAAAGAATCTGCCAAGTGAGAATTGCTACTTGGGGGAGAATAATGTTGTAATTAATATGTGACATAGCTTCTCTCTGATGATGAATTTTTTTTCTCATCCGGTCTGAATCTTGTTATGGTTCACTCTTCCTAGGTAGCCTTACTTAAAACTTTTTCGTTGTTTGTCTACTTAACTACATCTTAGCTACATTAGTTGTTCCCTTTTCCAGGGTAATACTATTAACATTACAAGTAATAAGAATTAATGCTTTGGCATTTGTAAAGTGCTTTATGTATGTTATCTTTTTTGATTCTCGAAATAGCCCTGTGATGTAGCTACAAGTATTACTATCCTAATTTAAAGATAAGGAAACTGAGGCTCAGAGATTTTAAACAAACTGCTTGGAATCAGGTAGTCTGAGGTGACAATTGAACGTAAGTTTTTGTGACTTCAAGACCTGTGCCATGCTCCCTCTCAATCTTTTTATCCTTCCAGAATGTAATTAAAACTTCAGGTTTCACATATTAAGAAGTACTGGTATGTTTCTTCCTTCTTTCCTTGGTGTCAAGACTGTACAAAGACATAGGTGTCTCATTAAAGCTTGCCACAAAGACATAGCTATTTTGTCAGATCCCTTTCATTTTTAGCTAGGCTGAAACTTGAATAACAACTGTGTGATCAGTCATTTGAAAGCTTGGCTGATTCTCAACTAGATTAGACTTCCAGCAGAATGCATTTCACTCTATATTGTATCCAGTGTCACACCTATACTATCTGTGATTTGATAGAAGTAGGATTCTGTGATAGAATTTCAAAGGATAAAGTTTCGTTCTTGAAATTCAACAAATCAGAACTCTCTCAGGACAAATTAACACTCCCAGTACCTTGGAAGGAATTTTATCTTATGTGAAATGTATTAGTTTTCTTCTTTCCTATTTTGAAATAATTACAAAAAACCATGTTTACTTATGATAAAATATTATCTATTTTGAAACATAGTTAGGATTTTATTTAAATTATTCTTTCTTTTTGCCATACTTTCTTAAATACAACAATTATATTACAAAACGAGACTCAGTTGAATTAGGAAAATTGGGTTCATTCAATGAATTCAAGTTTAATAGAACACACAATATTGATTATTTTAAAGCAAAGATATCTCTAAATCATAATGCTTTTACAAAAAAAAAGGTCAGGTTCTTCATATATTTCCATACCAGTGCTCTAACTCTAGGTCTGCTTGTACACTCCCATCTGCCTCACGTTTTCTCTTTTCCCTTGTGCATTGACTCCTGGGTAATCAGAATTGTGTGATTCTGATATATGAAAGCTGATAGCATTCTATTGTCACAGTTCCCAGAACTGGTATTATCCTGGCTAGGTGACACAGTAGATAGAATGCTGGGCTTGTAGTCAAGCATTTGAACTCAGGAATACCTGAGTTCAAATCTGGCCTCAAATACTTCGGAAATTTGTTACACTGGGAAAGTCACTTAACCTCTGTTTGCCTCTGTTTTCTCAACTGTAAAATGGGGACAATGATAACATTTACCCTCCCTCCTCTCCTCCTCCCACCCCCACCAGTTGTTATGAAGATCAAACAGATAATATTTGCAAAGTGCTTAGCCCGGAGCCTAGCACATGATAGCCACCTAATAAGTATTTCCTTCTCTTCTCTTCCCTTCTCACCTCCCTTTTTCTCTGACATAACACTGATTACTCAAACAACAACACTAATTACTTATGCATACTCTTTTTCATAGACTAAATTCTGCTCTTAACCCAGTCCATGGCTAGAGTCCTTACAACACCTAAATCTTTTTTACATTTATGATCCAACTTCTACTAATTTGTACTGTCAGAAGAATATCCCAGCTGTTTCTTTAATGGCCTTGGGCTTATAATTATGAATAACTTTGTGCTCTTTCAGACTCCCAGTTAGGTTCCTCATCGCTCCTTAGGTCCTACCACCCTCCTTTCTAAGCTTCACTTTCACCTAATCTCTCTCTCTGCCTCCCTACTATTACATACATACATATATATATATATATCTATCTTATACATATGTATATGTGTATACATACATACATATACATAATATATATATCATATTATGTGTGCATATATCAGTTATACATATTGTTTCCCCAATTAAAATGCAAGCTCCTCGAAGCTAAGATCTGTTTTTCGTTTTTCTTTTTTCTTTTTACGCTTGGAATTTAATGCAGTGCTTGGCCCATAGTGAATGTTTAATAATTGTTTATTGATTAAACTATTGCTTCATACTCTATTACAATGTAATATGAAAAATTTGAAGATGTTTTACAAGATAAGGCTAAACACAGTTTGCAGTCATCTCTTAGTTGTTTGTGCTGTTGGAGAACAATGATAGTATAATGATGCTCCAAAATTTTAAACTTTGCCCTTCATATTTATTTTAAGTTGCTTGGTCTACATTTCTGGAAATTTATATAAAAAAACAACTAAGCCCCTCTTCATAGACCATACTAGGACCCAGTCTTGCTTATCCCCCTATGTCTCCTTGCCTGCAATCTATTCTGAGAATAGGACAAACACTGACAAATATTGTCCTCTTGTAGCTCTAGATGAGTTTAAAGGGTTTCTCTGAGTGTGAAGTAAATAAGAATAATTAAGATGTTGATTCAATTATAATTATACAAATCTTGTGCTATCAATAACGACTGCTCTGCTTTTCAACAAAGCAAGTAATTCAGTAGAATTGCTGGAAGTATAAAGAAGAAAGCAAAATTTTCTATGGAAAAGGCAAAATGAAGATGATTAAGACCTGATTGACATGCTGCTATTTGATGACTGAATTTATGATTTTTCTATTTAAGAGAAAAAAGTAATTTATTATCAAGGACAGTATAAAAAACCTCAAGGATTATCTAATCCTTATAATGTTGGTTAACAAAAGCAATATTTTCAGCATAAATATGAGTGCTATACAGTGCCTTTCTAATGTTTTTCAAAGGCACATGGAACCAAATTTTCATTATTTTTAGGCAAAGTAATTTTAAATTCCCAATGTAGGCATACACAGATGATAGGCAAAATATAATTATAATAAAGTAATAGACAAGTTTATGGGTAGTTATGTTGTTGGAAAGTTGTACATAACACTGAAGCATGCTTGAAATAGTGTAATCATTCATTTTCTTGATTCACACAACTCATAGCTAGTTCATGCTCTTACTTTGTAACAGCAATGCGACTAGCAGCTACTGTGGCTGTGTAAGACCAACAATAAGAGTACACAGAAGGACTACGAGCACAGGTTTTTTGATCTGCTTTTCTAAGGAAAGTGACTTTAAGAGGTTAACAATCTTACTTTAATTAAACATACATATACCATTCACTTAGTTCAGGGGGAAAAACCCTGAACTTCAGAGAGAATACAAAGAGAAATTACAAACATACATTATATAAACAGAGCAAATAACACAAACCAGTCTATCCATAGAAAAACATAGTTACCAGGGAAGCACCAACATCTGGACTTTGAAGCCAGGGGACTCTTAAGAACTACTGCCCAGAGTCTAGTCTGGTGAAATCACACAACACTCTTCCAGTGAATAAGAGCCCTAAACAAAATGCTAACCTCCGAATTTATATAACATTCTTAGGCCCTGAAGGGTTCATACTTAATCAGCAAAAGGGTTTGGGCCTGGGGCTTTGCACCTAGTAAGACTTAATCAAAATCACTTGATTACTTTAGCATTCTAAAAGAGAAAACAGTAAAAAAAAAGGTCCTACCTTAATTAACACTACATACTTCTTGTCTGTAGAAAAGAATATAATATAACATAATATGATATATGACATAACATGATAATTTACTAATAAAATTAATATAAATAAAATCAGTTCAGCAAATTGTTATGAAACTAATAATTATATTAATAATATAATAATATCTTCTTAATTGGTTTCCTTGCAGTCCTTCTCTTCTCCGATTAATCCTCCACTCAGAGATCAAATTGATATATCTAAAATACAAATGGTCATATCACTACCCAACTCAATATTTTTCACTAGTATCATAGTGCTTAAAGGGTAAGAAAAAAATTTCAAAATGCTCAGTGAGAAATTTAAAGTCTTTGACAACTAGGGTCCCACCTACTTTTAAAATACTACCTCGTAATATTCCTGTTGGTATATTCTCCATTCAATTTAAACTGGCTTACCTCCTCTCCTTTTCCCCATATATGAGGCAGCCAGGTGGCACAGGGGATAGTGTCAGACCTGGAGCCAGGAAGAGCTGAGCTCAAATTTGGCTTCAGATATTTGCTAGCTTGACCATGGTCAAATCATTTAACCTCTGGCTGCCTTAAAATGGGGATAATGATAAGATAATGATAAGATCTACCCACCCCTCCCCTCCTCAAGATTGTTGTGAGGATCAAATGAATTTATATTTGTAAAGTGTCTTCTAATGCTTAAAGTGCTATGTGCATGATATCCTCCTCCTCCCCTTCCTCTTCCTCTTCCTTCTCCCCCCCTCCCCCTCCTCCTCCCTCCCCCCTCCCCCCATGCTCCTCTTCCTCCTCCATCATCTCCCCCATCCCCTTTTTTCAAGTTCTCTTCCATATTTGGAATATATTTCCTATAATGTATATATATTCCTTTCAGCTACCCTAATACTGAGGTCTCATGGATTATACACATCATCTTTCCATGTAGGAATGTGAACAAAACAGTAAGTCCCTTCTGACTTCTCTTTCTTGTTTAACCTTTGCATGCTTCTCTTGATTCTTGTGTTTGAAAGTCAAATTTTCTATTCAGCGCTGGTCTTTTCACTGAGAAAGCTTGAAAGTCCTCTATTTTATTGAAAATCCATGTTTTGCCTTGGAGCATGATACTCAGTTTTGCTCGGTAGGTGATTCTTGGTTTTAATCCTAGCTCCATGGACCTCTGGAATATCATATTCTAAGTCCTTCAATCCCTTAATGTAGGAGCTGCTAGATCTTATGTTATTCTGATTGTGTTTCCACAATACTCAAATTGTTTCTTTCTGGCTGCTTGCAGTATTTTCTCCTTGATCTGGGAACTCTGGAATTTGGCAACAATATTCCTAGGAGTTTTCTTTTGGGGATCTTTTTCAGGAGGCGATCTGTGGATACTTTCAATTTCTATTTTGCCCTGTGGCTCTAGAATATCAGGGCAGTTCTCCTTGATAATTTCTTGAAAGATGATATCTAGGCTCTTTTTTTGATCATGGCTTTCAGGTAGTCTAATAATTTTTAAATTATCTCTCCTGGATCTATTTTCCAGGTCAGTGGTTTTTCCAATGAGATGTTTCACATTGTCTTACATTTTTTTCATTCCTTTGGTTCTTTTTTATAATATCTTGATTTGTCATAAATTCACTAGCTTCCACTTGCTCAAATCTAACTTTTAAGGTAGTATTTTCTTCAGTGGTCTTTTGGACCTCCTTTTCCATTTGGCTAATTCTGCCTTTCAAGGTATTCTTCTCCTCATTGGCTTTTTGGAGCTCTTTTGCCATTTGAGTTAGTCTATTTTTTAAGGTGTTATTTTCTTCAGTACTTCTTTGGTCCTCCTTAGCAAATCATTGACTTGTTTTTCATGGTTTTCTCTCATCCTTCTCATTTCTCTTCCCAATTTTTCCTCTACTTCTCTAACTTTCTTTTCCAAATCCTTTTTGAGCTCTTCCATGGCCTGAGATCAATTCATATTTTTCTTGGAGGCTTTTGATGTAGACTCTTTGACTTTGTTGACTTCTTCTGGCTGTATGTTTTATTTGTCTTTGTCACCAAAGAGATTCCAAAGTCTCGGTCTGAATCTGAGACCATTTTCACTGCCTGTTCATGTTCCCAGCCAATTACTTAACCCTTGAGCTTTTTGTGGGGGTACAACTGCTTGTACAATAGAGAGTACTTTGTTAAGAGCTTGGGTAGCTGTGCTGCTCTTTTCAGAGCTACTTCTACACAGCAAGTTTTGCCACACCAGCACTCCTCCTCCCCCAAGAACCACCAACCAGGATTGTGGTGCAGATCCAGGCAGGGCAAAGCAGGTTTTGCACTCTTGCTCCAATCTGCTGCTTAATTCCTCCCAGCAGGTGGGTCTGGGGCCGGAAGCAACTGCAGCTGTAGCTCTGGAAGCAGCCTCCAAGCTGCACCACCTCTGCTGCCCCCTTGGTGGGTGGCCAACCTTGGCAGTGGCCAACTATGGACTCTTCTCACTCTGTTCCAGAAGCTTTTCCCACTAACCTTCTCTGTTGTCTTTGGCATTTGTTGGTTGAGAAGTCTGGTAACTGCCACAGCTCACTGATTCAGGGGCCTGTTCTGCCCGGCTCCTGGTGTGCTTGGTCCAGGTACAGCCCATGGTGGGCTCTGCTCTGCTCTGCTCCCAGCTCCATGTGATAGACCTTACCCAGTGTCCATCCAGGCTGTCCTGGGCTGGAGCCCTGCTTCCCTCTGCTATTTTGTGGGTTCTGCAGCTCTAGAATTTGTTCAGAGCCATTTTTATAGGTTTTTGGAGGGACCTGGGCAGGGAGCTTAAGCAAGTCCCTGCTTTCCAGCCACCATCTTGGCTCTGCCCCCAACTCAGAGCCATTCTTAATGGAGTGCAGGACCTTGAAAAAAAATCACACTGTGTCCTACACTTTCAATTTGTAGGGTTTCTACCTTACTTCCTCCTCTGCAACCCTGCTTTGGCTGTATTATCTAACACTTCATTGCATCTATGATATAATCGATGTGGGCATTTTCTCTAATAATTCTGATCAAAACTCTCTATTTCTTTCCCCCTACTCTTGTCCATGATCTTTCATATGTTCACCACTGGGAGTATTCCCAATGTGCTAGGGTTCTTTCTGAATTTTACTTGATATCACCAGGATGCCAAAGGAGCACATAGATCATCTGTCACTTTCGACATGCTATCAGCTCATCTTTTTTTATCTTTGAAAATTCCCTACACCCCAATTTTCCTTCCTTCCTTTTCTAATTCCTTGTTTGTCATGTTTTGCTTCCTGCTCACATTCAGCATGCACCTCTCCCTTGTCTCCTGGGTAATCCTCAACTTCAATTTTTCAGAGAGTGCCACATTCTATAAACAACTCACAGTTATAAAATAGTAATAGAAAAATATTGGCATTGAAAAGATGGATTTTTGTTTCAGGGAGAAGTTGTGGGTCTTCAAATGGACCAGACAATTCAGCCTGTTCTCATGTCCTCTTTAATTTTAGACCAAACTCATTGTTCATTTGCAATGCCAATCCAAGATATATGTGACACAAAATAGCACAGATATCAGATGTATCATTTCCTGATCATAATACAATAAAATTACATTCAATAAAGGCCAGGATAAAGGTAGATTAAATATTAATTGCAAACTAATCATAAAGTGGGTCAAAGAACAAATCATAGAAACAATAAATAACTTCATTAAAGAGAATGACAAGAAGAAGACAATATACCAAAATTCATGGGATGCAGTTAAAGTAGTACCTAGGCAAAAATTTATATCCCTAAATGTTGACATCAGTAAAATAGAGAAAGAACAGATCAATAAATTGGGCATGCAACTAAAAAAACTAGAAAAAGAACAAATTAAAAATCCCTAAACACCAAACTGGAAATTCTGAAAATCAAAAGAGAGATGAATAAAATTGAAAATAAGAAAGCCATTGAACTAATAAATAAAACTAGAAGCTAATTTTATGGTGAAAAAAGCCAATAAAATAGATAAACCATTGGTTAATTTGATTAACAAAAGGAAGGGAGAAAACCAAATTACCAGTATCAAAAACTAAAGGGGTGAATTCCCCACCAATGAAGAGGCAATTAAAGGAATAAAGGAGCTAATTTTGCCCAATTATATGCCAATAAGCAAAACGGATGAATATTTACGAAAACATAAATAGTTCAGATTAGCAGAAAAAATAGAATACTTACATAACCCCATTTTAGAAAAAGAAATTGAACAAGTCGTAAATGACGTTTTGAAGAAAAAATTCCCGAGGGCCTGATGGGTTCCAAACATTTAAAAAAAAAATTAATGGCAGTACCATATAAAATATTTGGAAAAATAGGTGAAGTCCTACCAAATTCCTTTTATGGAGCAAGTATGGTGTTGATACCTAAATCAGGAAGAGTGTAAACAGAGAAATAAAACTATAGACTAATTTCTCCTAATGAATATTGATTCAAAGATTTTAAATAAAATACTGGCAAGGAGATGATAGCAGTATATCACCAAGATCATACGCTATGACAAGTGTGATTTATACCAGGAATGAAAGTCTGGTTCAACATAAGGAAAACTATCAGCATAATTGACCAATGGATCATAACTGATCAATAACCAAATCAACAGATATCACACGATTATCTTAATAGATGCAGAAAAAGCTGACAAAATATACTATCCATTTCTATTAAAAACACTAGAGAGCATAGGAATAAATTGAATTTTCCTTAAAATAAGTAACCTCTATCTAAAACCATCAGCAAGCATTATATATAGTAGAGATAAGCTAGAAGCCTTCCCAGTAACATCAGGGATGAAGCAAGGATGCCTATTATTACCCATGTTATTAAATATTGTACTAGAAGTGCTAGCTATGGTAGTAAGAGAAGAACAAAAGTAGTTGGAATTATAATAGAAAATGAGGAAACAAAATCATCACTCTTCGCAGCTGATATAATGGTTTACTTAGAAAATCCTAGAGAATCAACTAAAAAATTAGTTGAAATAATTAACTTCAGCAAAGTTGCAGGATATAAAATAAACCCACATAAGTCATCAGCATTTCTACATATTGTCAACAAATCTGAGCAGCAAGAAATAGAAAGAGAAATTCCGTTTAAAATAAATGTAGACAATACAATATACTTGGGAGTTGATCTGCCAAGACAAGCTCAAGAACTATATGAATACGATTACAAAACTCTTTTCACACAAATAAAGTTGGATGTAGACAATGGGAAAAATATTAATTGCTCATGGGTACGTCAAGCCAATGTAATAAAAATTACAATTCTACCTAAATTAATCTACTTCAGTGCCATAACAATGAAACTGCCAAAATATCATTTTATAGAGCTAGAAAAAAATAATAAAATTTATCTGGAAGAACAAAAAACAAAACATGAATATCAAGAGTATCAATGAAAAAAAAGGTGAAGGAAGGTAGCCCAGCTGTACCGGAAGTGAAACTGTATTATAAAGTGGTAATCATCTAAACAACCTGGTACTGGCTAAGAATTAGAGAGGCTTCTACACTAAGAGATCGAAGGGCTTGGAATACGATATTCCGGAGGTCAATGGAGCTAGGATTAAAACCAAGAATTACCTACCCAGCAAAACTGAGTATCATGCTCCAAGGCAAAATACAGATTTTCAATAAAATAGAAGACTTTCAAGCTTTCTC
>CM053622.1:472912892-472940254 GCA_028646595.1 Phalanger gymnotis | reverse complement strand
TGGCTAATATGATAGAAAATGCAAATGATAAACGTTGGAGGAGATGTGGGAAAACTAGGACACTAATCATAGAAAATGAAAATGATAAATGTTGGAGGAGATGTGGGAAAACTAGAACACTAATTGAGTTGTAAACTGATCTGACCATTCGGGAGAGCAATTTGGAACTATGCCCAAAGGGCCATCAAATTGTACATACCCTTTGATCCAGCAACACCACTACTAGGTCTGTACCCTAAAGAGATTAAAAAAGGGGAAAAGGACCTATATGTATAGCAGCTCTTTTTTTGTGGTGGCTAAGAATTGTAAATCGAGGGGATGCCCATCAATTGGGGAATAGCTGAATAAGTTGTGGCATATGATTGTAATGGAATACTATTGTGCAAGAAGAAATGAACAGCAGGATGATTTCATGAATGGATGTAGAATGAAGTGAGCATAATGAGGAGAACGTTGTAGGTAGTAACAGCAATATATATGAACAACTGTGAATGACTTAGTTATTCTCAGTAATACAATACTCTAAGAGAATCTAAGACTTATGATGAAAAATGTTACCTGCCTCCAGGAAAAGAATGATGGCATCTGAATATAAACAGAAGCTTCTTTCTTTCTTTCTTTCTTTCTTTCTTTCTTTCTTTCTTTCTTTCTTTCTTTCTTTCTTTCTTTCTTTCTTTCTTTCTTTCTTTCTTTCTTTCTTTCTTTCTTCCTTCCTTCCTTCCTTCCTTCCTTCCTTCCTTCCTTTCTTTCTTTCTTTCTTTCTTTCTTTCTTTCTTTCTTTCTTTCTTTCTTTCTTTCTTTCTTTCTTCCTTCTTTCCTTCTTTGTTTCATCCTTCCTTCCTTCCTTCCTTCCTTCCTTCCTTCCTTCCTTCCTTCCTTCCTTCCTTCCACAAAATGACTAATATAGAAATATTTTACCTGACTGCACATGTAAGGCCTAAATCAGATTGGTTAATTGTCTCTGGGAGAGGAGAGGGAAGTGGGAGATGGAGAGAATTTGGAATTCAAAACAAAAAACGACAACAACAACAAATGTTAAAAATTGTTTTTACATGTAATTAGAGAAAAACATAATATATAAGGAAGGGATAGGGGAGGAAATAAATATGCTGCTAATAAAAATATGCACAATTAAAAAAGACATATAACACACACATACTGATGGAAGATCTCTATTCATGTTAGATGCAGCTCATTGTTCCTTTGTAATATCTGTTCAAAATATATAAGATATTCCTGCACATACTTACACATACACTGTGGAAATATCTATATATATGTTACTTAAATCTATTTAATAGAAGCCATCTTGGAGAAGAAGAAATAGCATTAATTTTGAATTTTTTTTAAATCAAGAATGGAGTGGAAAAGAATCTATCAGGAAATTTAAATTTGAACATGTATACCTCTTCTAGAGAACTTTGCTTTAAAAATGTGACTGCTTAGACACATTTTCCTTTTCTTTTGTGTCACTTTTCTTTAGGGCTTGTGAAAAATGAAGAAAATAAACTATTGAGTTTCTAAGCAAGATATATGTTCTATTTTCATTTAAAATTTTTTTCTTCTTCAGTGTAGTGGAAATGTCCATAAATGAGTCAGAGAAATCCTTCTCTAGTGCAGATATATAAGCTCCTCAGGCACAGAGGAACTATTGATTGGAGCAGTGAGGGTACTTAGCCAAGTACAACACCATCTGGTAGCAATACTGGGTGACCAGTTTCATTCTGGGTGTGAGAAGCAGGCACAGGTGGTATCCTGTGGAGCTTTGTCCTCCCAGATAAATCTCTGGCCTCAAGGCCACACAGTCCACTGTAGTGTGGACTGTTGGGCCTGTGGCTCCCTCCTACTTGCTTGCTCTTCTGACTATAGCCCCAAGTCTGGACGTTAGTGACTATCCTTACTTATCCTTGCTGCTACTGTAGGGTCAGAGTTGGGTGGGGGAGGAAGAGCACCAATGGACAAAGCCTATGCTATGTAGGACTGGGTAAGAAGTTCCTTGGTCCTCCCTCCCCACCCCCCTCACCTCCAGTGAGCTGGAAAGGAATCAAGGGTGCCTATATACCTTCCTCTAAATAGTGGACCCTGAAATAATTTCCTGCCTGCTTCACCCTAGTTATGGCTCTGGTCTCAGTCACCTCCTTTCTCACAATTTAGGGAGTAATAATCTCTCTGAAAACTGCCCTATTGGCTTTTTTCACCATTCCCCAAAAATCAGGCCTTAGGGCAATCACTCTATCTTGGGAATCAGACATAGCTCTTTCAAATATTCTTAATCATACTGAAAAGACTTTCTGTTGTATGACTCTTCCTTCATTTAATGAAAAACAAACAAACAATCAAACAAAAACCCATTTATTCCAGGTCCCCAAACACTGTATTTTAAAAAAAACTTTGTACCACTGAAGCAAAAGTGATAACTTCAACCTTACTATAATTATATGTGACCTCTATTGAGCTTGTAGAGGTTTCCTAAAATTAGACATATTCATTCGAGAGAATGTCTATTCTTTTACGTTATGTGAAATACCTGGTTTTCATACAAAATCAAAGTTTCCTTGGAAAATGAACAAATATATGCTATATGGTGATAAATGTAATGTAGATCCACATGTAAATCAATTTTTATAATTCAACTTTGTACTATGGGAGTAATAACCATCATCTTATGCTAAGATGGGTCCCTTGAAACAAAGGTTTAAGGATCCCAGGTTGTCTTTGGGTTGGATTTCAGTAAACTTGGCTTCGTTTGTTTTCTGACTGAACTACTTCTCTGGCAAATAAACACAGACTATGTCTCTTTGAACAAAGTTGTAATCTAGCAAAGTCAAATATTGACTTGTTGAATTTACTCCTTTAATTATGATATCAAATGATATTAAAAAACAACAAAGCAAAGCCCCTGAACCTTGAAATTATTTAATAAAAACATTGTTATTGTTCAGTTGTTTCTGGCTCTTTGTGACCCCATTTGGGTTTTCTTGGCAAGGATACTGGAGTGGTTTGCTATTTCCTTCTCCAACTCATTTTATACTTGAGGAAATTGAGGCAAATAGGGTTAAGTGACTTGCACAGGGTCACAGGGCTAGTAATCATCGGAGGCCAGATTTGAATTCAAGAAGATGAGTCTTCTTTACTCCTGGCCTAGCTCTCTATCCACTGTACCACCTACCTGCCCCAATAAAAACACTAGTGCAATCTAAGACAATAGAACTTTAGTCTGTAGAATTCTAAAGTGGCATATAAGAGAATATACTGTATAACAGAATAGACTACCTAACATCTGTCTAGATTTAGACAGAAAATCTAAACCATTGTACTATATTTAGATACTTTTGCTTTAGCTAGGCTATTGAAGTCAAATTTGCTTATTAGTTAAATTAATCAAGCATCTAAATAAAAAGGGAGTTAAGTCATTAACTGTATAAACAATCTACATTTTGCTAGCCAGTTACATGTTGTTTAGTAAAGGTTTCCTCTACTCTCCATTTTAACTAATTTGTCTTATTTTTTGCAAATACTTGTCAATTTGTACATACTTATACAAATGTACAATACATGTACATTTACTAGGCTTATTAATAATGTGATTGATAGAAAAAGCTTATCTATTTTTACAAACCCTTCCAAAGTTGTCTTTCTGGTTGTACATTTGCAAATACCAAAAGGTGAAAAGGCACATGCCTTGAAACCTAAAGGTCATTGTGATTTTCTTTCATTTGAAAATGAGGCTGAACAGTATTTTTTTAGATCAATTTATTTTTAGTTTTCAACATTTATTTCCACAAGATTTTGAGTTACAAGTTTTCTCCCCATCTGTCCCCATCCCCCACCCCAAGATGGCATGTATTCTGATTGACACATTCCCCAGTCTGCCCTCCCTTCTAACCCCCTCCTTCCCCATCCCCTTTTATCCCCTTCCTCCTTATTTTGTTGTAGGGCAAGATAGATTTCTATACCCCAGTGCATGTATATTTTATTTTCCAGTTGCATATAAAAACAACTTTTAACATTTGTTTTTAGAACTTTGAACAGTATTTTTTAAACAAATATTTTATTTACAGACACTGTAGTATCTAGTTTTTATGAAGCCTTTTATTCAAATGAAAAGATCAGTTGATACCAACAATTTATACATCAGACTCTGAGAGTTTAATTAATTTTCTTCAGAACTGTGCCTCTTTGTTATAGAAATGAGTGAAAATGCCACTGATAAATGTAATGGAGCACTTCTTAAAACAAATAAATTAAGGGCACAAAATTCTATGTTTAAAATATTGCATTTTGATTCAATCTTATAACAATTGAATACCAAATTTCCAAAAATAAAAACTCACAGGAAATGAAATAAATATCAACAAAGGAATGGAGATGCATCTTTTTCATTAACATTGGATATAAGGTGGAGAGAACTGAGAAGCAAATTGACTTGGCAGACCTTGCTAAGTTATTTTTCAATGCAGCTGACTTGCAGATGAGTGTGATAATTCACCAAAGATTGAATTTAAAAAGAAAATATTTCACTACCTTTTTCTCCTGTAAATTAGCAGGTATCCACAACTACTAAATAAAACAAAAGACTAATGGAATTTAATGGACTTCGATTCGACGACGTAGAAAAATATACCTGAATGATTCTGAAAACTACTTTAGATTATAGATGCCAAGGAAAAAAGTCTGGTATCCAACAGATTAGCCTTCTATACCTAAGCTTTTCCTGATGATAAAAGAGATCATCTACAAAAACAACCCCATTTTTGGAGAGTCTGGCTCTGTATTTAGAATAGACATGTTATCATGCACTTTCAAATATTTGTATGAAATTTGTTATAAAGATGAAATACTATATATTATAGAACCTCATTGTACTACCAATCACAAATATATAAAATCCAATAAAGCAGGATCTAGCTTGGTTGACATTCAGGGACTTCTAATTTTTGAGATAACGCAAAATAACATATAAGAGTTTTTTAATCTATAAGGCAGTTCTGTAGCATGAATCCCAAAGATATTATACCAATCACTGACTGACTTTTACATTTTTTTGAGTATCTCTAGGATTTAGCTGGCTAACTAGTTGAAAGAACTAAAAGAGGGACTTGACACTTGGTTGACAATTTAATAATATTAAGAAGTCCCTTAATGAAATTTTCGTGTTAAGTAAGAAAATATGGAATTACTGGAATATCACTGATCATATGGACATTTCTAGTTATGAAGCATTAGAAGGAAAAGAGAACAAAATATGCAAAAACATAAAATGTAGCAAATTATGTGATAGAAACTTACAGTTGTTGTATAAGCAGCTTCTGGGTCATCTTCTAGTACTCGAGAGAGACCGAAATCAGATACTTTGCAGACTAAGTTGCTGTTGACTAGTATATTTCGAGCTGCAAGATCTCGATGTACATAACCCATATCAGAAAGGTATTTCATACCAGATGCAATCCCTCGAAGCATACCAACCAATTGGATAACTGTGAAGTGGCCATCATGTTTCTGAAAAGAAATTATATAGGTTAAAAGTAATTTATAGGTCCTAGGGTATTAGAGATAATTTATGGCCTATATGGCACTCCCAAGAGAATATTAATTTTTAGATATATCTCACTGAATAAAAGGAAAAGGGAGGAGAATCCAGTAGGATAAAGATTCTCCATCTCATTCATATTGAAGAGGGAAAAATAACATTCAAAATTTGGAAAAAAAATTTAGTTGGAGAAGACCAAAGGAATCTTCCCAAAAGAGAAACTGGCAAAAGAAGAAAGTGAATTTCAGGAAGATACTTTTTAATAGGTGAGTCATGGTGAGGAGAATATCATTAAGATGACAATATAATAGAAAAACTCTTTGGGGAACTAATTCTCTTTAAATAGTTATGGGCTCTTGAATTAAACACGCTATTATGTAGGAAAGAAAGTGTAGCAAGGATGCCAACTGAGTTAAACCCAGAACTGTAGAAAGACCAGAAAGACAAATGGAAATTACATAAAAAATTGCCAATAAAAACTTAGGCCAGGTCACAAAGGACAAATAAAAAGTAATAGTGTGATTGTGTGGGCACAGGCTGAGGCAAGCTAAACTGAAAAAAATATATAGTTTGTCAGCTTCAAGTTTACAGAGCAATATGCTTCATTACATAAGGCAAATTAGTAGAGAAGGAAAGTTTATAATAAAATACTCTTGAAAAGAAGAAAATGTACTTTTAAATTTTCTTTGGAGGGAACAGAGAAACAGCATGGAGTCATTGGTTGAGAGTCAGCCAAAACTACCTCCATTTAAATCATGCCTCTAACTCATTCTTGCTTTGTGACTCTGGTTAAATAAATTAAACTCTCAGTGCTCTAGGCAATACTCTAAGACTATAAGTTGCAAAGAAGGCACTGAATGGTATTGGTAGAAGGCATTTATTTAACTGGGAGTTTCTGTGGCAATGAAATTACAGGTTCAGTCCTTATTCCTATACCTTGGAGGCAACATGTAATGGAAAGAACACTAGACTTGGGGTCAGCCAGTCTGGGTTTGAGATACGGTTCCATGTATTTGTTTAACCCTAGGAAAGTTAATCTAATATTTCTGATTTTATTTATCTATAAAGTGAGGACAGTTGTATTTCTATTCCCTGCCTCATGGGGTTAATGTGAGGATCAAATTAGGTAAGGAATATATATATATATATATATATATATATATATATATATATATAGATGTAGATATAGATATAGATATAGATATAGATATAGATATAGATATATGGTTTTGTAACAGGGCAAATTACCATTAATGGAAACTCTATAAAAATAAACGTTTGTCATGACAAATAACATATTTTAACCAAGTGAATTAACATGATTAGATGCACAAAAAATTGGGTTGAGGATGAAGAGGGAGTAACTAAAATAATGTTATAATTTATGTTTTGAAATTAATTCGTTTAAATCAATCAATAAGCATTTATAAGACAACTCCAGTGTTCTAGGCAATGTAATAGATACTTAGGGACACAAGAACCAAAGAGAGGCAGTCCCAATTTTATTGAGGAACACTATAGCTGCATAATGATCATAAGGTTATTGTTTTTGTTTTGCAAGGGAAGGAAGGCCCTTGAGTCTAGAAGGCTTCACATAGAAGGTAAGGTAAATAAGTCTCAGATACCTAAATGTAAATAGCCAGTATGTACATTTGGTAGGTTTGATAGTCAATATAAAATTTTTAATAAAACATTTAAAAATAGTGCATTATGAGTTTGATCTTCTTAAGATTAGAGAGGAATACAAGACAACCTCTTGCCTTTAAGACCTTCTTTGCTGGTTTTACAACTCATGATTTCAGACCGAATAGTTGATTAAAAACAGAGATCTCTACAACAGCTCAGACACATGATAAAGAGCAACTTCAGTATCTGGGAGATCTAAAGCAGTTTCCAAAGGGATGATAATTACAAGTAGGGAGTACCTGAGGTACCAAAAGGATCTGATTCTGCAGTTGTCATATAAACTTTGTCTGCTCCATGCAGTGATGATGCATTGATCAGTTTAGTGAATAAAACTATTGCGGTTAATGAATAAAGAAACTAGGCACTCTACTATCCTATCTCCCTACAAACAGTAGGATAACATCTCTCAACTCAAGGGGTTACTAAGGAAATTAATACCCTTTTAAAAGAAAGGAGAGGTTGTTCAGCAAGGTGATCAATTTAGATCTCTACTGTATAATTAATGTAGAAAAGATAACCCAGAGAGGGAAAACTCTGGTGTTATTAGCTTTTTGTTTCTAATACATCTTCTGAGATAGCATTATGAGACAAAAATCTGTCTCTTCTGTAAAATACAACTCTTACCTGCCTCTGAATTATGAATCCCCAAATCTTTGAATGCAATTGAAAGCATAAATTCTTTTGGGACAGAAAAGACTAAATTAAGTGTAAAGGGGTAGTGTTGTTGCCTATTAAAAATATAGTAGTATGGCGTCATGGCTAATGGAACATATGCTGCTTTGTCAATTTCAATTAACTTTGGCAAGATTCAAAAATAGCAAGAATTGT
Organism: Phalanger gymnotis; assembly: GCA_028646595.1. Classification (NCBI taxonomy): domain Eukaryota; kingdom Metazoa; phylum Chordata; class Mammalia; order Diprotodontia; family Phalangeridae; genus Phalanger; species Phalanger gymnotis. The sequence continues at coordinate 472,932,210 of CM053622.1, read as the reverse complement.
GAATTCAAACAAATGTTTATTAAATATCCACTGGGTGGAGGGTCTTGTGCATTGAGAATAGAAAGATAAACAAAGCATAATTCCTTTCCAGTTAAGACACTTCAAATCTAGAAGCCAAGGACGAAAAAGGTATGGAGGTGTAGCATTTTTGTATGATTGCTAATGAATGCATTACGAAGTACATAGACGAAGTATGTAAAGAACTTTTCAAGATAATTGAAGATCATACCCACTGGAGTGAGTGGATTGGTTGGCAATAGAAATTAGGGAATAAACTTTTGGATGTATAAGTACATGAGATGGCCTTGGAAAATGGTTAAGATTTCATTAGATGGAGATGGGGTAAAGAAAGCACTTGAGGTATAGGGAATGGTAAGCAAAGGTGTGGAGACAAGAAGAGAAGGGATCAGCTTGCCCTCTGGGGTCAACCAGAGCAAGTCAATCTAACCTCCCTCCTCACTTCTGCTTCCTGTCTTCCTTAACTTCCTTCAGTGTCAGCTAATGTCCTATATTCTGCACGAAGTCTTTCCTGGTCCTCTTACTTAGTGCCTGGAGACAATCTGAGATTTAGCCTCTCTGTATCTTCTTAGTACACAGTTGTTTGCATGTTGCCTCACCCATCATACTGTAAGATTTTAGAGAACAAGGACTGTTTTTTACCTTTCTTTGTAACCTCAGAGATTAGCACAGTGCCTTGCACTTAGTAGGTGCTTGATAAATTCTTGTGGTTGTTGATTCTTCTCTTTGGCAGCCCTTTAAATATATGTATATATATATATGTGTGTGTGTATATATATATATATATACACATATATATGCATATATGTATTATATATATGTATATATATGCGCATATATATACATATGTGTATGTATATATATGCGCATATATATACACACACACACATATATATATATATATGTATATATATTCTCTCCACTTTCTTTGCCTTCCTGATTACTTTCCTTTAGGTCCTTTCCAGCATTCTTTTTATATGATGCTGCTTAAAACTGAGCTCTTTAGATGGTCCGATCAGGCAAAACATTGTCATTACCCTCATTCTGGACACTATATGCCTATTTTAGTGTAGTCTAAGGTCATACTATAATTTTTTTTTCTAGCTGCAATACTCTATTGTTCATTCATACTGAGCTAACAATTGAGAAAAAGTCCCATATCTTTTCCACATGAAGCGCTATCTAGCCTTGTCTTCCTCATCTTGTATGCATGAAGTTGTTTTTTTGATTCTATGTGAAAACTTTATATTTATCCTTATTAAATTTCATCTGTTTAGATTTAGTCCAACAATCTTGTATGTTGAGAATTTTTTTTGGATCCTATGTCCTCTAAAGTATTAAATATTTCTTGTAGCTTTGTACTATCTTTGAATTTGATAAGCACAATATCAGCTTTGGATAAAAAACAATGCTGTGCACAGGAACAAGCATAGATCCCTGGGGTACTCCATTAGAGACCTTTCAATTTGAAATCAAGTCAATAGTACCAACATTTTGGATCCAGCCAGTTATGAGCCCAACTAATGATGGGTCAGACCTATACAGTTTCATCTTATCCATAAAGACAAGCCTTTCTCAAAGGCTTTGTGGCTCATTGGGCTTCCCTAATACCTTTCCTTGTCATTTTCCCTTTCAATTAAGTTATGTGGCCTGGCCTTTTAGGTCTTACCTTAAATTTGATAAACAAAAGGACCTATTGCTTTCTAAAAATAATTATTCTGAACTTAACAAACATTGGGTTAAATGTACATTTCCATATACACAGTAGAACAGAGAAAGAAGATAGTTTGTGAAACTACAGATCTCTATTAAATACAGTCTGTTTTTCTTTTAAAGTACATCAACTGATCAATCAATAAACATATAAGCGCCTACTATGTGCCAAGCACTGTGCTAAGCCTGGGGATTTAAAAAGAGGTGAAAGATAGTTCCGGCCTTCAAGAAGCTTGTAGTCTAGCAAGGGAGGCAGTTTTCAAACAAACTTTTACATAGCAAGGTATATACAAGACTAAAAGGAAATAATTAACAAAAAGGAATGCCTTAGAATTAAGAGGGGTTGAGAAAGTCATTCTGTAAAAGTTGGGATTTTAGTTGGGACTTAAAGGAAGCCAAGGAAGCCAGTGCATAATTAGTTCAATCTGTTGTTTTCAAAGCTGCTCTGTTTGTATTTCTTCCTGGCCTTCCTTCTGTTATTGTTTGTGTTAAAATGTATCTTGTCCTGGTCCCCCTAGCCAGGTCCCCCACCCAGTCCGAGTCAGTATCGTAAGTAAATTTACAATTATAAAGGGTTAGGAAATAAGATTGCAAAGGGTTACCTGAAAGTCATGTACAAACCATCCCAAAGATCAAAGGAGCATAACTTACAAATTGTATCATTATATTAATCAAAATTCACCTAGTAATATGTGCTGAATAAGTAAAAGTCAGCCAGGTGTTGCTGTCAAGATTCTGGTCCTATGATATGCACATTCCAGACAAAATCCAGGCCTCCACAGTTCCTTCAAAATGGGGCTCATAACTTTGAGATGATGTAGATACTTAATGAACTAACTCCCAGGTGGCACAGATAAGGGTTAGTCTGTTCTTCCCAAAATCCCATAAAAATGAGATCTCAAACTCCCTGAGCACTCTTCCCTCTCTATTGGGTCCATGCTGCCCAGTGCTTCCAACATGGTTACACGGGTGATAATTTTCTGCATTTCCCCTCCCCCATCCTCTTCCTCACACTGCTTGTTTCCCTTCACTTTTCCATCCCTCTGTTGTGCTGTCTGCTTCTGTACCCTTTTTGCCACTTGTCATTGTACCCTCTGGGGTTACCAAAGTGTGATTGCCACCCTGTTTCCTGCTGCCATTGGTGACCTTTCCTCTTAAAGTACCCAGAGAACTGGATGTGCCTGCTCCCACTTCATAATTTCATGAATTAATGATCAATTTATCTCTACACTTAAAAAATGTCTCAGTGACTTTTTTCTTTCTTTTCACTTCTGCCCCATTACTTTCATCATTGAATACCACATTTAATTAGTCGTCAAAGCTCCTTTAGTCTCAGCAGTGGACTTCAGTTTTTTTATTTGTTTTCGATTTTTTTTTGGAGGGGGGAAGGCAGGGCAACAGGGGTTAAGTAACTTGCCCAAAGTCACACAGCTAGTAAGTGTGTCAAGTGTCTGAGGTCAAATTTGAACTCAGGTCCTCCTGACTCCAGGGCCAGTGCTGTACTTACTGTGCCACCTAGCTGCCTCCCAGCAATGAATTTTGACAGAGGGAGTAGTGGAAAGGTCTGGTAGAGGCACAAACAAAATGGAATGGGCATGGAGGACAGGCAAGACTGAGCTGGATAAGGAGGATGAAATCATGGGAGTGGGGAGGTAGTAGGGGAAGTCAGGGTGCATTTAAGCTCTTATTTCAGCATGATAGGCCTTGGAGGAGTATTAGAAGGTAAGCTGCAGGAATCTTTTAGCAATAGGGGAGGGCTAGTGCTGAGAAGGCAGAATTAGTTCATGGAATTTGAAATGCTGAGGAGAAAGGAATGCTGGTGTAAAGACTTCCATAATCTTGGATCCTTAGGCAAGCTTCCTCCGGCCTGGTAGACTGGAGTCTACTCAGAAATTATTCTTGTGGGAGTGGGGTAGGGTATAGACCTGGGATGGTGACTGTTCTCCCTAAACTAAAATCCTCAGGAAGATATGAATGTGCCTACAGAGGTAAGAGACGATATGTCGCGGCATGTGGCTTTTTATCACACACTCATGTGGGAGTCAGTAGATTCCTGCCCAGTTTCTGAAAAATCAATTGGCAACAAAAACTAAGCATAGCAGCATAATAGGGTAGCTCAAGAACACGTACAGAACTGTTAACTGGTCATTTTAGCCCAGGTGGGCTTTGAATTTCCATCTGCAATGAGATAGGCTGAAAGCTCCCATTCTGTCTTTTATTCTCAAAACTATCATTTAAAGTCTTGAGTAATGCTATCATACATGGGAGAAACCCCACAAAATCCCTCTTTTTCTCTTTTATTCTTTTTTATTCTTTCTCTCCCTTAGGGAAGGAAACTTTATAAACTATTCATCTGGGGCAGCAAAGGTATTTCCCATTCTCCTCCCTTTTGGACAGTTGTCTGAGAGCAGTCCTAGGATAATTTGAATAACCCATACAGGATGCTTTCTCTGAACCTTAATGAATAGTGTAAGGGTTTTGACATGAGTGGCAGATGCACCTATCATACTTTGGGGAAGAGAGGAAGGAGTAATATTGACTCACTATAACCTTGTATTGTCATACATGTGTTGCAGTGGAAAGAGAACAGAGCTTAGAATGCTGAGCTTGGAATCTGAATTTGGACCTGAGTTTGAATTCCATTTCTGCCACTTATTGACTGTGTGTCTTTGGGCAAATCACTTAATGTCTCTTGGTTTCAGTTTCTTCACTTATAAATATGGAGGTTAGGCTGGATGGTGGCAAAGGTCTTTCTGCTATAGAACCTTAACTGAAGCATGAATTTTCTCTATAACATGGCTTTTGCTTGAAGTACTCTAGTGGCGGGGACCTTACTGCCATTGAAGCTAATGAGTTGCATGAAAAACCATCCATCAAGATCAATGGTATAATTACATTTACATTAGATCTGGCTTTTATAACAAATAATAATAAAACATATTCTCTCTCTCTCTCTCTGTCTCTCTTTCTCTCTATCTCTCTGTCTCTATCTCTCTCTGTCTCTCTGTCCTTCTGTCTCTGTCTCTGTTTCTCTCTCTCTCTCTCTCTCCTCTGTTCATAGCTTAGAAGGGGTATGAGGTAGGGATAGAGGTAGAGGGACAAGGGAGTCCTAGACTATAGTCAACAAAAATAGAGTCATCTGGTGGACCCAAAACTCATGGGAAAATATAGGCAAATGTTTTCTGTAGTTTTAGAATTTCAACTAATGGTACTTTTAGGGGCTTTGTGAGGCTCAAATCAGATTATGGATGTTAAGCACTTCTAAAGCACTATATAAATGCCAGTTATTATTATTATTAATTAGTTTCCAGTCACCAGACCCCAAATTCCCTGAGCATTCCACTGCACTCTTGCCGAGTTCAAACAATTTAGAAGGCAATACAAGGTTCTCCTGATAAATGTTCAACCAAGTTGGGGAGGGAGAATGTATGCCCACACTTTTAAATTTAATCCGCATTATTAACACTTTTTTGCTGTTGTTTAGTTGTTTCAAAGGCTTCGTGACCTCCATCTGAGGTTTTCCTGGCAAAGATACTAGAGTGGTTTGCTATTTCTTTCTCCAGATCATTTTACAGATGAGGAAACTAAGGCAAATAGGGTTATTAAATGACTTGCCCAGTGTCACACAGGTTGCACAGGTACGAAGTGTCTGAGGCTGGATTTGAACTCAGGTCTTGGTGATTCTAGGCACCACATTAGCTGCCTTGTTAATACTCTAAGTCTAGAAAATAAACAAAATGGTAAATTAAACTCTGAATTGTAGTGATTTCCAATTTCTGAGTTATAAATGCTCAGTACAAGTTTAATAATGGGGCTCTTAGCAGGCACTTCCTTTGGGGAATCAGTATGGGACAATAGAAAGAATGCTGTATTTGGGGTCAGAGGACCTCTATTTGAATCCTTGATCTACTAATGTGTATCTGTTTGATTTCACTTCTCTGGGTCTTGGTTTCCTCATATACAAAATGAAAGGGGTTGGGCTAGACGAGTGATGTCACAGTTAAACTACATTTTGCTTAAGGCTTTCTGCAGGTCACATCTCGTCTTAGAAAAGCACATGTTAACGTTATCTATATTTTACTAAAAATATTTCCCAATTGCATTTTAATCTGATTCTGGCTGTACTTGGCTGGATGAAGCAATGTTAGACACCTCAAGAATAGGTTACACTGATTCAGTGTCTTTTAGTTGGCTGTGTGGGTGGGGGAGGAGGGGCATAGCAACAAAACGGTACAATGGAAGCCTTGACTTGTTAAGAGAGGAGCTAACAGACTTCTGAGACCAAGGCTATGATTTCTCTGATCATCAAGCAAATGAGGAAATGTTCACTCCTCCTATATGGACAATATGTCAGTAGCATTATCTTTGCATATAAAGATTAGGATGATTCATTTTTTTTCCACAGATGAGACTAACCACTTTTTTCCCCTAACAAAAATTCCATCCTTTCCAGCAAAGAGCCTATTTAGGATCTCAACAAAGCCTTCTTTAATTTGGTTACAGAGGATATCATTTCACATTTAGATCTTATAACTATAGATTATCTGATTTTACTCTACTGATTGTGCAAACCAGACTGTGGGCCCATCTGCACAGATAGGGAACAGGTTTTTTTTTCCATTTTTTGTTTGTTCAATGTAGCATTCATAGCCTGGTAACCAATATAATTTCTTGTCCAGCATCAGTATTCAATAAATATTAATTCAAATTGAATTGAATTGTTTATGAGGGGAGAAGGAAAAATGTGAGAACTCTGAGATTTAATATCTTAGACCTTTTTACTTAAGATTAATCAGAAGAAAATTGTGAAAATTTTTTTTTGTAACATATGGTTTCTTCCCAGGAAAGCAAATTCAGCAGAGAAAGAGTGAGTGCCACCAGCATATTTACATAATACATCTCGCAGCTCTCTGGCTCAGAATTCTGTTTGCCTTTATTCTTCTATCTTTTCTCCCTCCTTGGCCTCATAGTGGAACTAGACTATTGTAAGAGCTTAAATTCTAACTGTCAGATGGGGAGTGTCTTGATTACACGGCTGGGTTTGAAAGCTATACATAATAATGACTGCTGTATCCCAAAGCAACAGAGCTATAAACCCCAGAGTACATCACATCATATATTTAAGCTGGCTGTCAAGTCACAAAAGCATTGTGATGTTCTGACTCTTTCCCTGGCTAGTTGTTTCCAAGCACCTGCTTTTGCCTGCTTATAAGTCTGTGTCTTATGGTGGCTTTAGGGACCCTTGTGTCAATGCCAGGATTCTGGGATTATGCCCAGAGAATAAATACTAGTCTGTGCCACTTGCTAATATATGCTTATAGATAAATTCACATGCCATGGCAACCCTTACTTTCTTTATTAAAGGAGTAAGATGCCAAAGACAACTCCCCCTCCTTTGAGCCTACAATTAACCTTTGATATATTTATTCAATGAGAGTGGAGATACATTCTTGAAATGTTTATTGTGGAAAGATATTTTGACTACTAGAAATGTATGAAAGAAATTACGAGTGGAAAATAGCAATGACTGTAGCTTCAGTTACAAAAAATTATGCTATCCATAGAACTTTTGATAATTGATTCAATAAATGTTTGTTAAGCAGTTACTGTGTGCTACAAATTATTATAGGCCCTGGGTGTACAAAGATTTAAAATGATATGGAGGTTGTAGAGTATAGTACAAGATCTGGAAATGGCTAATAATGTAGTGTATGGCTACAAAATCTCCCTATCCTTTGGGGCTGGCACCATCCCAGAGCAGTGAGCTTCCTCCTTTCCCAGCTATTTCTGAAAGCAGCTTCAGGTTAATTTGAATAATCTAGCCTAGCTGTTCTGAATGGGTGCTCCAGGGCAGGGGATGGAAAGATAATTAGAGAAAGTGGAGCCCAAAGTGGCAAGTTGCTGTCATGAGTGGCTCATGAACAATGTGGATGATAGGGGAAAGAAGCAAACAATATTGGCTTATTCAGTCCCATATGGGATTGAAGATGAGAGACTTGTTTAAATGGTGCATGAATGGAACATTCCTTCAGGGCTCTGAGAAATCTTTGGTATGAAAAGTGCAATTGTAGGTATACAAAATAAGGTTTTTTAAAGGAATAGAAATGTTGTGGCCCTGAGGTGTGTGTTTGAGTTGCAAACACAAATGGACAAGGCAAATTCTCCAGGGAGTTCATTCATACATGAGATAAAATAAACATCTAATGTCTCTTACACAATGTAGCTTTTCCAATATTTGAAGACTGTTACCATGTTCTAAGTCTTTTCTTGTCTAAGCTAAACATAATCAGTTCATCTCAACTAATCCTTACATGGCATGATTGCTATGCTCCTATACTAGTCACTTTTACTCCAGCTTAATTATGTATCTTCCAGTGTGATCCCAAATTTGAGACAATTCCAGATGTGGTTGGGACACTCTATGGTATGTCTGTCACCTCCCTTTGTCTGGACATTACAGTTTGATTGCAGCATAATATCTCTTCTTGGAGGTATTGGGTATTAGGTATTCTTGGAGCCTCCCAAATGCTAAGCTAGTTCTGGCAATGCATGTATCAAGCTATCATCTATGTTGACATCCCTGGAAAGTATACTACCTAGGTAAGTGAACTTATCCACAAAATTCAAAATTTCTCCATTTACTGTGACCAAAAATTCCGTGCATGCATGGTGTGATGCTGGTTAGTGGAGGATCTTTGTTTTCTTGGTGTTGATTGTCAGGCCAAAATTAGCATGGGTGTTAGGTAGAGAATTGGTCTATACTCTGTTGCAACTCAGCCTCAGAGGCTGTAGGTCTACAGAGCCTTTGTGTTGACTTCAGTGTTGTATGTCTGTGAAATCTAAACAGTCTATCAGCAGCAATGGCAGAAGACTAAACCTCTTCCATTTGAATTGTCTCAAGAAGATCCTGAAGATTTCCTGGCAAGATAAGGTACTGGGTGCTAAGGTTTTCTTTTTAAAAAAATTTTTTTTTAAATTTTGAAGTATAAGAGAAGGAAAAGAAACATTATAAACTTAAATATTAAAACAAATATGAAATAAGAAAAGAAAAACACATGTCATGCACAACGGAACATAAGAGAGGATTCAAAATATATAGCAATAAACATCCATTTCAACAAAGCCTATATATTAAACGCTATGCACTGTGAAAGCTGCCCATCTTTTCTTTGCTTCCTTGTAGGTTTTCTTTTGTTTTCTGTTGTACACTTTTTACTTTGTTCTTTTTCCCTCTTCTTTCCTTCTTCCTCCCCCTCCCTTGAGGCTACAATTAACCTTTGATATATTTATATATAGATATTGGTATATAAACCTATGCTTTCCTTAAGAGATTCTACTCCTAATCATTGTTTTCATGTTTGTGTGCTATATTTTATTTCCTATCCCTCCTGACTTTTCTACTTTAACTTCCACCTGCCACCTTGCCCTCCTATTACTTAACCTACCCTCCCCCCCAGGATCCCTCCCTTATCCTCCCATTCCCATTAATCTAAACACTCTTCTACATCCCCCTTTAACCTATTCCCTCATCCTCCCCTCTAAAGATCCCTCCCTTATCCTCTCCCCCTCCCTATCCTCTTAGCATTTTATTTCTTTCTAAATTTAGAAGAAGATGTTAATATTCTTCCACACACACACACACTACATATATATGTATTGTTCCTTCTTGAACCCATTCCCTATGAAAGTAGGTTTCCAGAACTAACAACCCTCCTCCCCCATATAATTCCTCTGTATTGCTTCTTCCTCATTTGTATAAGATAATTACTCCTTTTAGCTGTCCCTAAACAGTTTTACTTTTTTAAAGCTTTTATTTAGCGTTTTGTTTTTCCCCAGTTGCATGTAAAAACAATTTTTAACATTTGTTTTTAATACTTTGAGTTCCAAATTCTCTCCTTTTGGTTTACTTTTTGAAGTCATATATAGATCTACCCCAATGTTTCTTATGAATTACCCGATTACTAACAACAGTCTTAGACACACGTTTTATGTTTTACATACATAAAAGGTAAATGGTCTGTCCTTATTGAGTCCCTTGTAATTGATCTATAGCATGTACCTTATGTCTTTCTTGGCTCTTGTATGTCAAATCATCTATGAAATTCAGGGTTTATTCTTTTGTTTTAACAAAGTCCTGAAAGTCTGACAATTCATTAAATGTCCATTTTTTTTCATTCAGGTTTATGCTTAGTTTTGCTAGGTATTTGCCTGGGAACCCCAGTTCTTTTGCTCTTTGATATATAGTGTTCCAAGACCTGCAGTCTTTTAGTGTTGCTACTGCTATGTCTTGTGTGATTCTAATTGTGGCACCACCATATTTAATTTTGTTTTTCTTGTTGCTCATAATAGTTTATCCTTGAGCTGGGGGTTTCCGAATTTGACTATAATGTTCCTGTGGATTTTCCTTGTAGGATCTCTTTCAGGTGGTGATTAGTGGATTTTTTCTATTTCTACTTTCCTCTCTTGTTCTAAAGCTTCAGGACAATTTTCTTTTATTATTGTATCAAGATTCTTTTTCTGATCATAACTTTTGAGTTGTCTGGTTATTTCTTATGTTTTCTCTTCTTGATCTGTTCTCCAGATCAGTTGTTTTTCTTATGAAACATTTCACATTCCTTTCTATTTTTTCATTCTTTATATTTTGTCTTATTATTTCTTGGTCTTTTAAAATTTGCTGGCTTCCTCTTGCCCAATTCTTATTTTTAAAGAATCATTATCTTCCGTAAGATTTTAGATCTCCTTTTCTAATTGGTTGACTTTCTTTTTATAATCTTGTTTTTGTTGGATTGTTCTTATTTATTTATTTATTCATTTATCTATCTATCTATTAATTAATTTATTTATTTTAGCTTTTCCTCAATCTATCTTATTTGATTTTTAAAGTCTTTTTTAAGTTCTTCTATGAATTCTTTTTGGGCAAGTGATCATTTGACATTACTCCTTGGGGTAGAAGAGGGTTTCTTTGCTTCAGTATTCTCTTCTGAAGATGAACCCCAGTCTTCTCTATTCTCATAGTAACTCTCTATGGTTGGATTCTTTCTCCTTTGCCTGTGCATTATTTTTTTGTAATAGCTTAATTTTTCTAATCATCTCTAGTTCTGGGGTGCCACCTCTGGCCTCAGGTCTTCCTTCAGTTCTCTTCTCTCACCTTAAACCCAAACCAAGACTTCTAGCCTCCTGTAAGTGGCCACAGCCTGCAGTGTCCTTGCCCCACTGCTCCTGCACTCCCCTGGTATCTGCTTAACTGGGTCTGGTGTTTCTTTCCCTGATCTTCCCAGCTCAGAGGCTGGGAAGTCCTGAAAGTCCCCTCCTTGTCCAGGGGGGTAAAAGTTCTTGTGGCTGGGGCCAAGGCAGCTTCCCAAATCAGCTAACCCCAGGGCTTGCTGCTTGTTGTTTAAGTGGTCCTTAGCCTAGAGGTGTCCCAGGAGAACCCCTATTCTGTCCCTTCTTTTATTTATTTTTACCTCTTTATGTTTGCCCTGAGGTGCTGTTTTATCTCTTTTGTGGAGGAAAATCTTGAGAGCTTGGAATTTTCTGACCTACTCTGCATCTTCCCAGAATCCTCTGAGGTTTTCTCTTGAACTGAACTTCCAAGAACTTTAACTCTTCTACAGAAAGTGCAATTCCGATGGGCTGGCCACTAGGCTCAAATGTCAAATGCACAATTACCTAAAAGATTATTTCACAGGGAACTCAAACAAGGAAAGTACTTTTACAGTGGTCAGAAAAAGTGGTACAAGGACATTCTCAAGGTCTTTCTGAAGAACTTTAATATGGATTGTGAGACATGGGAGACACTGACTCAGGACTGCCCAGCATGGTGTGCCCCCCTCAAAGAAGGCATTGAACTTCATGGGCAAAGCAGAATTGCAATAGCACAAAGGAAATGTGAGCTGTGCAAATTCAGAGACATCTCCATCCCAAATGTTCTAATGGACTACTTGTACCTGACCTATGGTATAGCCTCTTAAACTCGTATTAAACTGATCAGCTACAGATGAATATACCATTCTCTGACCCAGGGGTGGGGAACCTTTGGCCTCAAGGTCTTCAAGTGCATCTCTTTGACTGAATCCAAACTTCACAGAACAAATCTCCTTAATAAAAGTATTTGTTTTGTAAAACTTGGATTCAGTGAGAAGGTCACACTTAAAGACCTAGAAGACCATATGTGGCCTCAAGGCCACAGGTTCCCCATCCCTGTGACCTGACCCCAATATTGTGATGTAATTGGTCTTCTTCAAAAATGAAGGTCAAATAATAACTATAGTTTGATTAACATAGCCTAAGGTCTCATTAACTCTTCTGGTTGTTAATTCACACTGATTTGGAGTCTATAAAAACTTCTGGATATTTTTTCATGTAAGCTGCTTTTTAGAAATATTTTCCCCAACTTGTACTTATCCAAGTGATTCTATGAACTCCAAGTGCAAACTTTACAATTATCTTTATACATTTTATCTAGTTAGCATTATTAGCCCACAGGTTTAGCCTATTGAAAACTTGTTTGTGTTCTATCATCCATTGTATTAACTATCCCTATTGAAGATTAATCATTTTTCTCATCCCTAAAATGAGCTGGAGGAGGAAATAGCAAAACACTTCAGTATCTTTGCCAAGAAAACCCTAAATGGGTTCATGAAGAGTCAGACATGACTGAAATGACTGAACAGCATCTCTTTGGGCTGTTGGCAAATTTAATTACCATGGACTTTATGTCCTAATCCAAGATGATAATTAAAAAGAGAAAATAGAGCTGGGTTATTATGGACTGTACAATGGAATATTCTATTAAAAGACATTCTCTCCTGATCCCCTCTCCCCCACTCCCCAATTGATATAGATTCATTAAATAGTACTCTTTGGATCCTGTTTGACAAGCATTTCTAAATCTACTTAGTTATATATTACATGAAATTACACTAGCTCATTTGGAGTAAAAAAATTTGTGGTTTAAAAAAATTATATGTTGTAGAGTTAAGAAGCTATTGGACATTTACACATCTTTGAAACTTTGATGGATCTGAGATGATGTAAATGTTAACACTCTCTCCAATAGTGCAGATGGCTGTAATTGTCATTCCCATCCCCCTCCTCCAATGGTTGGTATCTTTCCTTTTTTAAAGTATCTTGAGAACTGATCCCTTAGTACTATCAAGTTGCTTTGCCTTTAGCCTAGATCATTTTGTATATAGTTGGCATACCAGCTGATTTTCTAAACTGTTGTTTTCTTGAGTACCATTTCTACTTGTAGCACATCAGGGACTGTGTTGTTAAAAGCCAAATATAATAACTAACATTTATATAGCAAATACCATGTATCAGGCAGTGTGTGAAGCATTTTACAATTATTACCTCATTTGATCCTCACAACAGGCTTGAGAGGTAGATACTATTATCCCATTATACAGGTGAGAAAACTGAGGCAAATAGAGGTTAAGTGACTTGCCCAGAGTCACAGAGGTAGGAAATATCTAAGGCTGGATTGGAACTCAGGTTTTTTTCTGACTCTAGGCCTGGTGCTCTTATTCTTAACCTCCGTACTGAAGGTTGGTACTGTCAACCTTTCATAGAGTTTGTTCTAAGAAAGACAAAAGAAAATTAGGCTGTCTCTATGTTTAATTTCTCTCAAGCTGGCAACATGCATTGCATAGGAGTTACAGTCCAGAACTGGCTTGATTTGGGGATTAGGATGTCCAGTTCATGTACTTTTTCAACAGTGGCTCATCTCAACCCACCATCATTTTACCTCTGGACAGAGGAAATACCTATTCTATCAGGTAGGAACCTGCCCCCCGCTCCCCCATCATACCAGATTACTACCAGCCTTGGACTATCTAGGCAGAAGAATCTGTCTCCACTCATGCCTGAGAAGAACACAATGGAACTTCCATACCTTTGATAAAATCAATTCAGGCTAGGGTTGGGGTCTGACTAGGATAAGACCAATGCAATCTCATTATTAGTAATGTCCTTGTGAAGAAATTTAGAGAAGGGGGTGGGGTAGGGTGGGGTGGGGTGGGAGCTCTGAGTCTCTAAGATCATTTTTCACAGTGCATAAGCTACAATTATTTTCACGTTGAGGTTTGGAGAGTGTTAAGAACCTTGGTAGCCTAAGGGAAAATGCCATAAGAAGTAGAAGAGGACTAACAGAGGTGGAGGAAAAGGGCAAAGAAATAAAAAAGGAAAAGGGCAAGAATACTTGGAAAGGGTAAAGAAATTCTCATCACCCATTGTTGTTGTTTGTTAACAAACTCTGCCCTGTATCACGGAATGGACCTGAGGCTTATCCTATGGTTTACCTATGTCATGGGCTAAGCAAGCTACTGTGGGTGAGAATAAAAATTTAACCACTGTTGTTTCCATGGTAAAATGTATTCCAAATTCCACGCTATTTGTAAATTAGGGACTTCCTAAGTAGGTAAAATTTAATTGTAAAACATGGTACTGTCCAATGTTTGGCACTATATAAGGCATAGAAACATTTTAATAAAAATTATGATTGTTTTTTCTTTGAGGAAAAACACAGTTAAAATTGTTTCATTTTTATACTCTCGATATGGCTGACAGTGCAAAGCACATAGAAGCTATTTAGCAGATTTTTTTGAATGAACGAATATACAAAGTTATTCATAGGGTGGCCTAAGAAGATATCTTGACAGATAAATATCCCTCCATTGATTTTTCTACTGCCAAATCTAAAATAAATGGAATGTAGATTGAGATCATCCTTGTATCACAGGAAAATATAAACACATGCATGCATAACTTACAAGAAAAAATATTATCTAATAAATATAGTGCTTGGTAATAAAATATAACCAAGATAAGGCAAAATGCCATCTTCATAAGATTTATAATTTGTATATATAAATATTTAAAAGATTTCTTTAATTTTTAAACTAATTTGTGCTTTGCATTTGGATTTGTTCAAGGAAACTTTTCAAATGACTCACACTGCCTTTGAAACATTGTTAGGTACTTATATATTATTTAGAACCTCACAGTTTCTGAGGTATTCCTAACAAGATTTTTTTTTTTGATGAAAAAAAAAACAATTTTTAGAAAGTAGAAAGAAAAGATCAATGGGCAGAAGAGCCATAATATTGTCACTTTATGGCTTCTTCCACAATGTGTCATATTAAAAAAAATTAAACCAATATAGTGATATACTTTTAAAATATAATTAATTAATTTTTAGTTTTCAATATTCACTTCCATAAGATTTTGAGTTTAAAATTTTCTCCCCCCCACTGCCCTCCTCCCTCTCCATGGAAGCATGCAATCTGATATTGGCTCTTAAACATAATTTCACATTAGTTATGATGTAAAGAAGAATTAGAAATAATGGGAGGAACCACAAGAAAGAAGAAACAAAACAAAACAACAAAAGAAAAGGAGAGCAAATAGTATGCTTTCATCTGCATTCAGACTCCAAAGTTCTTTCTCTGGATGTGGATAGGATTTTCCATCATGAGTCTTTTGGAGTTGTCTTAGATCCTTGCATTGGTGAGCAGAGCTGAGTCTATCAAAATAATTTATCATGCAATGGGGATGTTACTGTGTATGATGTTATAGTTCTGCTCATTTCATTCAGCATCAGTTCATATAAGTCTTTCCAGGTTTTTCTGAAGTATGCCTGCTCATCATTTTTTATACCACAATAATATTCCATTACATTCATATACCACAACTTGTTTAGCCATTCCCCAATTGATGGGCATCCCCTCAACTTCCAATTCTTTGTAACCACAAAAAGAACTGCTATAAATACTTTTGTCTTTGTAGGTCTTTTCCCAGTTTTTATTATCTCTTTGGGATAAATAGCTAGTAGTGGTAGTGTGGGATGAAAAAATATGCACATTTTGGTTGTCCTTTGGGCATAGTTCCAAATTGCTCTCCAGAATGGTTGGATCAATTCACAACTCCACCAATAATGTATTAGTGTTCCAATTTTCCCACATCTTTTTCAACATTTATCCTTTTCTGTCATCTTATCCAATCTGATAGTTGTGAGGTGGTACTTCAGAGTCATTTTGACTTTCATTTCTCTAATCAATAGTGATTTAGAACATCTTTTCATATGATTGTAGATACCTTTAATTTCTTTATCTGAAAACTGCCTGTTCATATTCTTTGACCATTTATCAATCTGGGAATGACTTGTATTCTTATGAATTTGACTAGGTTCTCCATATATTTTAGAAATGAGGCCTTTATCAGAGACATTGGCTGTAAAAATTGTTTCCCAGTTTTCTGCTTCCCTTCTAATCTTGGTTGCATTGGCTTTATTTGTGCAAAAACTTTTAAATTTAATGTCATCAGAATTGTCCACTTTGCATTTCATAATGCTCTTGATCTCTTGTTTGGTCATAAATTCTTCCCTTTTCCATAGATCTGACATTTTGACTTTATATTGGTATAGGGTGTAAGATGTTGGTCTATGCCTAGTTTTTGCCAGCCATCCTATTTCCCCCTCTGTTTATACTTTTCTCTCCCTTTTCCTCCTCACTAGAGTTTCGCTTTCAACCACTACCTCCCTCAGTCTGCCCTCCCTTCTATTAGCCCTATCCCTTTTCTTCCCTTTACCCTTATTACTTCTTCCTTCCCTTTTATCTACCTCCTTCCTTTTCTTTCCCCTTTCCCCACCTGCTTCCTATAGAGTGAGTTAGATTTCTATATCTACCTGATTATATTATTCCCTCTTTGAGCCAAATCTGATGAGAGCAAGGTTCTGATGATGCACGTCTCCCTCCTTTCCCTCCTTCTATTGTATTCCTTGGCATTCTCAATTTGGGATCTCTTTCAGGAGTTGATTGGTGGATTCTTTTGATGACTATTTTACCCTCTGTTTCTCCTCAGGGAAGTTTTCCTTGATGATTTCCTGAAAGATGCTGTCCAGACTCTTTTTGTGGTCATGGCTTTCAGGTAGACCAATGATTCTTAAATTATCTCTTCTGGATCTATTTTCCAGGTCAATTGTTTTTCCAATGAGGTATTTTACATTTTCTTCTATTTTTTCATTCTTTTGTTTCTATTTGACTGATTCTTGATATCTCACAGAGTCATTAGCTTCTACTTGCCCAATTCTGATTTTCAATGCATTGTTTTCTTCTATTAGATTTTGTACCTCCTTTTCCATTTGACCCATTTTACTTGGTAAGGAGTTTTCTTCAGGGAGTTTTTGTGCCTCCTTTTCCATTTGGCTAATTTTTAAAAATGAATTGTTTTCCTTTTCCAAGGTGTTGACTTTCTCTTGCATACTTCTCATTTTCTTCCCAATTTTTTTCTACCTCTCTTATTTGACTTTTAGAATCCTTCTTGAGATCTTCCAAGAAGGATTTTTGGACTTGAGAACAGTTCATACTCCCCTTTGAGTTTTCATATGTAGTTATATTAACAATGTTGTCCTCTTCTGAATTTGTGCCTTGATCTTCCCTGTCCCCATAATAAGAATCTATGGTCATTGTCCGTTTCTGCTTTTTGCTCATGGTGTTTGCCTATTTCCTGGCTCTTAAAGTTGAGCTATCCTGTTGGAGTACAGGGGGGTACTGACCCAAGCTTCTTGTGCTGGGAACCTGGGACCTGGTCAGTGGCTTTGAGTGCTAGGGCCTCAGGTGCTGGCAGCTGGAGGCTGTAGGGGTCTGGCAGCTTACCTGGTGCTGAGTTGGGGTCAGCAACACTGGAGCTTTAGGAGTAGGGGTGGGGAATTTGATGCCTTGGGGATGCCTGCTCACTTGGGCTTTGCACTTGAATGTTTTGCTGCTGAAGAATGTCTGCCATCCTGGAGCTGTGTCTCCTGGAGTTTTGCTTTCTGGAGTTATGCTGAAGCACTGGGAAATTTGACTGCTGGAGAATGCTGGTGCATGTGGTGGTTTTCTGAGCTGGTGTCTACAAGTTTCCCTGCTTGTGCTGAGGCACTTGAGGGGTCCTGGTGTTGGTTCTTGCCTGCTCCACCACCCTGGGGTTCAGCATGTCCTCCTCGTTTGCTGAGGTGTGGCTTGCTGCTGCCTTGCTGGGATGCCTCCTGTCACGTACTGCTCCCCTTCCCCCAGAGCAAGAGGGGACTTTCTTGTTAATCTCTCCAAGCTTCCTGGGCTACAAGAATGCTCTCCCTAACTGATATTTCTGCTGGGTCAGCTGTTCCAGGGTTTTTCCTGGGGCAATATTTTCTGGGTTTTCAGAGGTCAGTAAGGGAAAGTGAGAGTGACTTACTCAGTACTCTGACATCTTAAAAGCAGATATGCCTTTAAGAGCTGTAATTGAAATGTAACTATTTTTAATCAAGTGGACTTTCATGCAAATGAACCTAATTATAAACTAGCTTCTAAAAACATTATTCATATCTAAATAAGTTTTTTAAGGCTACCTATTTTTTTGAGAAGGAAATGTCAATACATTCCAATATCTTTGCCAAGAAAACCCTGTGGATAGTTTCTTCTATGGCATCACAAAGATTTGGACATGACTGAATGAGCAACAACAACCACAATAATCTTTTTTGGAGCATATATGTTTTGAGATGACTTACTGAAATTAATGCAGATCTTATATCTTATTGTAGAAAGAATATCTTATATGGGTACGGAGGGGCGCAGCCAAGATGGTGGCTGGAAAGCAGGGACTAGCATGAGCTCCCCGCCAAGTCCCTCCAAAAACCTATAAAAAATGGCTTTGAACCAATTCTAGAACTGCAGAACCCACAGGGTAGCAGATGGAAGCAGTGCTCTAGCCCAGGACAGCCGGGACAGTCTCTGGGTAAGGTCTATCCCGCATGGAGCTAGGAGCAGAGGGGAGCGGAGCTGAGCAGAGCAGAGCCCAGTGTGGGTGGCACAGACCAAGTTGACCAGGAGCCAGGTGGAGGGTGCCCTAGCATCCTGAATCAGTGAGCTGCAGCAGTTGCCAGACTTCTCAACCCACAAACACCAAAGAAAACCGAGTAGGTTAGTGGGAAAAGCTACGGGGAACAGGGAGTTTGTGGTTCCGCCACCACCCCTGGGGGGAAGAGGAGGTGGGACAACTACAGAACTACAGCTGCAGTTGCTTCCTGCCCCAGGCCCACCTGGTGGGAGGAATTAAGTGGAGGATCAGAGCAGGAGTGAAGAGCCTGCTGAAGATCTAAGTCCAGTCCAGGTTGGAGGTTCTTGGGGAAGGAGGAGTGCTGGTGTGGCAGCACATCCGCCCAAGCTTGGAACATAGAACTCTCTACTCTACAAGCAGTCGTAGCCCACTGAAAAACTCAAAGGTCAAGTAAGTTGGCTGGGAACATGGCCAGGCAGTGAGGGTGCACCCAGATTCAGTCTCAGACTCTGGAATCTTTCTTTGGTGACAAAGAAGACCAAAACATACAGCCAGAAGAAGTCAACAAAATCAAAGAGCCTACAACAAAAGCCTCCAAGAAAAATATGAACTGGTCTCAGGCCATGGAAGAACTCAAAAAGGATTTGGAAACGCAAGTTAGAGAAGTAGAGGAAAAATTGGGAAGAGAAATGAGAAGGATCAGAGAAAACCATGAAAAACAAGTCAATGACTTGCTAAAGGAGAACCAAAAAAATACTGAAAAATATACTGAAGGAAACAACACCTT
>CM053622.1:472852281-472912392 GCA_028646595.1 Phalanger gymnotis | reverse complement strand
CTCTTGTGAGGCGGGCCTACTGGGCCTGGAGGCTTGTGGTCACAATACTGGAATGGGGAGGTTGGTTTGCTAATTTGTTGCTCTGGGCCCTGAATAAATTTTTTGATGCCTTCTGCTTGGAGAATTCTGTATACCCAACGATTTTGAACCATTCAGATATTTATATGATCCTTTTTGAGATCATAAATTCGGCCTTCCTACCACAGGCGGGGAGGGTAGAAAATTTCTAATTCAAACTCTTGTGAAAATCAATGCTGAAAACTAAATATATTAAATAAAATTTATAAAAAAAAGAATATCTTATATGAAATCACATCTAGTCCCTATCTCTCTAGCTCTTACTGAAAATAAATAAATATACTATATTTTAAAAAATAATCTTAAATTGACATAAACATTAGCTATTCAATGGGTAGTCAGTTCTTAATTATTTGTACAAAAGGAAAATTTGTTTTGGTAATCAAATGGTGTGTTGACAAGCAAAATGGTCTTTGTTTTCTTTGAGTAGTTCAGTGTATTTTGTTGGGCCTTGCTGGGTGTTGAGCCCCAGGCCCAGAGCCCTTTTGGGTGTGGAACCTATGTGGATGTGAGCCTCCCAGGATCCTGGGGGGTGTGGCTAGGACTGGAGCCAATAGAAGCCTGTGGTGGGAGGAGCTTGCTGAATGGTTGGAGCAGAGTTAAGAGGCAGTTGGAAAGGCAGTAGAGAGGCAGTTGGTGACAGCAGTTAAGAGCTGAAGGAGAGAGGAAGCAGTCAGCTAGCTGGAATACAGCTTGGAGAGTGTGGCGTAAGCGGTGGTGATGGCGGCAGAGACAGCTACAGCCAAACCTGAAGAAAAAGCCGAAGCTGAAGCAGGAGCTGCGGAAGCAGAGCCTACCCGAAAGTAGAGCCAACCTGTGTGTGGACCAAGGAGTGCCAAACAAGAACTTGAGGGCAGTTTGTGATCTTCTTACTGGTAGCATAAATACGATTTGGTTTAATGCCATCATGCTTTTCTGTGGCTCCTGGTTACTCTTGTGAGGCGGACTTATTGGGCCTGGAAGTTTGTGATCAAAGTGTTGAAATGGGGAGGCTGGTTCATGGGTCTATTAATTTGGAGCCTAAATAAATGTTTTAATCCTTCTGCCTTCTACTTAGAGAATTCTTTATATCTAACAATTCTGAACCATTCAAACATATGTATGATTCTCTTTGAGATCATAAATTCGGCTTTCCTACTACAAATGGACGGAACAAAATTCTTTCTTTTAGCTTTGGAATACATATTTTTATATGCTTACATTGAATATTCCTTGAATTGATTTCAAACAAAATAATACCACCCAATGCAAAATGTCCTAAGAGTATTGTGCTAAGTCTTTTTGACTACTCAAATTAGACTGCTCTGTATTTCAGTCAGGATATTTGTTGGCGTAAGATATTAAGGAGAATAAATTAAGAAAATAAAGATGTATGGACGATAAGCCACATTACAAACATTTGGAGCCTTTGGAATATGTAGCTTTGGTTTGCATTTTACTGTGAAGATTTCTTTGCAATTATTTTCTTTGTGCTTTCTGCTATGTTTTCTCATCGTAGAGTTTATGTTAAAATTTCACAGCTTTCAAATATGCACCTGATGCCTGTTTATATGTGTGAACTCCAAAACAGGGAATTTTCTCCTAGACTTTTACAAAGCCATAGCTGAAGTAGATCTACTCTTTTTTGGCAAGTCATATTCTTAATGAGAGGTAATGAATGAAGTTTAAAAGACCTTTCTAGAGTTGAAGGCTAAAGAGCTGAAAAAGGGCACTCAGTTTACAAAATCATGGAACAATACATTCAACTTAAATTGGCAAATTTGTAAGAGATTTAATGATCATTTGCAATTTATAAGAATCTTTGAATATGTAATTATTGTTACAAGTAATGTGAGGCACACTAATTTTTTTTTTTAATTTTACTGGCAATTTTTTTTTGTGGTAGAGAAATCCTAGTGAGGAAACTTGCAAAGGGTGAAAGCCAAGGTCTTCTCTTATTCCAGAGAAGTTCCTGTCATTAGAAAAGGTGGGGAGAATCTGTGTACAACTATAATAAACTTCCAGCCTATTGCTTGGTTTGCTGAACTGTAATGCTTTTTATTCAGATATGTTTTTGTGTAAACCTGATTGGCTATAACCACAGACTCTCAACAACAGAGGATTTTTGAAAGCTGTAGAACCACCCACGCATCCCAGGTAATAGACTGATACTCTTGCATAAGTTTATTACCACTATTCTTTTAATATAAGTGGGTACATTGAAAGGAATTTTCAAATGCATATAAGACCAACAGAGAAATCTTTTTCCATTTTAAGTAAAGCCTGAAAGAACTAGATGCTAAACTTTTGCAATAGTTTCCTTGTTAGTTTCTCTATTTCAAGTCTTTTCCTTTTCTAATATATCTTCCATTAAGCCACCGAAATGATTTTCCTATAGCACAAGTCTAACCATGTCACCAACTCCTTCCCTCAATAAACTTCAGAAGCTTCCTATTAAATTATTCTTAGTAATCAAATATAATCTCTTCTGTTTGACATTTAAAGCTCTTCGAAACTTCAACTCTTCTCACATATTACTTCCCTTCATGTACTCTAAGGTTCAGCCATCCTGGCTTGCTTGCTGCTCCTTGCACAAGATGTTCCATTCTCTATCTCTGTGCCTTTGAACTGATTGCTATCCCCTGGAATGCTATCCCATCTTACCCCTGTCTCTTAGAATCTTTAGGTTCCTTTAAGTTTCATCACAAATGACCGCCTTCCTGTCCCCAGCCCTCTCCTCCCTCCTCTCACCTCCCACTAGCAACTGCTAGTGCCTACCTCTCTAAGATTACTTTCCATCTATACTGTCTCTTCCTTATATCTACTTATGAATATGTTGTTTCTCCATTACAATTTAAACTACTTGAGAGCAGGTACACTTCTCTCTCTCTCTCTCTCTCTCTCTCTCTCTCTCTCTCTCTCTCTCCCTCTCTCTCTCTCTCTTTCTCGAGCACGCGCTATCTCCCCACAACAGGAGGTATAATATAAATGAAAAACTAAATAAATATGCATGAATACATTGGCCAGAATGAAAGCACTTTATAATAATAATAATGATAAACCTTAGAGAAAGTGATATTTTATCCATAGTAGCAACTATCCAAAACTATGTTTATATAAGGTTCTGGATGGGTCAGACCTAAGCACTGATACCCACATACCCACCCTCTTTGGTTCTTGTTCCCATTCAGGGTTTTTCTTGGCTCATTTTCTGGGCTTCTGCTGAAAAAAGTAAAAAGCTCTCAGCTTCCAATAAGCCCTCAGGCTAACATATTGTTGAATATAGGCCAGTCTTAATCTTACCTGCCAGAAAACATGAAGAATTGCAGGACTCACACCAAAGTCCTTATTCAGTCTTTCTTTGCTGTGGGCTTCCATCTTTCCCAGAGATCTATGAAGGACAGTACTCAAGACACAGAGTACTACCTTAGTAATAACAGTTAACATTTATATAGCCTTTTAAAGCTTGTAAAGTTTGGTACTTAGATTATCTCATTTGATTCCCCACAAAAACCCTGTCAAATAGTTGCTATTGTTATTGCCAATTTACATTTTTTCTTGCTCTATAATATCATCCATTGGTAGTTTGATTAGTATGATGCTGGGCCATCGCCAATTATTTTGATTTTTGTCTTGCTCCTGAACTCTCATGACTGGAGGAAAAGAGTGAGGATGATGACTCTGCACAGCTCTGCCTCACTTAAGTCCAATTCATGTGCAAGTCAAGACATCACTCTTGTGATGTCATTGGTCTTTGATGAACAACCACCACCACCACCACCACCATTTTACAGATGAGAAAGCTGAGAGTGAGATTGGATAAATGACATTCTCAACATCTCACAGAATTGGTAAATATCTGAATAAAGGTTTGAACTCAAGTTTTCCTTACTTCAAGTCTAGTACTATCACAGGTATCTAATACATAGCTCATTGGCTGTATCCTGCCTACGACACTCTCAAGCACAGGCAGGAACCAGATTAAAATGTAATTGGGAATTATTTAACAAAATAAAATGCAATAAAACATAGATAATGTTAATATGTGGTTTTCTATATCACTATGTAGCCTGTAGGAATCCTTATATATAATTTAGTGGTTTCCATTTCTACTTGAGTTTGACAGCATTGCTCCATACCACATAGACACCTCTAGGCTAAGACCTTTTTGAAAGAGGAAATCACTCAGCATTGCTCAAGAGTCAAGCTACCATCACTATAGTGAACCTTCCCCTGTCACTTAATACCTTAGCCAAGTCAATTTCTCTTCCTTAGTTTCCTCATCTGTAAAATGAGGATGTTAGACCAGAAAGTCTCAGAGTCCATTCCTAATCTCAATCTATAAATCCATGGGCCCCATATTCCCTAGAGTTTTAGACTTTTAGTACTACCTTGAAGGTGAGACTCACTTACTGAGAAATGACCTTCTTCCCCCCACCCCTCACCTGAACAATACACATAATGGCTTGTACTAGTAATATGTGTGGTTCAGGTTTTCTCCTCTCCATTGTGGTTCATTCCTTGCCTGTTTATATTTATTTCAATACTCTGTTTGGACCAGAAACATTTCTACTTGGTCCAGAGTTTACTCTACTGCACAGCCACACTATTCATACACTGCTCTATCTGCAGCCACATATCATATTTTTCTGAGGCCATGGGGTCTCCCTAATGTACATGCTACCCTGTATATGCAACAGGCCTGTCATTTTTCTGTAGGAGGACAGCCTCTGTCTGTATAAGAAAGCCTCATGTTAGCTGTCCCAGTCATCATTGTCTCTGCCTCTCTCTCCATTTTCTGCTTTCTAACCCTCTAAACAGTCAAGTCCAAGCTCAGATACACAACTAAACATGATTTAATCAATGTAGTGTCAAGTATTAAAGAGTTAAGGGAAGTAAGAGTTAATACCTTAGCAAGAAACATTGTCAAGCCTAAACAAAGGACTTCACATTGTTAACTTTGTTAAAAGGAATTAACCTTGTCAAGGAAATCTCTCTGGAAGGCTCTACCACCTTTTCCATATAGATTCTAGGAATTTATTTGCCATGTACGTGAGTTTTGTTTTTTCCTCCTAAGCACTGGTGTAGAAACTTCAGTTTCTGGGATAGAACTATGATTGTGAAGTAGAATAACAATAAAAATATACATACATACACACACACATATATACATACATATACACACATACATCTATGCATCCATTTACAGATGAGGAAGTTGAGGCCCAGACAGGTCAAGTGACTTGATCAAGGTCACATAGGCAGTTTAATGATAAGCTAGAGTGACAAGATAGAGAAATAGAAACAGAGATAACAATTCATAGGACTATATGTTTATCACGGGAAGGAACCTCAGAAGTCATTTAGTCTGACATTTTTATTTTTTTATAGATGGAGAAACTGAGGCCTAGAGAAGTAAAGTGGCTTGTCTAAGGTGATGGGCAATAAAAGCAAGAGCTGGGATAAGTTCAATTCTTCAAATATCCCATTCTTTCCATAAGGTAAAATAAACAGTGATAAGCTATATCAATATAGATTGCCTAGCTCTCTACTCACTCTCTGGAAGCTGCAAGTTAAATAAGTATAATTTTGAAAACATTTATAAGTAAATATCTTATTTTTAACCCAGCGCATTTTAGATAATTTGTGATTTTGCAGGATGAAAGCTAGCTGAACCAATAATTATCTTCTAGTTTGCTTCTTGCTATTCCTTGCTCTTATTTCCAGCAGCAGTTTGAGTTTTGTGTCTGGTATACTATTTGTTCTAATAGCCTGCTTCAGATATAGCAGATAGAAAAACTTACCCAAAACATCATCCTAGAATAAATTATTCAGATGCATATCTAAACCCAAACTGCTGTTTTGAAAAAACATAATAGAAAAAGAGAAGTGTACTATCACTTCAAATACTAGAGGGAGCATTTAACAGAATAGATTAAAACCATTAACCTTTTCTTGTAGAAATGAAGAGTAAGTCATAAAAAACACATCCCAAAAATGGAGAGAGAGAGAGAGAAAGACACACACACACACACACACACACACACACACACACACACACAGAGAGAGAGAGAGAGAGAGAGAGAGAGAGAGAGAGAGAGAATATGAAAATGATGAACAAATTCTGTCTCCAAACATCCATGAGTATTGTGAATAATGTTGCTCCATAATAACTTCACCATTTTGTGGAATTCAGCCTGTAGCAGTAAAGCTGGATATCAATACCAGTCACATTGCAAATATACCATTGTTGCTAATACAAATGGCTGTATAAGAGAAGGAGGGTATGATATCCAGGGGAAAAATGAACGGGAATGAGAATCAGGAGAGAAAGGTGAGATAAGTACTCAACTTTCCTAGATAGTGCGCTCTCTTTCTCTCTCTCTTTCTCTCTCTCTCTCTCTCTCTCTCTCTCTCTCTCTCTCTATATATATATATATATATATATATATAGGTTAAGGAAAAAGGATTATTGAAGACCTTTTGATGGGGTGCTTGGGTGCTTGTGTTTGGACTCTAATTCTAACATCCTCTGCTTGGGTGCCTGTGCCTGGATCCCAGTTCTAAAATCACATTTGTCCCTAGATTCAAAACATTGGCCCTAGTAGTTCCTCTCCAGCTCAAGGGCAGCATTCCTTAGGAAAACACTTATCTCTCTTCCTGATACTGTGGCCAGCCATGCCTACCTATAGAATTTATTAGTTTAGACTCCTTTTGTATTGCTAATTGACTGTGCCCTGAGACATAACAATATTTACTGCCTACTGACCTTACTGATGTGTATCCTAGACATAGTCAAATGTATACTCCCTTACATTAATCTTGACTAACAAGACACTTGATGGAAGCAAGCTGGACGTCTTCAGCTAGCCTTGATCTATGGATGACTTAGTGACATTTCACGGTCAAAACCACACCTCCTCCTAGAACCCCTTGGGCTATTTCCCAGCGAACTCTGGGTAATAAGCCTGCTCAGTAGATACTAAAAGTTGCACATTTCGTTAAGAACTAACCACTCCTTAACCGTGCCTTAACCGCTCCCTAATCCCACTCCAAAACAACTAATCAAGACACTTGACACATGTTCCCCCCCAAAATGCCCTATATAAGATACAATTGTGTCCCCTTTTAGATTGCAGTTTCCCTAAGAACTCTTCCCCTCTGTAAAGTGTAACAATAAACTTTTGCCAACTAGATTTAAAGATTGCTTGGCTCCATGAATTCATTCCAGATGACCTTGCCCTGGGAACTTAAGTTTGGGATCCCTGAATCCCTGGGTTTTTTCCCCCTGAGCACTTTCATCCAAATGAAAAGAAAGGAGAAAAATAATATTCAAAGTCTCAAATAGGAAAAAAAGAAATCCTGACCTTTTAAAAATAAGAAAGTGAAACATTTTAAGGTCCCTAAATTACAGGGATTTGTAAGCTGGGGTCTATGGAGTCCTAAGGTACCTGTGGGTAGATTTCAGGGTAGAAGGGGACTTGGAAGGGAAAAACAAAATACCTTGAGGCTAGGTTCCATTTTAACAACAAGCAGCAAACCACTTAAACAACTAGTGAGATTAGTTGGTTGGAGAGGCTGTCTCAGCCCCAGTCACAGGAACTTCTCACCCCAGGATAGTAAGGGGAGTTGGGTGTTTGAGCCTAGGAAGATTGAGGGAACCTCTGTTGGTGAAGAATGCCAGACCCAGCTGTGCTGGGAAGAACAGTGGGGCGGTGGTGGGGGGAGAGAAGGAACGAGTACATACCCAATGAGGGCAGAAACAGTGGGGCAGAAAGCCCCTGGCTGTGGGCACTTACAGGAGGTTGAAGGTTTGGCTTTGGTTCCAGGCTAGAGGGGAGAACTGAAGATCTGGGGCAAGAGGCACCATTTCCCATACCTCAGGGCTAGAGGTGATTACAAAAATCAAGCTATTACCACAAAAAATGCACAGGCAAAGGAGAAAGAATCCAACTATAGAAAGATACTATGGGAACAGAAATGACCAAGGTTCATCTTCAGAGGAGGATACCAAAGTAAAGAAACTCCTGAAGAGTAACATCAAATGGTCACCTGCCCAAAAAGAATTTATAGAAAATCTTAAAAAAGACTTTAAAAATCAAATGACAGAGATGGAGGAAAAAACTAAAAAAAAAATATTCCAAGAAAAACAAGAAGATTATGAAAGGAAAGTGAACCAATTAGAAAAGGAGATCCAGAATCTTAAGAAGGAAAATGACACCTTGAAAATCAGAATTGGGCAAAGTGAAGCCAATGAAATTATAAGAGATCAAGAAATAATTAAACAGAATATGAATAATCAAAAATAGAAGAGAAAGTGAAACATCTTATAAGTAAAACAACAGATTTGGAGAATAGATCAAGAAGAGAAAACATAAAAATAATTGGACTAACTGAAAGTTATGATAAATAAGAATCTTGAAACGATAATACAAGAAATAATTAAAGAAAATTGTCCTGAAGCATTAAAACAAAGTGGGGAAGTAGAAATAGAAAAAAATCCATCTATCACCACTTAAAGGAGATCCTATGAGGAAAACTCATAGGAATATCATAGTCAAATTCTGAGACCCCCAGCTCAAAGATAAAATATTAAAAGCATCAAGATTAAAACAATTTAAATATGATGGTGCCACAATTAGAATTACACAAGACCTAGCAGCAGAGACATAAAGGAACCCAGGTCTTGGAACACAATATGTTGAAGAGCAAAAGAACTGTGGCTCTGGCTGAAAATATCATACCTTGCAAATTTGAGTATTGTTTTGAATAAAAAAAATGGACATTTGATATATGATCAGACTTTCAAGACTGTGTTAAAAAAATCCTGAACTTAATAAAAGATTCGACATACAAGAACCAAGAGAAACACAAGGTACATACCAAAGACTGATTATAAGGGATTCATAAGGACAGACTGTTTAACTTTTATATATGTAAAATGTGAAATGTATGTCTAAGATTCTTATTAATAATTGGCGAACTCATAAGAAAGATTGGGGTAAACCAATGATATCAATTAAAAAAATAAAACCATCTAGGAACAGCTAAAAAAAGAGTAATTATTTTATACAAATGAGGTATAAGAGGAAGAAATGATACAGATGAATTAGATGGGGGAGGAGGGCTGGTAGTTCTGGTAACCTACTTTCATCAGGAATGGGTTTAAGAGGGAACAATACGTATACCTTTAGAAGAGTATAAAAGTCTTCTCAATTTAGAAGAAATAAAATGGTAGGGGAATATGGAAGGAGGAGAGGACAAGGGAAGGATTTTTAGAGGGAAGCATGAAGGAATAGGTAAAAGAGGGGTATAGAAAGGTGTCTAGATTTGTGGGAATGGGAGGATAGGGAAGGGATCCTTGGAGGGCAGAAGGCAAGTAACAGAAGGGCAAGGTAGTTGGTAGAGGAGTGGGGTAGGCAAGTAATAGGAGGGCAAGGTAGCATGTAGAAGTAGAGAGGCAGGAGGGATAGGAAATGATATATACATAAACATAAAAACAAAGATCAGGAGTAGAGTGTGTTTGGGAAAGTATATGTCTACATACGTATGCTTATATGTATATGTGAGTGTATGTATATATCTATAGGTATAGAGAAAGGTATCTGAACTTTATTGTAGCCCTCTGGGGGCAGGGTAGGGGTAGGGGGAAAAAGAACAAAGTAAAAGTGCACAGCAGATAACAAAAGAAAACTCACAAGGAAGAAAAGAAAAGATGGATAATTCTCAACACAATGTGTATTATTTATCACACAGGCTTTCATGAAATGAAAATTTATTGTTACATACTTTGAATCCTCTCTTATGTTCTGCTATGCACACTATATGCTTTTTTTCTTTCTTACTTTGTATTTAAGTTTCAATATTTAAGTTTATGATATGTTTTGTTTCTTTTCTCTATTCTCTATTTGTGTTCTGGCCCTTGATTCTAAAATGAAATAAAATGAAGGAAAAAAAAGAACCTTTGCTATAGAATAATTGAAAAATGTTATAAAATTTACTAGTTCTTGTTATTTTTGCCTTAGAATGTGGTCAGCCACAAAAGGCAAAAACAAACCAATTGTCTCCTCGTTCTCTCCCACCCCAACACATGGTTGACTTGTCTGGGGCATTTACCACAATAGATTTTTCCCCCTTAATAAATGGTAGACTTATTAATGGTAAAGGATGATGATGCTTTAAAATACAGATTCACAGTATTGTCTCAGATATTTTGTTTTATAGCATTAAATGAATCAATAAGTTTCTTGATCAGCTCTACTTTCAAGTGTAATTAAGCATGCTTTTAGATATTTGAAGAGCAAGCTTTTAAGTGTGCTCCTTACAACTTTTCAGTTCTTCAAAAATGACTCTTTGCTTAGTTATTCCCAGTTCTTCCTGCTTCTCTTCCTTGCTAATCATACAATGACCTTGTGGGGTAGGGGAAAAAAGGTGAGAGTGACCCATTTCTAATGCAAGTTATGACTACAAGCCGTAATTGATTATACATCAATTATAAGGCTAGTGCTATATTTCCGCAAGCAAAATCTGAGAGAAAAGTTCTTTAAAAGTGATTGTGCCAAGTGAGTAGTGTGCATAAGGAATAGAAGTGGGGTTGCAATTCATTCCTCCCTTCATAATAACAGCTTTTGAAATATATATTACTAAATATGGTAACTGTATTTATAGGAGAAATCAATTACATTATCAAGTTTAAATCTTTCACCTTCCTCATCTCATCTAGTTATACTCTAATGTATCACTGTATCTAAGAAATTCACTCTAGGGAAAATGCTGCTATTCTTCACTAAAAATTCCATGAATAATATTATGTAAAAATTAATTTATGATAAATGATTTAAATCCCTAACTCAGAATAGCTTCTTTAAATACCATGGGAAAATGACACCTCACCCGTAAAAAGGAGTCCAAAGATCCATTCTCCATGTATTCAACCACAATCATTACTGGCCTGCCTGCAAAGAGAACAAATGAATAGATTAGGATGATGATGATGATAAGGCTGATGATAACAGATGACATTTATAGAGAACTTTACATGGTGCAAAGCCATTTTACATTCATTATCTCACAATCAATCCTTGTGGGGAAAGTGCTATAGGTATCATTGTCCCCACTTTCTAGATGAGAAAACTAGTGTACTACCTAGCTGCCCTGAAGCTAGATTTTATATAGAACTTTAAGATTTTTTTAAAGCATTTGACATTATGCCAACTCATTTAATCCTCAAAACAACTCTGTGAAGTAGATACTATCATTACCTCCATTTTACCAATGAAGAAACTGAAGCTAACTGCCTTGCTCAGGGTCACATAGCCATATGTGAGGCAGGATTTGCTCTCAGGTGTTCCTCTCTAATTCCTGTATTCTATTCACTCTGCCACCTAAATACCTTTAGTATAATTGGGAAGAAACATCTCTAGTTTTTTAAAAAATCATTTTAACCAAATCACTAGGACTAAAAAAGGAATATTAATTTGAATCATTCACTAAATAAATATGTGGATCAAATGTGGGGTGCTTTTCTTTTCTTTTAGACATAATTCTGCCACAAGTTGTGAACTGATCCAATCCTTCTGGAGAGCAATATAGAACAATGCCCAAAGATATAAAACTAGGCATACCCTTTGACCCAGCAATACATTTCTAGGTCTCTGTATCCAAAAAGATTTCAAAAAAGGAAAAGGATCTATTTGTAAAATAAAAAAACCCAAAACATTTGTAGTGGCATTTTTTTGTGGTAGTGAAGAATTGGAAATGGAGGGGATGCCTATCAATTGTGGTGTGGCTGAACAAGTTGTGGTATGTGAAATATACCAGTGGAATACTATTGTGCTATAAAAATGATGAGCAGGGTAATTTTAGAAAAACCTAGGAAGACTTACAGGAATTGATACAAAGTGAAGTGAGCAGAACCAGGACAACATTGTACACAGTAACAGCAATATTGTACAATGAACAACTGTGCTATTAGAAATAGATTGGCTAATAGTAATTAATTAGCTAATTATTAAGACTTAGATATTCTCAGCAATACAATGATCCAAGACAATCCCAAAGGGCTTGCAATGAAAAATGCTATCTACCTCCAGAGAAAGCAATGATGCCATCTAAATAGATTGAAGCTTCCTTCCTTCCTTCCTTCCTTCCTTCCTTCCTTCCTTCCTTCCTTCCTTCCTTCCTTCCTTCCTTCCTTCCTTCCTTCCTTCCTTCCTTTCTTCTTTCCTTCTTTGTTCCTTCCTTCTTTCCTTCCTTCCTTTTGCACAAAATGACTAATATGGAAATGTTTTATGTGATTGCACATGTATAACCTTTATCAGATTGCTTACCATCTCAGGAAGGGGGATGGTAAGGAAGGAAGGGATAGAATTTGGAACTTAAAACTTAAAAAATGCCCAAATGTTAAAAACTGTTTTTACATGTATTTGGAGAAAATAAGACATTATTTAAAAATACTTATTTTGATAACTGTAAAAAACCCCAACAAAAACCAAAACCAAAACTGAAACATGGCCACAAATTCAAGTCAAGGGTTTTGAAGCAGTAAAAAAAAAAACAAAAAAAAAAACCCATAAAGAATTTTCTTATAGACAGCTGTGGTCCAGTTTCTCAGAAAGCCCTGCAGTAATTATGGCTGAAATACATTAAACAGAGCCTTACTAAAGGCAAAATGAAAGGAGACATTCATAAACTGTCTTTAAAAATGCATAAACCATTGGTCACAGTATGCTTTATTGAGAAAAAGGACTCCTAAGAAAAAAATTTCAGTAGATGGATGAATCCTATAAAGTTGGGGGTGGTGGGCAGGGAATGGAGGGAGGAAAGATTTTGTAACAATGCAGGATCACACTTTTATTAGACACTGATTAGATTAAGTGTGGCAACTCTAGCACTATGTGATGAATAAGTAATTTCTCTTTGATAGAATAGCTCAGTAGAGAAGCTAAAAAATCAGAAGCCTCATATAATTTGCTTCTTTTTTCATATCCCATTTGCGGTTGTTACTGTCTCCAAATGCACTAATGTTTTGTGGGATATTTGGTAGAAGTGATTTTCACTTGCTCCAGAAGACAGAATTCATTTTATTCAACCTAACTGCCCAAATTCACAATATAAACTCATCTCTGGCAAGAAGGGACAATGAAATTTTCCTGAAATAAACACTGATGACAGATTTATTTTTAAGCTCCATTTTTTTCTTGCTGTTCATTTGAACTTACAAACTGCTCCCTGGGCAGAGTTTTCTTTAATACAGAATAGCTCTGGAAGAAATTGCATGTGCTCCCAACGAAACTACTAGATTTGTCACTGTAGCTTATTTTCTTTTATGAACCTGAAGCCTTGTGGGTTGGGAAAGGTGGCTTCCAATTTAGTTATGATGTCTGTAAATACTAGATTTTTTACCTGAATTTCTGGTTTAAGGAAAAATTTATTAAAGTTTAAACAATTCAGCACATTTCCCAGCTGATCATATTTGTGATTAGTCTCCTTAGGATTGGCATTAACTTTTTTTCCTAATGTTCCTAAACATAAAATAAAATAAAATAAATTCATGTGTATCTAAGTAACAAATAAAAAACATCAGTGTTTTGCTGCAAATACTCAGATGAAATATTCAGATGAATACTTAGTGCTGATGAGGGCACAGACTCAAAAATTTCAGGGCATAAACCTAACAGGTTCTTAGGAGATCATAGTTCAGAGGATATTTAAGGAGAACTTTGGAAAAAGGTACTGGTATGTGTGCATGTTATATACTGTGGAGTGTATTAGGTGTGGAGGAAGAATGACTTAGAGATGAAAGGGAGGTCAAAGACATGGACGAAAGATGAAAGACGGGGAATGACTTGCCCCTGGTCAAATACATAGAAATTGGCAGAGCAAGATTTGAATGCAGGACCTCTGTCTACAAACCCAGCAGTGCCCCATATTACTATCCATGGTAACTTTCTCCATCTTGCTTTATTCATTACCTTCTCTCAAACACTACCCTGCTTTCAAGGTTCATTTCAAATAATACTTCCTCCATGCATCATTACTTGGCTATCAAAGCCCGTAGTGATATTTCCTGGCTTTGATTTTTTTAATTTTATTTATTGTCTGTACAAAAGACTATAAGACTTTGGATTGTATGTTGGCTTGACTTGTTCTTTTATATTCCTGTTTCATTGCCCATTTCCTCTACAGTGTAGACCCTGTCCTTGGTTTCCATAATGAATATAGTGGGTACAATGTAGAATCTGAAGCTTCACATGTATGTTTGGACTTTACTATCGGGCTCTCAAAAATTTAAGATAGTGAAATGTAAACTTTTTAGTGTGATTCTGGGGCATGTTAACACAAGGTGCTTTAAAATGAGCAATTGCAGCTATATGGGAGAAACTCTGTTCCATCTTCAAAGTTATAGTGACAAGTTTCATTGGCTCATTAAAAGAAATAAAGAATCAAATGTAGCCTCCTTTGTTTCCTGTGAATTAGGTGTTTCTTACCTGATTTCTTAGCTTTCCTTTCACTAAGGACTTTCAATTGAGAGCTATTATTAAGACCATCAGAGTTATTTTTCTAATATACTGCTGACATGTTACATGTAATTCATTTTCCATCTGAATTTCACAGCAAGAGGTGAACAAGTGCTTTTATAGGATATTATTCAATTTTGTAAATTAAACAATGAATAATTGCAGCATGATGACAAAAATATGCAGGGCATTTTTGAAGCCTATATCTGAGTCAGTGGGTGGTCAGGTAATAGGTGGGAAGTGCTTCTGCCTCTA
Organism: Phalanger gymnotis; assembly: GCA_028646595.1. Classification (NCBI taxonomy): domain Eukaryota; kingdom Metazoa; phylum Chordata; class Mammalia; order Diprotodontia; family Phalangeridae; genus Phalanger; species Phalanger gymnotis. The sequence goes on along the minus strand of CM053622.1, from coordinate 472,897,561 downwards.
TAGTTTGCCATAAATTTTAAATTGTATCCTGTAACACTCCCTTGTAGAAATTTATTCAGAATGAAATGAATGTCTTGTCCTGTTATTTTGTTTTCTAACTATTCAAAGGAAGCATAGCATAATGAAAAGGATGCTGGATCTGGAATCAGGTAAAATTGGATTCAAATACTTCCTTTAAATATTACTAGTTAGTTGTGTGACCCTAGTCATGTTCTCTACCCTCTCAGCCTCAATTTCCTCATCTGTAAAATGGGCATAATAATATCTATAAAACCTATGTGAGAAGGTTATGAAATTCAAATGAGATTATATATGCATATATATAGAATGCTTTTACAAACCTTATAATGCTATATGATCATCAATTATTTTTGTTATTTCTGGATAATTGATTTAAACATTTCTTACTCAGTATTTTGGCGTATTTCTTCAGGCATCTTATCGCCCCATGTCATCTTGATTTTTGCACTATTTTTTAGGTCCCCCAGGACCAACTACTATACAGGACGCCCTCAAAGTCTTAATACAGTTTAGAACCATCAATATAAATTTCAGCTTATTCTTCTATTAGTTTAGAACTACATTACCAAGCATTACCATTACTGTATTACCAAGCTATAGGGGGCTTAGTAGATGGTCAATCAGACTTTGCAACCACTTATACAAGAGTTCCCTGAAATCCGTTTTCAATGACTCCACTAAAAGTATCTATATCAGATAGGCAGGGCTACATTTCCAGACTTATCTTTCCTAAGCATGCCAGAAATAGACACAGATCAAAGAAAAATCATTGGAATGATGATTCTGTGGAAATTCATTTGATATAAATTCTGATCACAAGATCCTGGAGGGAGTTTTGTCACAGTAATGGTAATAACAATATGGTGTGATAATCACATTTAATAATAATTATAACTACATCTGGCACCTGTAAGGTTTGTTCACTTGAACCTGAACAACTGAGAATAAAATATTTCCAAGTCATTTGTGATCCAGAGAAACCGGTAAACCAATTTTTTATCTAGTAAAATAGGGATTTTTGGCCCAGCATGGGCTCTATGACAAATTACCTGTGTAAGACCAGGATTATAGCATTATGTCAAATAATCATGAAATTTTTGTAATGTTTTAATATTTCTGTGTGAATGATGATCCCTCTTCTGAAGTGTTAAAAGTTGTCTCTTAAAATGTTAAAAACAAAGTCCCTCCAAAATCCAAAATTCTACTTCTCATAACCCTTTTCAATTAATTTACATGTGTATGTGTGAAGTAAACCAACATATCTTTATTTTGTCATTTGTTTCTCTTTGCAGTTGCTTTGTGCCTCAATGAATCCTCACAATACAAGGTAACATACATTGTTCAGAAAGCATTGGGCTGACGGAATAGGATACCTGTAATTTGTCCTACCTCCATCAATCGCTACCTTTGTGAAGCTACTTGAATTCTCTGTGTATCTATGGTCAGAATGCTTACTGGATAAATGAAGGAATAAATGGCATTTATTTACCTACTATGTATTTTAGGCACTAGGAATGCAAATATCAAGGTCAGATAGTTCCTGCCTTCAAGGAATTTATATCTTAAAGGGAAGAGACAAAGCACATAGTAGAGCAGTGGCCAGGGAAAGGGGTTTTGGTTTGGGAACACCATGGAAGTTAAATTGACATTTGACTTGCTCTTTCCAGTACCAATGGCATATTGGTTTGATTAATAGTCCCATTCAAGTCGACAAACACTTATTAAGTATCTATTATGTCCCTAGTACCATGTTAAATATTGGGAACACAAAGAAATACAAAAACAATTACTGCCCTGACCAAAAAAAAGAGGTTTAACTTGGTTGGGGAGGGGGAAAGGGGTTACATATACAACAATAGAGCTGATGTCAAGATGGAATGTGAAGCATAGTCTGGCCTTGGACCCAATGAATATATCTCAGTTCCAGGATGAGAGTTTCAAAGCTGAGTATTAACTGCTACAAAGACTGGGGTATGATTTCTGGAGATTCAGTCTAGGATCTGAGTTGGGAGAAGAAGGAGAGAAATGGACAGTTGGCAAGATGGCACAAATGTCCAGAGAAATGACATTAATGGGATGTCAAGGATATAGTGGAAACTGTTGCACTTGGAACCAGGAGGCATGGGTTTGAATCTTGGCATCACTGGTTTTCATTGTCTATCTCCACAATATGGAATGTTCTTTCCCTCTTTGCTTCCTTTAAGATAAACTCAAATCTTGCTTTCCGGAAAAAAAAAAAAAAGCCTTTCCTGGTCTCTCCCCAGTAGTAGTAGTGCTTGCCTTCTGTGACTGTTGTTTGCATGTTATCTCCTATATTCAAAAGTGAACTCTTTGAGGGCAGGGACTACATTTGCCTTTTCTTGTATCCCCAGAGTTTAGCACAGAGCCTGGAACATTATAGGTGCTTAATAAATGCTTGTTGATTTGACTTGACTTATTTTACTAAATATGAAATGTTCTTAAACCAGTGATCTGATCTGTAAGACGGAGATTGTATACTCTTTACTTCAAAGGGTTTGGAGGTGGTGATGATGAGAAAACACTATAAACTTCTTAAAAACTATAATGATGTGAGCTATTATTGTCCTAACTTTTGCTTTCAAATTCCACTTTTGCCTTGGGATGGTTTAATAGTAGTGCTACAGGACCTGAGTTTGAATCACAGATCTGCTATTTACTTCCTCTAACTCTGGGTAAATTACATAACCTCTCTGTAAAATGTTTCTTCATTTGTAAAATGAGAAGGGTGAACTAGATGGCTTCTTAGGTTCCTTCCAGTATAAACCTATTGTCACGTGATCCTATGAAAACCAGACTTGTAATCATGAATACCTGATTTCACATCCTGCCTTTGAAACTTGTTACCTTTCTTAGTAGCGACCTTGGGCAGGTCACTTAACTTTTATGGACCTCAGGCAATTCCTTAAGACTTATCTAGTTGAAGTCAGTGGTTGGCAACCAGAATGTAATAATTTTTTTAACACACAAAAGCAGGCATTCCCCATAGTTTGCCAACTCTTGTACTAAGGCAAAGATGGAATGCCACTTGCATCATTGGAGGAATTTTGTACATTACCATTTCCCACACTGGGAGGTCCCCATATTGAAAAAATCCTATGTATTCACATATTGTGAAGAATGAGCAAAAAGTTATGAAATGCTCTGAGCTCTTAAGATACAAGCAACAAATTCTAACAAGAATATTAAAAAAGGTAATAAAATTTGTGATTGCTTTTAATAACATGGTTTACATGTATATTCTGTTCATGTGTTTAGTAAGTAGGATTAGTATTGTCAATCCTTTCAGATTATTTGAACCCCAATAATATCTAAAGCCTCCAAACTGCTTTTGCTCTATTCTAAGAATCCCCTTTTCCTGCCTCAGCAACTTCAAAGACCAGAAGTATCTTTTATTGTCTGTGGTGCCAGAAAGTCTGCTGCCAGAGGTGTGGGTTAGAGACATTTGCATCTCTAAGTGACCCTACCTGGTCAATTGCCTTGTTTACCTAAGAACTTCCTGTCTTTGATATGGAGATCATAAACTACTGCAGAGATTTGTTACTTAAACCTTGACTCTCTTGTTCATATCAATCAGAAGTTCGCTTCTGTACAAGTTAGCTTTAAGGGAATAAATGGCATGAATTTTTATATCGCCAAGCTCTGTTCTCCTCCTTTAACCAAACTCACAGGTTGACAGTATCAAGATATGACAGGAATGTTCTTCCACTGTCCTATATTACAGATGAAGGTGGAGACAAAGTAAAGTTTAACTGTTTTGTTCAGTGTCCTAAAACAAAGTTATGACACAGCAGAAAATGAAATTCATACCCTTTTAATTATGGCAAATAACCTAATCTCTTCCCAGGCTATTTGGGCATCATATAGTAAAAAATGATAGGGTAGACATTACTCAGTTCTATATTTTACAGTACTTTGGTATGGACATGAAAAACTTTACTTTCTTAGATGGGAAGTTAAAATACCTCCTAGTTACATATTTTATATGCCACAGTAAATTACAAAAGAATGAGCATAAAAGTCATGCCCTTTTCCCAACCTCTGAGTTCAGGTAAATTTCCATTTTAACATTTACATATGAAACCCCCAAAAGATCCAATAGATTGCCAATCTTTAGGTGTTGATAATATTTCTATTCCAGTCACTTTTACAAGAAAGGAGGACATTAAAAGAGTGTTAGTCACACTGAGAGGCTACATTCTCCTTGAAGAATAGCGTATTTTGAAAGGTTCATCAGAAATATCCCTCTGCCATTTGGCTTATTTGAATTATTTACAATAATAATAACTAACATTATTTTATCCTCACAACAATCCTGGGAGTGCTCTTATTATCCCTATTTTGCTAGTGAGGAAACTGAGACAGAGGTTAAGTGACTTGCCCAGAATCACACAGCTAGCTAATAAGTGTCTAAGGCCAGATTTGATGACTTTCTAATTTTGAAAAAAAAATGCTTAATCAGTTCATTAATTCTCTCTTTTTTATTTTAACGTATACTTTTGGGGATATGATTTTCCTCTGAGGACTGTTTTACCTTTATCCTAGAAATTTTGACTTGTTGTTTCCTCATTATCACTTTTTTTCAAACATTGTCTCTATGATTTGTTCTTTGACCCCTCATTATTTAGGGCTTAATTGTTAAGTTGCCATTTGGATCTATGTCTTTTGTTTGTGGCCCTTGAAGCAATGTTTTTTTTTTTTTGGGTGTGTTATGATCTACAAAGGCTGAATATAGTATTCTGCCTTTTTACATTTGTTTGCAATGTCTCTGTGCCATAAAACATAGTCAAATTATTTAAAAGTTCCATGTGGTGCTGAGAAATACATATATTATTTTGCAGTCCCAATTAGAAGGTACTGTAAGTTTTTTAGTTCTGGTTTTTCTAGCAACTTGTTCAGTTCCTATTTTCTCTTTTGCTTATCTTTCTTTTAGACTTATCTAAAATTGAAAGAGAGACACTGAAGTCTTCTGTCACTATAATGTTACTATGTCATCTGGTAGCTTGGTTAATGTTTCCTGTATGAATTTGGATGCTAAGATATTGAGAGTGTATAAGTTTGTAAAAATGTATAATGATACTGGTTTGTTGTCTACAGTTCCTTTCAGAATAATGTAGTTTCCCTGTTTATCCCTTTTTCTTTTTAAATATTTGTTTTTGCTTTGTTGTTGGCCACTCTTAATTTCTTGGATTCAATTGGTGCATAGTAATATTTTTTTCCATCCCCTCAGTTTTATTTTATGTTTGTTGTTTTTTTTTCACATATTTCTTGTAGGTAATAGATTGTAGGGTTTTGTTTTCTAATCCATTATATCACTTTTTTATTGGATTGTTTAATCCATCAACTTTTAAAGTTATGAGAGCCAGGTTTATATTTTCCTCCCTTTGTTTCTAACATTAGGTTTTTTGGGGGGTGGTGGTGGTGGTGGTGGTTATGATTTCCACCATCTTCTGCTTTAAATACATTACTATGTCTTTCGAGTTACTTCAGTTTAATCTTTTTTCAAGGTGACCCTATTCCCACTAGCTCTCTTCCCCTTGGCCTTGATATCCTTCCCATTTATAATCTCTTTCTCTTTGAAGTTTTGCTTCCTTTTTACCTTTGAAGTTTTGCTTATTAATTCCTTTTTCTTTCCTGCTTTTTCTGGTGATTTAATTCTTCCCCTCTTTTTTCCATTTTTTTCTGGGGCTCAGTGCCCTCACCTGTAGGAAGAGGACATTGGACTAGATGTTTACCAAGGTCCCATGCTGTGCTAATTAACTGTGTAGAGTCATCAGCTTCCTTATTGAGTAATGGTGAGGACAAATAGTTTAGGAATCTTTATAGAGGCCCACAGGTAAGGAGAATTTCTCTGATGATTTTGTACAACTCGTAGATGGTATATTTTAAGCTTTGCTGGATAGATTGTCATTACTTGTAGAGTTTTGTAAGAACAAAACTAGAATATGGCTATGCTTCTCCTGGGAATGACATCTGGAGACAACAAAACAGTAGTTCGGAAAAATTTGATTCTACTCTTCTATGTGTTGATTCACTTTTGCACCCCATCTTGCCATCTTATATGATGTTTTTCTAAAATTCCTTTTACATGAAAATTTAATTTAAAATATAAATAGCCCAATCAAGTTTTTACATTTAGAAAAATTTGTAATTTGATATTCTAATGACTATTCTTTCATAAAAAAACTGGTTACCACAGCCTGGCCAGTTAGTGGCTAGTTAGTGGCAGTTAGACAAAAGTCCTCTGAGAAATTTCAAATGTTAAAGTACTTTGTAGTTCATTTAAGCTCTAAACTTAGCAAAATAGAATGGTTACTTAAATGGAAGTAGAAAATAATGGATAACTGCATTCTGCTTTTTACCTTGGTCTCTTTTATTACACCCATGTTCTAATTCTTTTTGGTTGCATGCTAGATGGACTTGGAATCAGAAAGACCTGAATTCAAATCCTTCCTCTGACACAAACTAGTTGCATGTGATCATAAGTAGTTCATATAATCTTTCAGAGTTCCAGCTTCCTCGTCTTTAAGTGAGGAACTTGGACTAGATGATCTCTAATGTCCCTTCTAGCTTTAAATCTAAAATATTATGATCAGAAGAACCATGGAACATAACCTGAGAATTTTTGGAAAACACCTAAACAGATACATATTATAAGTGGCTTTGTTTTCTGTTTAGAAACCTATACAATAGCCAGCTATGTGTAAATTCCTGTGCTGATTTCACTCTGTGATAGCTCCTGGAAGTTCTGTTTTCTGTTAGCAACCTATTTAGTTCCTCCCCTAAAGCAACACTTGCCAAGAGATATTCCTTTGTAAATAATTTTGCATCTCCTCACCTCCAGGATCATCTTCCAATAACAGCTGCTATGTGTTCATATTAATTTAGCAAGTGTTGGTGAGTTTGTCAGTGTGAGAACTCCCTTCATCATTGATATCTTAACAATTTATAATTTAGTAGATAATTCTTAGAAAGTTACTGTTGGGTAAAAAGAAGTTAAGTGACTTGGCCTTTGTCACAGGACTAATGTCAGGGGTCAAATTTGGAAGCAGGTCTTGCTACCTTTGAGTCCAGAATTCTACCCATGCTTCCCCTTGTAGTCACAATAATATCTTTATTGTTGATTGTAAGAAATGGGAGGAGGAGTTTTGTTTCCACAGAACTAAAGGTGTATTTTCCCCCACCCCTGCCCAGCTTTAGCAGAAACCAGGCTTCAAGGTCAGTCAGGTGAGAGGTCAGAGGCTTGTGTGCATGTGCATGCTTTTTGAGAAGGCAGTCAGGGGAATTAGAGAGGCCAAACCACTTGAACCAGTTCAAGCTTATCTAGGGTCTGGTCTTGGTCAAGAATCCAGGCCTACTGATTTGCATAATTTGCATATGTTAAAGAGGGAAAGTAGGGGAAGTAAAAGAATGTAGTTTAATCTTAAACTAAGACAAGGAAAATCTAATTAACTTCACTTTTGCTTCTGTATCCTTATTATCCTACCTATATAAACTGTATAACCTAGGAAAACTATGTAAAAAATAAAGATTGTAAACTAACCGTAACTCTAGCAGGAGTGGAGGAGGGAATGGTTACCCCTGCTCCTGCAGCTGTATCAGTGTGAGTGTTCCAATGAGCATTATACCTGCTCTCTTGAGGAGTATAATAAAATGCCTTCCTCTGCCCATTCTGGTCTTGAGTTCTTTGGGTAAGAATGGGTAAATCACATGGATTTTCCTAAGGTTAAGGAAAGCAATGAGCAGTGGAAGCTTGTCTCAGGCTTACTTCCTGATGCTGCCTTGGGGAGTCCTGTGATCCCCTCTGTGGTGTTAAGAGGGTGACCACTCAGAATTCCTCTGAGGAGCCCTGTGGTCTGCACAGCCTTCTTAAGGGGACATCACTTGGGACTTCTAGCGTCTGATCTCTAGTAGGCCCTGGGATCCCCACAGATTAAGGCGGGCCTTGGTCTTCCTCTGGGAGTCCTGTGGTCTGCACAGCCTTCCTTAGGGATTATCACAGGGCTTTTCCTCAGGACTTTGGCCCTGCCTAGGAAGTCCAGTGATCCCCCAAACCACGTTTCTCACATTGATGTTCCTAACTTTAGAATCACAGGAAGAGACTTTAATGGTTATTTAGTCTAACCTCATTTTACAGATGAGGAAAATGAGGCTCAGAATGGTTAAGTGGTATGTCCAAGGTCAGGTTCTATGATTCTAAGGTCAGTGTTCTTTCCAAGGTACCATCCTACTTTTTTCAATTAAGGAAGTGAAAGAACAAAGAATGGGAGGTAGTCAACTTTGGAGGTAGGAAAATAATGTCCCTGTTTTCAAAAAAGGAAAGAAAATAGTGTTTGTAAACTATCAGACAATGACCTCGACTTTAATTTCTGGGAAAATCCTAGAAAGAAAAAATAAAGAGATAATAAAGAATAAACAAAAGAACCTGCATGGCTTCAAGAACAAGAGAAACTAGACTAACCCTTTTTCCTTTTTGACCAATTTCTAAACTAGTAAATGAGGGTAATGCTGTAGATAAAATTTTCTGTGAACCAGTGAAATTTAGTTTCAACATTAACCCCCACCATACAAGCTAAAACTAATTAACTCCTCCTCCTAGCTTTTGCTGGATGGCACACTTAGATTTGTGTTCTATGCCCTGTCCCTTATTTTTCACTCATTAGGCAATTTAGAAAATATCCTCATTTCATTAGTCCCAATTAAGTTATTTGTTGGTGTCAGTGAGCTCTTTATTTAAAATTTTTGAGGGACTCTGAGGCCTTTGAGAAGAAGGGAAAAGCCATTGTACAGTTTCTCCAGTAAAAGCTACCCCAGTGTTGTGCTCCTTTGGGCTCAGGGCAGTGGGGGCTGCACACTGAGATTATTTCCTCTTGTCGTCTGTTTTCCTTTCCCTATGTTAGTTTTACTTTTCTTCTTCCAAATTCTCCTGCATTTGCTTAGATTTAAGCAAAGTTTTAATAAACTATCTCATACCATTCACATAGAGAAGATGGAGAGATGCAGAGGTTCCCAAACTTATTTGGCCTACCATTCCCTTTAAATAATTATTCATTGCCCTCCCTGGGGTTAGGTTAGGTTAGGTTAGCCCTTACTTTTATTCAATGCCCCTCATTGTACCCAAGGCTACTACTGCCCCCCCTCATCATTCCAGTGCCCCCTAGGGGGCGGTATCACACTTTGGGAACAAATGGATATAAATAATAATGCAAGCAGCTGGCTTTAGAAATACTTCCAAGGCCAGACTCAAAGGGTAGTTATATAAATAACTACCAGTTCAGTATCAATGTGGGGGCTGGAAATAGTCCAGAGGTCTCTACCTGGCCCTGTTTAACATTCTAATCAATGATTTGAATCAAGGCATAGATGGTATGCTCACACAACATTCAGATAAAACAGTCAGCAAGCAGTTAATCAAAGCAGCTACTAGGTGCTAAGTACTGGGGGTACGAAGAAAGGCAAAAGACAGTCTTTGCCCTCAAAGAACTCATAATCTAATGGGAGAGACAACATGCAAACAGCTAAATACAAACAAGATATACACAGCAGGAAGTAATCAACAGAAGGAAGCCACTAAAATTAAAGAGAGACTGGGAAAAGCTTCCTGTAGTAGGGGGGATTCTAAAGGGGACTTGAAGGAAGCCAGGAGGCAAAGATGGGGGAGGAGGGTGTTCCACGCATGGGAGACAAACAGAGAAAATGGCCAGGACTGAGAGATAGAACTGAGAGATCTTGTTCAAAGAACAGCAAGGAGTCCAGTGTCACTGTTTTGAAGAGTATGTAGTGAGGGTAGGAAGAATCTGAGTGGTATAAGAAGACTGGGAACTTAAGTAAGTGAAGAACTTACTCCTCATTAATCACATAAGACCCAAAGCTGGAAGGGATAGCTGACACACTGCATGAGTCAGGTTCCAAGATGATCTTGAGCTGACTCTAATCAGATAAAATTCATTGGGGATAAATGTGAAGTCTTGCGCTTGGGAACAAAAAGGTCAATTCAACAAATAAAAGGTGAGATGTGGAGAATTAGAAGATGTTCAGAAAATTTCTAGGATTTTTAGTGGTTTATAAACTTAATTTAATTTTAATTTAATTTACTTGCTTTACAAGTCAGCAATCTGACGTGGCAGCTGAGAGAGTGAATGCAACCTTTGGGTGCGTTTAGAGAAGCACAACTTCCAGAAATGATGAGGTGATAGCTGCAATGTATTCTGCCCTCTTCAGATATCATCCAGAGTCCCGTGTTCAGCTCTGGGCACTATAGTTTAAAAGGATATTAATAAGCTAAAAAGTATCTTCAGGATGGGGAATCAGCATGGTGAGGATCCTTGATTTCATCATTTTTGAGAATAATTAGGGCATGATTAGCCTGGAGAAAAGAATGGGGATCTGCTATTGCTGTTCAAGTGTCTGAAGGGCTATAGATTAGACTTGTTTTGTTTGGGCATAGTGGTATAAATGGACATTGATAAACTGAAGAGTATCTGGAAGACAGGAACCAGCATGGTGAGGATCCTTGATTTTATGACCTTCAGGGAGGGCAGAATGGATGCTGAGAAGCAAATTTAGGTTTAATATCCAGAAAAAGCTTTTTTTTTTAAAGCAAAGAAACTCATTTATCCATATTAGTAACAAAACCAAAACCAGAGAAAATATACATAGGGGAATATATACCAGAAACATACAGAAATAATACCAGCAAATACAGAGTGAAGAAGGTCTTTCATTGAGAGTGAGATAATTCAACTCAAGAGGGAGGGAGGGAGACAGGGGGAGGGAGGGAGACAGAGAGAGAGAGAGAGAGAGAGAGAGAGAGAGAGAGAGAGAGAGAGAGAGAGAGAGAGAGAGAGAGAGAGAGAGAGAGAGAGAGAGAGAGAGAGAGAGAGAGAGAGAGAGAAACAGAGAGACAGAGACAGAAGACAGAGAGACAGAGACAGAGAGAGAGAGAGTCCTAGATCTCACCCAAGGGGAATTTCCCCAAAGTCTCCAGTGTAACAAGCTTGGGGCAGGGACATGACAGAAGCTACCAGCTCTGCTCCTGTCTTCCCAGAGTCTTTTTCTTCAGCAACTGAAAGTGCAGTTGTCCTCCTCCATCTTCTCTCTCAAAGCTTAAAGTCAGTTGCTCCTGGGGGGCCTATAGAGCCTGAATCAATTCAAAACTAACTTGAATAAGGCTCAAAGAAGACTGAAGAGACTCCTCTCTCCTGCCCTTGCCAACTCTGCCCTACTCCTCACCAATTTTTGCCAATAAGTATAGAGTCCTCCTATTCCAATGCATTTTGGGAACAGGATTATATAAGTATTGCTTTTTTTCTTCCAGAAAAAGCTTCCTCACCGTTAGAGCTGTTAAAAAGTAGAATAGCTTGCCTTAGGGAGTGGTGACTTTCCCTCACTGGAAGTCTTCAGAGCTTAGAAGTTATAGCAGGAATTTTTTTAGGTATGGTTTTATATTAGATGGTTTCTGAGATTCCTACCAATTCTCAAATTCTGTGATCTCACTTTAGGATGATAGTTTAGTGGAAAGAGTGATGAACAAGAGCTCATTAAAAACTGCTATTGCATGGACAAAATGAGAAGTATTTACCAAAATGCTAAGGAATAAAAAGAGAAAATAAATAGCATATTCTTTAATGAAGGTTGACAGTCTCTTGATAGAAATTACCACCTTTTTCAGAGTTCTTGCAAATAGTATACTTCACTGTCTGGGGTGCAGTGGATAGAGTGCTAGACCTGGAGTCAGGAAGACTCATCTTTCTGAGTTCAAATTTGACCTCAAACCCTTCCTAGCTGTGTGACTAGCTGTGCAAATTACTTAATCCTGTTTGCCTCAGTTTCCTCATCTGTAAAATGAGCTGGAGAATGAAATGGCAAACCACTCCAGTATCTCTGCTGAGAAAACCCCAAATGGGAGGGGCAGAGCCAAGATTGCAGAGTAAAAGCAGGGACTTGTTTGAGCTCTCCACCAAATTGCCCCAAACACCTGTAAAAAATAACTAAATAAATTTTAGAGCTACAGACCTCATGAGATGACAGAGTGAAACACGTCTCCAGCCTAACATGGCTTGAATGGTTGCTGGGAAGGGTCTGCCACATCATGCTGGGAGCAGAGTGCAACTCAGCGTGGGCCATGCCAAGATAGACCAGAGGGCCACACTGGCACAGACCAGGCCAGAGCATACTAGGCAGAGCAGGTCTCAGGGCACTGAATCATTGAACTGTGGCAATTTCCAGACTTCTCAACCCACAAATGCCAAAGACAACTTAGAAGGTAAATGGGAAAATTCTGTTGGACCTGGGTGAGAGAAGGGCATGGTCAAGCCCCAGCTCTGGGGAAGGGGAAGTGGCTGCAGTGATGCAGCAGCAGCAGCAGCTGCTTCTGGAGCTCCAGGTCCACAGATAGTGGAAGGATAAAACATCTGATCAGAGCAGGAGTGCAGGGATCTCTTTGCTAGTGCTGAAGCAGGATTCTCTTGTTTTGCCCTATTCGGATCTGGCTCACAAACTTGGTTGGCAGTCCTAATGTGATGAAGAGTGTTGGTGTGGCAGAGCTTGTGGTGGCTGTGGAGAGGGAGTCCTCCTAGCAGTTACAAGGCAGAAAAGAGTGCTTAAAGTCACTCACAGACAAGAGACCAGGCTAGTAGAGGAGTAAACACCTCTCATTGGATCATACCACCTCAAAAGAATTGAAAATTCACAGGTGCCTACAAATAGCTCAGAAAACAGCAGCATAGAACCCCTGAAACTTGGGATAGAGCACATTCCATTCTGGAAGCAGAACAAAGAGCTTGACAAAGAGCTCAGAAGTCAAGTAATTGGCTGGGAAAATGAGCAGACAGCATAAAAAACTGAGAGTATAGAATCTCACTTTGGTGACAAAGAAGATCAAAACATACAGCCAGAAGAAGACAACAAAGTCAAAGATCCTAAAAAAAAGGCCTCCAAGAAAAATATGAATTGGTTTCAGGCTGTGGAAGGGCTCAAAAAGGATTTGGAAAAGCAAGTAAGCGAAGCAGAGGAAAAATTGGGAAGAGAAATGAGAGTGATGCAAGAAAACCATGAAAAATAAGTCAATGACTTGCTAAAAGAGACCCCAAAAATACTGAAGAAATAACCCCTTAAAATAGGCTAACCCAAATGGCAAAAGATGTCCAAAAAGCCAATGATGAGAAGAATGCCTTAAAAAAAGAATTGGCTAAATGGAAAAGGAGGTCCAAAAGCTCACTGAAGAAAATAATTCCTTAAAAATTAGAATGGATCAAATGGAAGCTAATGACTTTATAAGAAATCAAGAAAATGAAAAACAGAACCAAAAGAATGAAAAAATGGAAGACAATGTGAAATATCTCATTGGAAAAACCACTGTCCTCGGAAATAGATCCAGGAGAGATAATTTTAAAAATTATTGGACTACCTGAAAGCCATGATCAAAAAAACAGCCTAGACATCATCTTTCAAGAAATTATCAAGGAAAACTGCCCTGATATTGTAGAACCAGAGGGTAAAATAGAAATTGAAAGAATCTACTGATTGCCTCTTGAAAAAGATCCCAAAAGGAAAACTCCTAGGAATATCATAGTCAAATTCCAGAGTTCCCAGGTCAAGGAGAAAATATTGCAAGGAGGCAGAAAGAAACAATTCAAGTATTGTAGAAACATAATCAGGATAACAAAAAAATCTAGCAGTTTCTACATTAAGGTATCAAAGGGCTTGGAATATGATAGTCAAAGGAGCTAGTATTAAAACCAAGAATCACCTGTCCAGCAAAACTGAGTATAATACTTCAAGAGAAAAAAAATGGATTTTCAATGAAATAGAGGACTTTCAAGTATTCTTGATGAAAAGACCAGAGCAGAATAGAAAATTTGACTTTCAAATTCAGGAATCAAGAGAAACATGAAAAGGTAAACAGGAAAGAAAAATCATAAAGGACTTACTAAAGTTGAATTGTTTTGTTTACATACCTACATGGAAGATGATATTTCTAACTCATGAGACCTTTCTTTTTATTAGGGTAGTTATAGGAAATATGCATAGATAGATAGATAGATAGATAGATAGATAGATAGACAGATAGAGGGTGAAGAGTGAGTTGAATATGAAGTGATGATATCTAAAAAATAAAATTAAGAGGTGAGAGAGGAATATATTGGGTGAAGGAGAAAGGGTGAGATACAGTGGGGTAAATTTTCTCATATAAAAATGGCAAGAAAAAGCTGTCATAATGGAAGGGAAGAAGGGGGAGATGAAAGAGAATGAGTAAACCTTACTCTCATTAGATTTGGCTTAAGGAGAGAATGACATAGACACTCAGTTGGGTATCTTACCCTACACAAAAGTAGGGGAAAAGGAGATGTGTGGGGGATGATAGAAAGGAGGCAGATTGGGGGAGGGGGTAATCAGAAGCAAACACTTTTGAAAAGGAACAGGGTCAAAGGAGAAAATTGAATAAATGGGGGGGGGAGATAGGATGGATGAAAATATAGTTAAGTCTTTCACAACATGACTATTATGGAAGTGTTTTGCATGGCAATACATGTATAATGAATGTTGAATTGTTTGCCTTCTCAAGGAGGGTGGGTGGGAAGGGAAGAAGGGAGAGAATTTGGAACTCAAAGTTCTAAAAATATGTTAAAAACTGTTTTTACATGCAACTGGGAAATAAGATATACAGGCAATGGGGTATAGAAATCTATCTTGCCCTACAAGAGAGTAAGGGCAAAGGGGATGGGGGAGAGCGTGATGATAGAAAGGAGGGCAGAGTGGGGAAAGGTGCAATCAGAATACATGACATCATAGGGTGGGGGGAGGGGAGAGATGGGGAGATAATTTGTAACTCAAAATCTTGTGGAAATGAATGCTGAAACCAAAAAATAAATAAATTAAACTTTTAAAAGTTCAAATTAAGGTAAACCTTTTAAATGCTTTATTTAATTCATTAATACTAAGAATATCTAAGACATGTAAATAATGAAATGGTTTTGTTTTAATGAAGACATTTTGAAAATATACCCACAATAGAATAAAGATTTAAATGATTGAAAAAAAGAAAACCCTAAATGGGGTCACAAAGAGTCTGACATAACTAAAATAACTGAACACCAACATAGAACTTTACTCATGTCATCAATGACATATTCAAGTTTAAAAATTTCTTATAATATTCAATATCAATAGACACATTGCTAAAAATGTCAAGGAAATTTAAGATAAAACTCAAGAATGGTATACTGAGCACACTCTAATTTGTGTAGCTCATTTATAATACAATTTGGTAGGTGAAGAAATAAATTTGTTCAATCATAGATTTGTATTTCATTAAATCTAAACAAATCAGAGGCTATCTTCCCTGTCTAATCAGTTAATGGACTAGTGCTAGATCTTTTCTGTAAGTGTTAGAAACTGTATGTTAGTTTCTTTTTTTAAATTCTACTTTGCTAAAAGCTGCACACAGACTTTCCAATGAGATATTTCAGCTAAGAACAATGAAATATAAACACTGCCACAGGGCAGTTCTCATTGATTTTTGTCCTATATGACAGGAAAATGAAAGCACAAAATATTTTCTAATGCTGATGCTTCTATCCTGACTTCAGTTATTCTCTTAAGTGGCCCAGTCATCCATGAGGTTCATAGGTTCCCTAGCGGGAATAAAATGTGACTATATTGGGAATAACTGATGGTGGACTATCAAAATCTTCATTCATTTCCCTAATCAGAAAAACATGATGGGGGTGGGGGAGGGTGGAGCCAAGATGGTGACTGGAAAGCAGGGACTTGCATGAGCTCCCTCACAGGTCCCTCCAAAAACCTATAAAAATGGCTCTGAACAAATTCTAGAGCTGCAGAACCCACGGAATAGCAGAGGGAAGCAGGGCTCCAGCCCAGAACAGCCTGGATGGTCGCTGGGAAACAAGTCAATGACTTGCTAAAGGAGACCCAAAAAAATACTGAAGAAAATAACACCTTAAAAATAGACTAACTCAAATGGCAAAAGAGCTCCAAAAAGCCAATGAAGAGAAAAATGCCTTGAAAGGCAGAATTAGCCAAATGGAAAAGGAGGTCCAAAAGACCACTGAAGAAAATACTACTTAAAAATTAGACTGGAGCAAGTGGAAGTTAGTGACTATGAGAAATCAAGATATTATAAAACAGAACCAAAGGAATGAAAAAATATAAGACAATGTGAAATATCCCTTTGGAAAAACCACTGACCTGGAAAATAGATGCAGGAGAGATAATTTAAAAATTATTGGACTACCTGAAAGCCATGATCAAAAAAAGAGCCTAGATATCACCTTTCAAGAAATTATCACACTAATCACCCCCTCTCCCCTCCCCAGAACCACCCAATAGTGTGCATGCTAAATTAAACACAAAAAAATCAAGTCCAGTTTGCCCTGGGCAGAGAGAACCTACCACTGGATGGATTAATTAAGTCTGTGAACTTAATTATGAGTTCTTAAGAAGTTTTTCTAGTTGTTCGAGATTTCACCAAAATAAATGACTCAGCTGTAATGTTACAACATGAAAATCCCTAGGGATAGATATATTTCCAACTGAGAACGCAAGCAGCCATAGAAACTGAGAGCATAAGGTGAATCAGTGTGAGAAAATTAGATGCTATGAAAATTATATTAGGAACAGGCCCCACTTATGGTAATGGAAGGGTTAGTTCAGTTTGCAAGATAAGACTGCTTACAGCGAATGAATATAGGTATAAAAATTAGCTAGTAGTAGGTTACCTAGAAACTATTTAGTGATAGACTCTGTAGAGCTCTCATTTTTTGGGGGGATGGAGAAAAGATGATTTCTCATCCAGCATCTATTAGTAAATGTATTTTCCATTTTGATCTCTGGGCACAAAAGTATAAATGTGCTCACACCTATAGATTAGTAGGATATTACTAGCTTGAAACAACTGCATATAACTCTAAATTTTGGTGTTTTTTTTATTACCCTAATATTGATTTGAATTTGCAAGGTGTAGTGAATGGAGTGTGGGAAATAGGAGTTCAAGTTTTGCCATCTACATTTTAGCTTTTTGCCCTGGGTAAGTACTTTGACCTTTCATTGTCCCAGGCAACTCTCTAAGGCAATAAAATGCTTATTTTTATTGGGGGAACAAGTTTCCACATAGATGAAAAAAACAAGTCCGCTTTAAAAAATGGCAATGAATTGCATTGTTTTGATCAATCCATACTTTTATCTCATTCCTCTTGAGGCTGATGAGTTGCCCTTTTGAAATATCTAGGACTAGGGTTTTTGGCCATGGAAGAGTGAAGACTACAAAGGGAATGATCAAAAGATGTGTAACTTGTAGTATTCTCTAGCCATCATTGCCTGCCAGTCACAGGCGTCCTTAGACTTATAATGTAGAAATAAAAATGGCTTAGCTTCCCACAAAATGGATGTTATTTAAAAGTTTTAATTATGTCTGAAATTTTGCTTATTTTTCTAGGTGAGGCAATTCAGTGTAATGGAAAGAATACTGGACTTGGAATGAGAGGCCCCGAATTTAAATCCAATGTTTTACTTCTCTAGCTCATCTGCACAGTTCAGGGATTGAACTAGATGGTCTGTAAGGATGCTTTCAACTCTAAATTTATGTTCTTAATTTTTCCTATTCCAATAGAAATGTTTAAGTTATTTTCCTCACATCATTCTTTTCTTTTTACTAATTTCCTAATTATATGTTTTCCACCTAATAAATCTAGGATTAGTTACTTAGGGGGTTTACTCCATTAGTATTGATGGTCCTACTATTTAGAATCTGGGACAGTAAATTACAGAAAATATGGTTGAAAATGTCACTTCCCTGCTAGTTCAATAGTAAGAAAACTATCCTGAAGCAATGTTGGCAAATGACTATCTAACCTTTACTTTCTGGCAGTTGTTCTCTGGACCCATGGGGCTCTATGGAAGAGGATAAAAGGAGTCTTAGGATCATTTCAAGCTGTCAGAACTGAAACAAGTGCCTGTATGATCATTTTCCAGCTGCTGGTAGATTATCAGATGCTCCCTCTTCTTCTGTCCCTCCTTCACTGACTTTCCTTTTCTGGGTCCTTTCTTTCTCCTAGTTGGTAGAGCTATAGTCTTGGACTCTTGCCCAGGTCTTGCCCCCTATCCCAGAGTCCCCATCCTGGTCTGCTAATATTTGCATCCCAGCAGGGTCCTCTGATGACATGCAGTTGTACAAGTAATGCAGCAAGACAGGGTTCCAGAGGGAGCTGTGCTGATGGGTATAGGGTAAGACACATTTAGATCTGGGATTCACTGAAGTGGTGAAAGAGAAGCAAAAAGCAAGGAGGGTGAAGACATTTGGCAATTTCACACTTTAAATGATATGTAACATTTAATTTTTCTTCTGTGTTTCCCACATGACTTAAAATTAGCTTTGATTTTTAAGCATTTATACCATTCATCTGTGTCTCATGGACAATTTGCACACCAATTGATGATACATCCCACTTATGCAGATGTGTAAAATGTGCCCCTTTAATTTCAAGAGAAACCTACATGAAGATCCTTTGCTTAAAAAAGACAAACAACCCAACAATAGACATTAATTGTATGCTTAACAGCTTATTATTGAAAGCAGTTGAACAGTAGGAGAAAGAGTAGGCTAATAATGGTGTGTGCAATGACAAAGACATTTTGTTAAAAATGAAACAATACATACAACCAGGGAATGTGCAGAAATATGTACAGAGTGGTCATCATCAGCCAATGGTCCAATGACATTATTTTGGCCAGAAGAAATTAATTTTGAAATATCAAGTTATGAATCTCAATTGAATATAGGTCTCCTCCCCGCCCCACCCCCCCTTCAGGGACATTTGAATACATCAAATAGTCCGGCATGATTTACTTTATTACAGGTTGATTGTGGTCTTCTCAGCTGCACCCAAGTGATACCTACATTTCCACTGCTGATTTCCCCTGACAACATATTCCAGCCAATTTTCCTCAATTTGTTTTATATTCCTTCAAGGTCTACCATCTATAGTCTTCTACATCTGTGTTACTGCTTTTCTAGAGATGTTCATAAGTACTTCGAAGCTGCTAATATGTTTGCTTGATCTTAGACTTTCTGCAACCTCAATGTGATTTTTCATTCCCAGCTCATTTCTAACATTCCAACCATGTTTTTAGAATAACTAATCGTTGGCTGGGCAATGGTATAAGAAAGATCTGGACTGGCTGCATATCAGAATTTCACATAAACTATAGAAGGGTATACATTTATGATAGTTGTTCTAGGACTATGAAGACATTTTGATGTCCTCCTAACTACAAATAAATAATCATGAGAATGATGACTAAACAGATAGATCATAAGTTTATAGGAAACTGAGTTCAGTTGATTTCTGAATTTAGACAGCCATAGAGGGTGATGAGAGGCATAGCAATGTTTGACTATTCAATTGGATACATGTCAAAAAAAACTTTGTATTTTCCATATGGAGTGGTATTCATACAGTTTTTTTTTTTAAAACAAGATAAGCTTTTAGCTCCATCATTGGCACTGTCTCAGAGCCTAACTAAAACTATCTAGGGAGGGATACACAAAATGAAATGTCAAAAGTAGCTTTAAATTCATAGTGCTTCAGGGGATACTAAGGTGTCAATAGTCTGTTTGTCCACATGTCATCCCTTGCCCTGGCTATGTGACTAACCATCTTGGATTCCTATCGCACATTTTCTCGATGATACTTCTGTTCTTAGAAGTTTCTCATTGGTTATGTGTTACTACCTGTTCACAATCTCCATGTACCTTTCTGTAACGCTGTATGATACCCATTTTTAAGTATTTGGAGATTGTCATTGCATATATTGCTGCTATAGTGATGCTGATAGAATGTAGATATTAAAAATATGGACTTTTGTCTCATGAGAAGTATCTTTTACATACTTGTCAAATAGATATTTTTAAGCCACAAATATTATCATATTGCTCCCTTACTCATGATTTTTCAGTGGCTTCTGATGGTCTTTAGCGTAAAATACAAAGTACTTAGCCTAACATTTATAGCCCTCCCCAGTGTGGCTCCCACCTACTTTTACTGTCTTATTTTAATTCTTCCTTTACTTTTACTCCTTATTTTAGTAAAAAAGGTTTACTAGGTGTTTCTTGTACATGATATCCTAACTTATCTCACTTCTCTCACTTTCATCTCACTGTATGGATTATTCCCCCATGTTTGACACTTGTGTTGTCTGGAACCAGTTGGCTTTTGATCTTTCAACTATATCCCACAAAGCTTTGGAGGCTGAGAGACTGGATCTTTTCTCCAGGGGCCTATGCCCAAGGAACAGACATCTTTGGGTCCAGAACACCTGGGAGGGAGCCTAGAGATTGGGACTTATGAGGAATGGTGGCCAAGAAGAGAATCCTTCCTTGAGTCTTCTCTACAAATTCCTGTCCCACTAGCAGAGAATTCAACGAATGTGAACTGAGGAACCAACTTGGTTCCCTCATTCCAGTCAATGAGCGAGTAGCACTGGCTGTCATATTTGATGACTTCAAGAGAGACAAGCAGAATGCTTTTGATTTTTTCATTACAATGAAGGTAATCCTCCTTGGAGAGAGTTTTGTGAGTGCAAAGTCCTGAGGGAATACCCTTGGCCACTCTAAATTGATAGTGACAGAGGTATGAACTTTGGGACATTTGAGTTTGCCAGCTTCTGGGGTTGTGAGAGAAAAGAATTGATATGGGAAATGGATAGGTTGTGGGCTGGAAAAGCATGCACTAGGTGTTTTGACATTAACCTGTTTTTATTTATCCTGTGTGATTAAAATCAGCATTCCAGTATGTCTTTATAATTGACCTTGAAGGAAACATATCAGGGACTGGTTGAAGGGGAGTAATTTTTCTAAGTAGGATGGAGACTGAGCCATTTATTTGATGAGTGGACACAGCAACCCACATCCTTACATAAATGAGGAAGCAGAGCCAACCACAAAGGGCTACAGGGGAAGAACAATAGCCAACTGCTTTGAAAAACGAGTGACATAGGTTTGGTGGTTAACCAGAGCATGCTCTTCTGGTATCTGGTATCTGTGACAGGTGAATCTGAATCCTTGTGTGACAGCAACTTGTCTAGGATACTGAGTAAGGCAGCTAGGTGGTGCAGTGGATTGAATTCTGGGCTTTATATCAGGAAGACTTGAATTCAAATGTAGCTACTCAGTAGCTGTGTGACATTGGATAGGTCACTTACCCTCTGTCTGCCTCAGTTTTCTCTACTGCAAAACGGGGATTAAAATAACATTTATCTTTCTGGGTTTTGTGAAGATCAAATAACATATTTGTACTGCCTTTAGCATGGTGCCTGGAACATAGTAGTTGCGTAATAAATAGTTGTTTCCTTTTTTCTTCCCTCCCTCCTTCCTTTCCTACCTTCATCCTTTCCTTCCTGTTTCATCAATCTGGCTAGCAGCTGTTGAGGGGGTGTAAAACCAACAACAACCAGCTCACAGAACTCTGCAAGCCCAGGTTCTTTTGATCTGCTTTACTAAGGAAAACAACGTTAAGGGGTTAACAATCTTACTTTAATCCAGCATACAAATATCATTCACCTAGTTCAGGGGAAAAAGCCAGAACTCTGAGCTTCAGAGCAAATACAAACAAATTACAAACATCAACGGACAGATCTTGTGTGATTCAAATCCCAGTTCATAGTTACCAGAGTTTAACCAAGTCTGAACATCTGGATTTGCAAGCTGGAGGGCTCTTAACTACAGCTGCCCAGAGTCTCCACATCGGCATGCCACCAAGAGTGAGAGCCCTAAGCAAATAGCTTTGTCTTCTCTTTTTATTCACTCTTTAGCCATCATCAAACATCATCTGAGTGAGCAGAACTTAAGCTCTTAGTAATGGCTCTGGAGTTAGCACCTCCCCCTAGGACCTCGAGGGCTTCGTGCCCACATCAGTTTAGCACCTAATAGCTAGGGGTTTTGGGCCTACTTGGGAGTGAAGATATAATCAGACCTCCCTTCATGGGCCACACCTGGAGCCCTACCTTAGTTACCTAATTTAATCAAGGAGATAAAGGCCTAACTCTTCAAGGGCACTTCATTGAATAAGTACTAAAAGCCCTTCTTAATTACATATACCCTTCCTTCCTTTCTTCCTTCCTTCCTTCCTTCCTTCCTTCCTTCCTTCCTTCCTTCCTTCCTTCCTTCCTTCCTTCCTTTCTTCCTTCCTTCTTTCCTTCATTCCTTCCTCTTGAATAGGATCAGGGAATGGTTACATTATCCTTTCTCTGAAACATCTAAAGTTGTTTCCCATTCCTTACCACCACCTCTTAGAATCGTTATCTTTGTTCAACGAACCTCTTATGTGATGCCTTCTCAAGGCCTTCTCTAATCCCTCTAATTTTTATGTCTATCATTTAAAATTACTATGTATTATTTTTTAAATATTTACTTGTGTAGTGTTCTATTCCTTTAGTAAAGCATAACCGTGAGGGCAGAGTCTACTTCTTTTTGTATCCTTTTGTATCCTCAGCTTCTAGCCTAATATCTTGCACACAGTGAATACTTAATAAATATTTGTTCAGTTGAGTTAAATTGAATGTTTGCTACTTCTTCTCCATCCCGGTTGTCTTCATCTGAATGTGCTCCAAATTCCTCCTATTTCCTGCTCAAATCCTCTTTGCATGGGACTAGGAAATAAATCTCTTGGAAATTAATTTATTTTGGAGAAATAAGAGATTAAAATGAAGTAGCAGATATTTTTATATTCTGACAATCCTTTCAGATTATTTGAACCCCAGTAATATCCAAAGTATCCAAACTGCTTTGCTCTACTCTAAAAATGCCCTTTCTGTGTCAGCAACTTCAAAGACCAGATAAGATTGACAAGGAGTTTCTTTTCTGTTGGTAACAGAATGTCTGTAACCAGAACAGTGGGATTTCTCTTATCTTGATATTCTAGGGACATTTGCATCTTGGGATCATAAACTCTAAGTGACACTACTTTTTCAATTGTGTTGTTCAACTAAGAAACTTCTTTTCTTGTGATATGGACATCATAAAGTTGAGTAACACAGACATGCTGAGTTGGGACTAAAATGTATTTAAACCTTCTCATTCCTTTGTTCAGACAGTCAGAACTTATGCTCTAGCTCCTTGTATGTACAAGTAAGCTAGCTCTGCTAGCTCTAAGGGAATAAACATTATGAATTTGCATATCACCTAGCTTGTTTGCCTCCTTTAACCAAACTTTCAGGTCGACAATTCATACTAGAAAGTTACGAGGGAAAATGTTCAGAGATCACTTCTCAAAGTGATCTAAGGCTAGGAAAAATGGGTTGAGTTAATTTTGAGTTAGGAGAAAAGGAAGAAGTTAATTTTTTTTTCAATTTCTAATGAAGTAATTTTCTCACACCTTATTGATATGTGAGTCTAGGGAAAATGTGGAGAGGTTTCTTTTTTTCTCTTATTAAAACCTGGGGGCAAATTTGACCAAAACGTAGAGGAATCACAGAATTTTAAAGTTGGAAGAGACCTCAAAAGCAACTTAGTCTGCCTGTATTTTAAAGGAATTCTTAATATAACATACTGGTTTAAGGGTTATTCAGCCTCTCTTCAAAGACTTCTAATAAGGGGGACTCTCACAATCCCTTCTACTATCTGCAACCCATTTCACTTTGAGACAGCTATAGTACTTAAGAAGATTTTTTTCTCCTCTGAAATGAAGCCTAAATTTGCCTTTCTGCAACTTCTACCCATTGTTTCTGGTTCTGTCCTTTGAGGCTAAAAGGAATAAGCCTAATCTCTTCTGCACATGACAGATCTTCAGATACTCGAAGACAGCTATTATGTTCCCCTTCCCCCAAATGTCCTTCCTTCCCCTCTGCCATTCTCATTTTCTACAGGCTAAATATATTCACTTCCTTCAACTGATTCTCATAACATATAGTTAAAGCCTATTACCATCTTGGTTGTCTTCTACTGTACACTCTATCAATATAATTTTTAGAATTGAATACCCAGAAGTGAATACAATACTTAAGATATCTGGTTTAACCAGAGCAAAATCCAGAGGCATGGTTACCTCCTTAGTCCTGGATGCTTTGCTTCTCTTAGTGCAACTCAGAATCATTTGAGCTTACCTAAGGAGTGACGGTCTTTTCTGGACAAACTGCTCTCTGACCATACTTTTCCCATCCTGTACTTGAAAAGTCGATTTTTAAACCAAAGTATAAGACTTTAAATTGATCATTGTTGAATTTCATCTTAATAAAATCAGCCCAATGCTTTAGCCTGTTTCAAGATCCTGATTCTGTTAACAGGTAGGTTCCCATCTATGCATCATTTTTAAATTTGATGAGGATGACAATTATGCCTTCGTCAAGTCAGTGATAAAAATGTTAAACAATACATGAGAAAGTATAAGTCCCTGGTGCATTCCATTTGAGATCTTCTGCTAGGTTGACATTGAGAACCATCAATAACTACTTTGGTCATTCAACCAGTTTGGAATCCATCTAATTATTATCTAGTCCATGTCTCTCAACCTTCTGTACCAGAATAGCATGGGATACTTTATGAAAATCTTTGTTAAAATCTTGGAAAACTATATTTAAAATCTTCTAGTCTCCTTCAGGGGTGGGGACCTGTGGCCTCAAGGCCACATGTGGCTTTCTAGGTCCTCAAGTGTGGCTTTTTGACTGAATCCAAATTTCACAGAACAAAACCCCTTAATAAAAAGTATTTGAACTAGGACCTAGTTTATTAACCTGTCAAAAATTTTTTTTTAAGAAATGATCTTTTGTGGATGAAGCCATGCCAGCTCTTTTAAATTATTCCTTTCTTTTTCTCATTTTTCATGAATCATGTCTTTACTAATATAGTCAAGATTTTTTTCCAAGAATTGAAGCCAAGCTCATTGGCTTATAGTTTTCACACTCTTTTCTCTTCCCTTTTGTGAAAATCAAGATATTTACTCTTTTCCTTTAACTCTCCTGTTTTCTATGATCTTTCTAAGAGCACTGTGAGTGATTCAACAAACACATGAGCCAGTTCTTTTGGGAACTAAGAACAATTTCTCTTAAGAATTGAATTCACCAATGGCAAGTTATTACTCTATTTCTATATTGGTTTCAACTTTGATTAATCCCCCCTTTCTATTATTTTCAATGCAAAGGCATTTTTGGCAAAGAAAACAAAGGAAAAATAAAGACCGAGTAGCTCTACCTTCTATTTCTTGTCAGTCAACATTGTCTCATTCCCATACCCAAGCAGCAATTCCATGTCATCTTCATTCTTCCTCTTTCCCCCAAATAGGTAACCACCACCACTGTCACCACCACTGCTAAATTCTTTTGTTATCTTTGTTGACATCTCTTGCAGGATTGTACTGAATATTATCACTCTGCTTTTGGGAGAATTATGTTTACACATATATCTTCTTTAACTTGTCCTTCCTTCAATATTCCGTAATTTCTTTTTTTAAAAAATATTTATTTAATATTTTTAGTTTTCAGAATTGAGATTTTGAGATTATGAATTGTCTTCCCATTTCTACCCTCCCCCCACTCCAAGATGGCATAAATTCTAATTGCTCCTTTCCCCAGTCTGCCCTCCCTTCTGTCGCCCGACCCTTTTCCCCTTTCCCCTTACTTTCTTGTAGGGCAAGATAGATTTCTATACCCCATTGCCTTTATATCTTACTTCCCAGTTGCAGGTAAAACACCTTTTATTTGAGCATTTGTTTTTAGAATTTTGAGTTCCAAATTCTCTCCTTCTTCCCTCCCCACCTCCTTGAGAGATCAAGCAATTCAACATAGGCCACACATGTATCATTATGCAAAACACTTTTATAATCATCATGCGGTGAAAGACTAACTATATTTCCTTCCATCCTATCTTGTTACCCTTTATTCAATTTTCTCCCTTAACCCTGTCCCTTTTCAAAAGTGTTTGCTTTTGATTAACTCCTCCCCCAATCTGCCCTCCCTTCTACCATCCCCTGTCTCTTATCCCCTTCTCCACTACTTTCTTGTGGGGTAAGGTACCCAACTGAGTGTGTACGTTATTCCCTCCTTAAGTCAAATCTGAGAGCAAGATTCACTCATTCCCCCTCACCTGCCCCTCTTCGCTTCCAATAGAACTGCTTTTTCTTGCCACTTTTATGTGAGGTAATTTACCCCATTCTATCTTTTCCCAATGTATTCCTCTTTCAGCCCTTAATTTTATTTTTTGTAAGATATCATCCCTTCATATTCAACTCACTCTGTGCCCTCTATTTATGTATGTATGTATGTATGTATGTATGTATGTATGTATGTATGTATGTATGTATGTATATTCCCTTCAACTACCCTAATACTGGGAAAGGTCTCATGAGTTACAAATATCATCTTTCCATGTAGGAATGTAAGCAAAATGGTTCAACTTCAATAAGTCCCTTATGATTTCTCTCTTCTGTTTACCTTTTCATGCTTCTCTTGATTCTTGTATTTGAAACTCAAATTTTCTATTCAGCTCTGGTCTTTTCATTGAAAATGCTCGAAAATCCTCTATTTTATTGAAAATCCATATTTTGCCTTGGAGTATTATACTCAGTTTTGCTGGGTAGGTGATTCTTGGTTTTAATCCTAGCTCCTTTGACCTCCTGAATATCCTATTCCAAGCCCTTTGATGCCTTAATGTAGAAACTGCTAGAGCTTATGTTATCCTGATTGTGTTTCCACAATACTCGAATTGTTTCTTTCTGGCAGCTTGCAATATTTTCTCCTTGACCTGAGAACTCTGGAATTTAGCTACAACATTCCTAGGAGTTTCCTTTTTGGAATCTTTTTCAAGAGGCAATTGGTGTATTCTTCCAATTTCTATCTTACCCTCTGGTTCTACAATATCAAGGCAGTTTTCCTTGATAATTTTTTGAAAGATGATATCTAGGCTCTTTTTTTGATCATGGCTTTCAGGTAGTCCAAATAATTTTTAAATTGTCTCTCCTGGATCTATTCTCCAGGTTATTGGTTTTTCCACTGAGATATTTCACATTGTCTTCCATTTTTCATTCTTTTGGTTCTGTTTTATAATTTCTTGATTTCTCATAAAATCACTAGCTTCTACTTGCTCCAATCTAATTTTTAAGGTGGTATTTTCTTCAGTGATCTTTTGGACCTCCTTTTCTGTTTGGATAATTATGGCTTTTAAGACATTCTTCTCCTCATTGGCTTTTTGGAGCTCTTGTGCTATTTGGTTAGTCTATTTTTTAAGGTGTTATTTTCTTCATTATTTTTTTGGGTCTCCTTTAGCAAGCTGTTGACTCATTTTTTATGATTTTCCTGCATCATTCTCATTTCTCTTCCCAATTTTTCCTTTACTTCTCTTACTTCTTTTTCCAAATCCCTTTTGAGCTCTTCCATGGCCTGAGACCAATTCATATTTTTCTTGGAGGCTTTTGATGTAGGATGTTTGAATTTATTGATTTCTTCTGGCTGGATGCTTTGATCTTTTTTTGTCACCAAAGAAAGATTCTATAGTCTGAGTCCTTTTATGCTGCTTGCTCACCTTCCCAGCCAATTACTTGACTTTTGAGTTTTTTGTCACGGTATGACTGCTTTTGGAGTGGAGTGTGCTTCGTCCCAAGCTTCAGGCATTTTGTGCTGCCGTTTTCAGAGCTACTTTTATTCTGAGGTGGTATGATACTCCTTTCCTGGCCTGTGCTCTGGTCTGTGCATGCAGGCACTCTTTTCTGCCCTGTAACCACCAGGAGGACGCCTTTGCCACAGCCACCGCAAAGCTCTGCCACCCCAGAGCTCCTCCTCCCCCAAGGATGGCCAGCTAGGACTGTGACCCAGATCCAAGCAGGGCAAAGCAAGTGAACCTTGCCTCAGCACCAGCAATGCAATCTCTGTACTTCTGCTCTGATCAGCTACTTGATTCCCCTGACTGTGTGGGCCTGGGGCCACAAGTAGCTGCCTCCATGTCTGCTGTTGCTGCTGCTGCCACTGCCACTGCCACTCCCACTGCCACTGCCACTCCCACAGCCACCTCTGCCACCCCTGGGCTGCAGCTGGACTGTGTACTTCTCTCAACTGGATCCAGCAGTTTTCCCACTGACTTACTTAGTTGTCTTTGGCATTTGTGGGTTGAGAAGTCTGGAAACCACCACAGTTCAGTGATTCTGGGCCCTGAGGCCTGCTCCGTCCCAGTCTACTCTGACCTGGCCCATGTTAGGCTGCGCTCCTCTCCCACCAAGGTATGATGGACCCTTCCCAGCAACCATCCAGGCCATCTTGGGCTGGAGCCTTGTTTCCCTCTGTTATTTTATGGGTTCTGTAGCTCTAGAATTTGTTTAGAGTCATTTTTTACAGGTGTTTGGAGGGATTTGGGGGAGAGCTTAGGGAGTCCCTGTTTTCAAGTTGCTGTCTTGGCTCTGCCCAATTCCAAATTTCTTAAGAGAGACTTTGGGAGTGTGTCTGTATTGCTTCTTCCGACCACCACGTGAACACTAGCCCTTTGTGAGCTCTTCATAAAATAGTCTTTTTTGGCAAATGTATATTTGCATTTGAACAGCGTGGCCAGCCTATAAAACTTGTACTCTCTGAAACAGAGTTTGAAAGCTTGGCAGTTTAGTGCAAGTAAGGACCTCAGTGTCTGGTACCTTATTCTGCCAGGTGATCTTCAGAATTTTCCTAAGATAATTCAAATGGAAGTGATTCAGTTTCCTGGCATGATGCTGCTACACTGTCCAGGTTTCATAGGCATACAACAATGAGGTCAGCACAATGGCTCTGTAGATCTTCAGTTTTTGGTCAGTCTAATACCTCTTCTCTCCCATACTTTCCTCTGGACCCTCCAAAACACTGAGCTAGTTCTGGCAATGTGTGAATCAACCTCATTATCAATGTGTACATCCCTTGAAATCATACTACCAAGGTAAGTGAACTTATTCACAGCATTCACAACTTCTCCATTTGCTGTAACTGATGCTTCCATGTACGGATGGTATAGTGGTGGCTTATGGAGCACCTGTGTTTTCTTGGTGTAAATTGTTAGGCCAAAATTAGCACAAGCAGCAGAAAATTGATCCATACTTTGTTGTATATCAGCTTCAGAGGCTTCATTGAGTGTACAATCATATGCAAACAGAAAACCATACACCAACACTCCCTCCACATTGGTCTTGGCTTGTAGCCTTTTCAAGTTGAAGAATTTACCATCAGTGCAGTAGCTGACCTTGGTGCCATGTTCATACTCACTGGAAGCATTTGACAGCAAGGCTGAAAACATCTTGCTAAAAAGCATGGTAGCAAGCATACAGCCTTGTTTAACTCCACTGGTGACTGGGAAAGCACAAGAGCATTGTCCATTATCCAGAACCTGGGCCAGCATGCTGTCATGAAACTGACCTACAATGCTGATGAACTTCTCCAGGCAAGCAAATCTTGACATAATTTTCCATAAACCCTCATGACTAACAGTATCAAAGACCTTGGTCAGACCTATAAACATTGTATACAGACCTTTGTTCTGCTCCTGACATTTTTCCTGGAGTCATCAGGCAGCAAACACCATATCAACTGTTCCTTTGCCCTTTCTGAAGCCACACTGGTTCTCAGGTAGATTACCATCTTCCAGGTGAAGGATCAGCTTATTAAGGAGGACTCTGGAAAGAATCTTACCAGAAATGATTAAGGGAGAGAGCCCTCCTGTGATTGTCACTGGACAATCTATTTCCTTTACCTTCATAGAGATGGACGATGGAGGCACACACACATACATCCTTGAACTTCTGGGGGATAACTTCTTCTTGGCATATAACTTGGAAAATTCCCATCAGCTTTTGTATGAGCAATTGACCCCCTACCTTGTAAATCTCAGCTGGAATAGAATGAGTACCAAGTGCTTTGCCACAGAAAAGGAGTCCAATGGCATTCAAAACCTCTTCTTTAGTTGGAGCTTCAACTAGGGAGCGACTGACTTCAATCTGAAGTAAATGGTCAATGGCCTCAGCATTTATTGATGATCATCTGTTGAGAACACTATGGTTCAGCACATTTCTCAAGGACCATATCCTTCTCACTAATCAATGTGACTCTGTCAAACACTGAGTACTTGAGATGCACCATAGGTCTTTGACCCATAAACAGCCCTCAGGGCATCATAAAAGTGCTTTGGATTGTTACTATTAGCATAAAACTGAATTTCATCTGCCTTCTTGCTGATGCAAGAATCCTGTATTTCTCTAAGCTTTGCTTGTACTTTACTTTTGATGGCATGAAATGCTGCCTTCTTAGAGATGGATGAACTATCCTGCTGGGAAACCCTGTGGAGTTCTTGTTTTTCATTTAGTAGTGTCTGAATTTCCCCATCATTTTCAACAAACCAGTCTTGGTGTTTGTGAGTGTTCTGGCCCAGGTGAACAAATGCAGTGCTATACACCAAACCTCTGAAAGCTGCCCAATCCTTTTCTGCTCCACTGTTGCCAACTGTGTGTTGGGGCTCAACTTTCTCTCCAAGTTACCAACAAACTGTTCCCACTCAGAGAAGAGCTCTAATTTGTTGACATAATTTTTCTGGTAGTCATTTTGTCTTGGAGGTGCCACTTTTTTTGGATGTGAATATTTAGCTTCAAGAGGATAAGTCTATGATCAGTCTAGCACTCTGCACCACACAATGCCTTCATCACTCTCATATTGTGTCTGTCTCTTCTCCTTACAGTCCCATAGTCTATTAAATACCAATGTTTGCTGCAAGTGTGCATCCATGAAGTTCTATTGCATTTAGATATATGGAAGACAGTGTTGGTGATAAGACGGTCATGAGATGCACAAGTCTTCAGTAGTAAGTGACCATTGCTGTTGCTATTTCCAACTCCATTCCTCCCTAAGACTCCCTGCCAATTCTGGTAGTCTGAGCCTACTCTGGCATTAAGGTCACCCAGAATTATAAGCTTGTCCTCTTTTGGCACCTAGATGATAAAGGTCTCCAAATCTTCATAAAATGTTTCCTGGACCTCACCAGGGTTTGTCGTGGTGGGAGCATAGGCACTGATGATGGTGGTGTGATGTTTTCCTGCAAGTGGCAATCGCTTCGTCGTGAACCTGTTGTTCACTCCTTTTGGCAGGTGAACAAGCTTGTTGACTAGATTACTTTTGATCAAAAATCTACACCAGCTTCATGGTGCTCCCCTTCACTGTGGCCACTCCAGAAAAACGTGTATTAGCTCTGACTTCAGTAAGCTGGCCTTCATTTGCCAGCATTGTTTCACTCAGGGCTGCTGTTTGGATGTGATACCTGCTGAGTTCTCTTTCAGGTCTGCTGGATTTTGTGTTGTCTATAAGTGTGCACATATTCCATATGCCAATGGTGAGTGGAATCATCTTTGCAGACATTTTTGGTTTTTTGTGTTTCAACTGCATTCCCCACATGCCATGGTAATCATGCCAGGGTTGGGTAAGTAGATAATTTTTAAGGCACTTTTTGTAGTCCCTTCCTCACACCAGGAGGTAAGCAGTGGAATCCTCAAAAGGTTGCTCAGATACGAAGGGGGCTGCCAAATCCCACTGCTGCTTCCAGTGAGAAATGACCCTATGACCTGGGCAAATGACCCTATGGCCTGTGTGCAGGATTGTGATTATAATTCCCAGTGTATCTACTCCTGCTGCTTCATCACTTGCCTGCCACCACAGGACTTTGAGATAGGTATAATGGTAAAATGGTATGAGTAACGTCTTTTGATTCCAGCAAAAATTGGATTTAAGTGAGGCAGAATTTCATGAAGTTATTAGCCTCACTCTCCTCCAGAGTCATCACAGTCCAGTGGCAGGACAGAATCAAGATGATTGCTGATGGCTCAAGATGCAACAGATGACATTGGCATCTTGGATGTCTAACCGAGCTCTAAGCTCTCCACAGCACCTGCTTCAGCTGCCTTCATGGCCGTTGGAACAAATTGTTCTTGTCTGTCCATTCCACCAGTAGAAGTCTGCACATACTTGGGGGAGACACCTCCCCGCCCCTCAACTCACTAATGGGTTTGAGACCCCTTGGTCATCCTCAATCTTGTTTAGCCATCTGCTGAAATGGTTTACCAGGGTGTGGCTGCTGTGCATGCTACAACTTCTTGGAGCCACAAGTAAGATTTGGGTAGAACAGGTGGACACCAATGGTGGAAAGCAACCCTGAAAAGGGCTCAGCAGCCATCACAGCAGAGGTACTAATCTTCTCTGAACATGCCTTATACTCCAATTTCAGTCACTGGAGTATTAAATATGTATACCTCTTGCAGGACCAACACCTGTGTATGTGTATGTATATACACACACACACACACATATATGTATGTGTATGTACATATGTATAAATTTATATATATATACATATATATATATATATACACACACACATACATAAATTTCCCATTGGCTTTTAATGTTAATAAAAACTGGATTAACACAACTTTCTCTTCCTATTCTTCTCTGCCAGGAAATCCTGTCGCTTGTACTCATTTTGTTTTTAGGGGACAGTGACCATAAATCAGGCTTGAGGATCAGTAAGTTGGAAGAGAGACTTTATTACCCACTTTTCTGATCTCTCTCCAAATCATATGTTATTATTGGCTGTTAATCTCTTTTTTCTTCCTATAGGCAAAGTCAGTGGGAGAGAAATAGTTTTGGATGGCAAACCTCCACATAAAATCAACAGCTCCCCAATTACTTTAGATAATGAAAGCCAAATACATTTTGAAATAGTTGGTCTGAAATAATATCTTAGTGTAGAGGCAGATATTTGAATAGAGGACTATTTTAGAGAAATTTCTGAGATGTAATGCTGCTATTTTGTGTATAACCTTGGTATACTCTCTTAAATTTCCTACCACAGTGAATCCCCTGATGTGGGATAAGTCAGAATTAACCTGCTTATCAAATATTAAAGTTGTGAGATCTAATGTTCAGTGGTTTTGGGTATCTGAGGGCATGAGCATATATGATTCTTTTTTATTAAACTATATTTATGATTTTCTGGGTATAGGGAATTCCTGGTGTGGAGCTTTGCTCCACTAAATTTAGCAGTAACTTCTTTTTCTTATAATTTCCTGGCACACAGATACCTAGTGTGTGTCAGAGGCAGGATATGAAACCAGGCCTTCCTGTGTCTGACTGTCCTATATTCACTATGTAACACTAATTCTCAAACATATCTGTAGTCACATAATAATGGGTTTGAGCAATTTTCTTTGATATGTAAAATAAAGAGTATTTATCTACTTCATTGACTTGTGTATCAGCAATTAAGGTGAGGCTTTTTGCTCTTCTTTTCTTAAGTGCCTTTAATGATTCTGGCCTTTGAATGGGGCAGATAAAATGGGATTTTTCACTGTTCTTTGCTTGAGTGCTTCTCAGCACTGAGGTAATCAAGTGCCCCAGGGACCTGAGACTAGTATATAAGATCCAAGGTTGGCTTTTGACTTTCAGGGCTCTCACTCACTGGAAGAGTGGCGTGGGACTCCAGGCAAGGCAAGCCGTAGTAACTGCTCTCTGGCTTTGTTAACCCAGACCCATTGGTTCTTTGGAAACTATGAATTATGATTTGATCAGACAAGGTCTGTCTGTTGATGTTTGTAACTTCTGTTTGTATTTGCCTTGAAGTTCAGGGGGCTGATCTTTTCCAATGAACTAAGTGAGTTTATATATGTATGTTTTATTAAACTGAGATTCTTAACCCCTTAAAGTTACTTTCCTCAGTAAAGCAGATCAAAGAACCTGTGCTGACAGCTTTTGTTGCTGGTCTTGTTGGGTCTTACACCCCAACAACTGCTGCTGGCCAAATTGTTACTACAAGTTGTAACAAAAAAACTGAAAATCTTGAAAATAAAAGTACAAGTAAATGGAGAAAATCTTTTAGTTCTTATCTTTAAATATAAAGATATCATTCTCCAACCTATAGAAGACATCCCAAAAATATTGCTTTATTTAAAACAATAACCTTTTCATAAAATTCATTAGGAAAATTATCACCTCTAGCTGGTACATAGAATTTTAGAGTTGTAATAGCTTACCTATATACTTCTAGATTAAAACCTTACTAGCTAAAGTAAAAAGCAGATTTATTCATAAATGACTTTTTCTAGATGGTACCTGGGTGAATGTTGCCCTTTTCAAAGCTATGATTCTGTAGAATTATGACAAAAGAAAGAAGAAAACAGTTTTCCTGGAGGCAGTCACATTTGTCAGTGTTATACTTTGTGTGTGTTCCAAGTCTTTTAAAGTTGGTAAGTAGTATATGAGATGTATTAGAAGCACTGTGGTATAGTGGATAGAGAGCCAGGAAGATTTGTGTTCAAGCTCTGCCTCTGACACATATTAGCTATGTGACTAGGAGGAATTTATTTATCCTGTCAATCTATTGGACAATTCTAAGATTATCATTTGTAAATGCATTGCTCTGTCTTGGTAAAGGGAGTAACCACCCTGAGAGTAAACTACTCACCTAATGCAGATGTCTGGGCCAAAAATTCAAAATTTTAAAAATTATAATTATGACTGTATGATATATTAATGGGTTGATATATATTTTTTTAATATTTTTGGAGACGGGGGAGGCAGGGCAATTGGGGTAAGTGTGTCAAGTGTCCGAGGCCAGATTTGAACTCAGGTCCTCCTGACTCCAGGGCCGATACGCTACTCACTGTGCCACCCAGCTGCCCCATTTTATAATATTTTTAAAGGTTTATTTAATGCTACCAAGAGCTGGATTATTTAAGCTTACTTAAGTATGCCTATTAAAAAGTAGGTCATGTCAAGAGAAAATAAAAGTTCTGGGTCTCCTGGACATATTAGTGGGAATTTTGACTAAACTTATTAAATTTCTCTCTGGGTATTTCTCATCTTGAATTCAATGTTATGATTGTAATCTGAGAATTATTATTATTATTTTTAGGGAAGTAGATAATTTTCTTACGGATCAATAATATTCTTTACCTTGTCAAAATTCTCCTTCATTAATACAGTTATTCCAAAAGCACCATTTTTTTTTGGAGGGGGGAAGACAGGGCAATTGAGGTTAAATGACTTGCCCAAGGTCACACAGCTAATAAGTATGTCAAGTGTCTGAGGCCAGATTTGAACTCAGGTTCTCCTGATTTCAGGGCTGGTGCTCTACTCACCGTGCCAGCCAGCTGCCCCCAAAAGCAGCATTTAACTGTTAAAAATATTTGTTTTGAACTTCGTAATGGATTTGGTGATTGATTGCCTCACACTTCTTCCCTTTCCAAGATTTAACTTGCTAATTATATTTTATTTTGGGTGTTATTACAAAGAATTTTAATCCCTCGGACAACAAATACTGGAGAAAGGCAGCAGGGAATTGAGCTGGAAGCAGGGAAAACCTATTTGGAATATGAGTTGAATAGTAGATAGTAAATAAATAAAGTAGATAAAGTAAATAAATAAATAAAGTAGATGACATGCAACAAAAGGCAAAAGGGGTTGATTTTTCAAAATATTTACAACCATTCTAAATGCTTCTTTTTTGTTGTTGTTGTTTTGTTGATAAATGACTTTGGCCAGATTGGTGTTTTTATGAAGTTCTCTGTAGCCATTTTTCTAAACTGAAAAGTGTCCAGTGATTTTGCCATTTGTTGGTTTTCCTTCAAGTTATTTTTTTTCTTTAGTAAAACAGAAATTTAATTAAGTCCCCATAGAATCATCCTGATTAGAAATGAATCTTCCTGCCAACCATATTTAATGGATGTTTTTTGCCATTCCTAAGAGGCCAAATGGCCCAAATCCATTACTTCCTTTAGAGTCAAGTTTTAAATTTGGACACCACACCCAAGTAAAAACTTGTCTGAAGACATGGGCTAAATTTTAACTTCAGTAGGAGCTTTGCCTTGTTAAGCATTATATTAATTGGGTGTACTACTTATAGTTTCTCCTCCTTAAGACTACTGTCGCAGGTGCAGGATTAAGTATTACAGAAGTAGTTCTTGCATTAAAAAGTCTCATTTTCAGTTTCCCATTATATATGTAAAGATTTTCATCACTATAAGTATTTAATGCTGCCTCATCCCCATTTGCAATGGGAGACAATGTTGCTTGAAATACTTACCAGTAGGAATCCTGGGGGGTAAAGAGCTTCCCCCTGAAACTGGATGCTGAGCTGGGATGTTACTTAGGAAGCCTGTCCTTAAGAAGCTGGGACATAATACCTCCACCCCAATGGATGGGAAGGATCCTTTAAGAAATTAAGAAAAAAAAAACTTGAAATTTATCAAGTAAGCTGGGTTTTTTTTTTATTGCATAACATCAGGTGAATATTTCATCATAATAAGGTCTAAAATCAACAAATGCTTCATTATATACATAAAGGGTGAAGAAAAAGAACTTAAACCATGTTTTATGATTTTGTCAAATTAGTTTAATAAATTTACACATACTATTTATATATATATATATAGAATACATCATGCACTCATATGTATCTATTTTATTTCTATTTTCAGTTCCAAATATTCTCCCTCCCTCCAACCTTCCCCCACCCATTGAGAAGGCAAGAAATACGATACCTATTACACATACACACAAATATATATTTGTAAATGTATATAGACAAATCTCTCTCTCTCTCTCTCTCTCTCTCTCTCTCTCTCTCTCTCTCTCTCTCCTTTCTGCCTCTCCCTCTTCCTCTCTCTCTCATCATTTCTAACTAGAGGAGAGCTCAAAAGAGCAAGTCTCAAAGGAAAAGTATGTGTTTTCTTTTGTATATCTAAATATGGAACATAAAGTTCTTTTTCCACAAAGACAAGTTTTCTTGGGTGGGCAGAGTAGCTATAAGTGATGTCAGCAAATTGGTATTCTGGCTGTAAAACCGATATCTTTCTGAATTAGAAGTATGCAGATCATAATCATTCCTAGGATCTCAGGTCTCCCCTGGAGAAATTTGCCTGAAGGCATACTGAGATTAGTGCTTCAAATGAAGAAAACACACATGTATGTGCACATACTCATGATTTATTAATTACATGCATTTTCATAGCCACTAGAAACATAATAGAACCATAGATCTAGAGTCAGAATGCCATTTAGTTCAATGTCCCTATTTTATAAAGAAACTAAGAAGTTTATAAAGAAACTAAGACCCAGGAAGGGTCTTATATGATTTACCTAAGCATAAAATGAACACAATTTTTATTGCTTGTCATTTTCCTGTTAGGGTTAATGTACGGACAGGTTCATGATTATCTAAAAATATAGCCATTTTCATTTCATACTTTATAAAGGTATTTTTAAGTAATATGTATATTCTTAAAGTGTCACCAAAGTTTTATTTTTAAAATCAAAAGGTAGTTGAATAATATTCATAGGTTTAATGAAATGAATAGAATCAAATAGTTTTAGAGCTAGAAGGACTGTTAGACATCACCTAATTAGATACTTTCTATTTTATATAGGCATTGTAGTGGCATGGTAGTGGCAATACCTGTCCTATTTCTATCCCAGCCCCCAAAGCTATCATCCAGGGAAGCACCTCCTGTTGAGAGGGGGTCAGTCATTTTCACCAGTGGCAGAGCAACTACCACACAAGGGTAGGTACATTGGCCAAGCTGGAGAATCAAGACACTCTGAGGAAGAAATACCAGGTGGCATGGGCCAGGCAAGTCAAACTACCACCACCACCTTGACCACCATCTCCCCTCAGAAATCAATGGAAACAACCAACCCAAGAATCTTAGAATTAGCAAGGCTTTGACTTTCAGGAGCCAAGATGGTGAGGTAAGCAGTAAGTTGCTCTCACTCTCCCTTACTGACCTTGAAAAACCCAGAAAATACTGCCCCAGGAAAAATCCTGGAACAGTGGAGCCAGCAGAAAGATGGGGTATGGCAGTTTTTTTTAGCTTGTGAGGCTAGGGGGATTAACAGGAAAGGTCCCTCTTGCTGTGGCTGAAGTGACCCAGAACAGGATGGGAGGCAACCTGGCAAGCCTGCAGCAAGCTCTACTTCAGCAAACCAGTGGGAAATCCTGAGCCCCAGGATGGTGGAGCAGGCAAGTGCTGGCACCAGGAAACAGTCCCCAGCCCCACCATGTGCCTTTGTGCAGACATAGAACATATCATGCTTCAACTTAAGTAAAAAAACAGAGGGGTAGTAATACTAATCTCAGATGAAGCAAAAGCAAAAATAAATCTAATTAAAAGAGATAAGGAAGGAAACTATATCCTGCTAAAAGGCAACACAATGAAGTAATATCATAACTAAACATATATGGACCAAGTGGTACAACATCCAGATTCTTGGAGGAGAAGTTAAGAGAGTTACAGGAAGAAAAAGACAACAGAACTATACTAGTAGGAGACCTCAACTTCCCTCTCTCAGAACTGGATAAGTCTAAGCTCAAAATAAACAAGAAAGGAGTAAAGGAGGTGAACAGAATTTTAGAAAGGGTAGATATGGTAGACCTCTGAAGAAAACTGAATGAGGATAGAAAGGAATATACCTTTTTCTCAGTGATATATGGCACCTACACAAAAATTGACCATGTACTAGGGCATGAAAACCTGACAATCCAATGCTGAAAGGCAGAAATAGTCAATGTATTCTTTTCAGATAATAATGCAATAAAATTACATGTAATAAAGAGCTATTGAAAGATAGACTAAAAATTAGGTCAAACAACAAATCATAGAAACAATAACTTCATCCAAGAGAATGACAATAATAAGATGACATACTAAAACTTAGGGGATACAACAAAAGCAGTTCTTAGGAGATGCTTATATGCTTAAAATAGAAAATAGAAATAAAATAGAGAAAGAGGAGATCAATGAATTGGTCATGCAACTAAAAAAGCTAGAAAAAGAAAAAAATTAAAAACACCTAATTAAATACCAAATTAGAAATACTGAAAACCAAAGGAAAGATTAATAAAACTGAAATCAAGAGAACTATTGAACTAATAAATAAAACTAAGAGGGGGTTTTTATGAAAAAAAGAAAAGAAAGAAGAAAACCAAATTAACAATATCAAAAATGAAAAAAGTGAATTCACCACCAATGAAGAGGAAATTAAAATAATAATTAGGAACTATTTTGCCCAACTGTATGCCAATAACTTTGACAACCTCTGTGAAATGGAGGAATATTGACAAAAACATAAATTGCTCAGATTAACAGAAGAGGAAAGTGAAATACTTATATAAGCCCATCTCAGAAAAGAAATTTAACAAGCCATCAGTGAAATCCCTAGGAAAAAAATCTCCATGGCCAGATGGATTTACAAGTGAATTCTATCAAACATTTAAAAAACAATTAATTCCCATACTATGTAGACTATTTGGGAAAATAGGCAAAGAAGGAGCCCTACTAAATTCTTTTCATGATACAAATATGATACTGATACCTAAACCAGGAAGAGTCAAAATGGAGAAAGAAAATTATAGACCAATTTCCCTAATGAATATAGACGCAAAAATTTTAAATGAAATGCTAGCAAAAAGATTGCAGCAACTTATCATGAGAATAATACACTATGATCAAGTAGGATTTATGCCAAGAATGTAGGGTTGGTTCGATATAAGGAAAACTATCAGTGAAATTGTAACAGAAACCATATGATTATCTCAATAGATGTAGAAAAAGCATTTGACAAAATACAACACCCGTTCCTATTAAAAACAGAGAATATAGGAATAAATGGAATTTTCCTTAAAATGATAAGTAGAATTCTACTTATAGCAAGGATTATACATAGTGGGGATAAGCTAGAAGCATTTCCAATAAGATTAGGAAGGTGAAACAAGGATGCTATTTATCGCCATTGTCATTCAATATGGTAGTAGGAACGTTAGCTTTAGTAATAAAAGATGAAAAAGAAATTGAGGGAATTAGAATAGACAAGGAAGAAAGTAAGCAATGACTTTTTGCAGATGATAGGATGGTATACTTAAAGAATCCTAGAGAATCAAGTAAAAAAACTACTTGAAATAATAAACAACTTTAGCAAAGTTGCAGGATATAAAATAAACCCACAAAAATCATCGGCATTTCTACATATTACTAACGAAGACCAACAGCATGTGACAGAAAGAGAAATTCCATTTAAAGTTACTGTAGACATTACAACATATTTGGGAGTCTACCTGCCAAAAAGTCCCCAGGAGCTATATAAAAACAATTTACAAAACACTTTTCACAGAAATAAAATCAAATCTAAATAATTGGAAAAACATCAGGTGTTTGTGAGTAGGTTGAGCTAACATAATAAAAATCACAATTTTACCTAAATTAATTTACTTATTCAGTGCCATACCAAAGTACCAAAAACTATTTTATAGAGCTAGAAAAATAATAACAAAATTCATCCAGAAGAATAAAAAATTCAGAATATCAAGGGAATTAATTAAAAGAAATGCTAGGGAAGGTGGCCTAGCTATACCAGATATTAAACTGTAATATAAAGCAGCATTCATCAAAACTACATGGTACTGGGTAAGAAACAGAGTCATGAGTCAGTGGAATAGGTTAGGTACACAAGACACAGTAGACAATGACTATAGCAACTACTCTTTGATAAACCCAAAGAGTCCAGCTTCTGGGTTAAGAATTCACTATTTCACAAAAACTGCTGGGAAAATGGCAGAAACTGGGCATAGACATCTTACACTGTATACCAAAATAAAATAAAAATGGGTTCATGACATATATATGAAGGCTGATACTATAAGCAATTTGGGAGAGAAAGAAATAGTTGCCTGTCAGATTTATGGAGAAGGTAAGAATTCATGACTAAACAAGAGATACAGAGCATTAAGAAATGCAAAATGGATAATTTTGATTATGTCAAATTGAAAAGCTTTTTTAATAAAAAAAAAGCCAATGCTACAAAGGGGAAGCAGAAAATTGGGAGAAGATTTTTACAACCAGTGTCTCTGATAAAGGCCTCATCTCTAAACTATACAGGGAACTGAGTCAAATTTATAGGAATATAAGTCATTCCCCAATTAACAGATGGTAAAAGGATATGAACAGGCAGTTTTCAGAGGAAGAAATTAAAGATATCTATAGGCATATGAAGAAATACTCTAGATCACTATTGATTAGAGAAATGCTAATCAAAACAACTGTTAGGTACCACATCTCTCCTGTCAGATTGGCCAACATGACAAAACAGGCAAATCATAAATGCTGGAGAGGATATGGGAAAATTGGAACACTGTTACACTGTTGGTGGAGTTGTGAACTGGCAATGTGTAACTATGCCCCAAAGGCTATAAAGGTATGCATACCTTTTGACCCAGTAACACCACTTCTAGGGCAGTGTCCCAAAGAGATCACAGAAGTGGGAAATGGACCTGTATGTGGTGGCAAAGAATTGGAAATCAAGGGGATGCCCATCAATTGAGGAATGGCTAAACAAGTTGTGGTATATGAATGTAATGGAATACTATTGTGTTACAAGAAATGGGGAGCAGATGGACTTCATAATAACCTGGAAAGCCCTAATGATCTGATTCTGAGTGAGGGGAACAGAACCAGGAGAACATTATACACAATTACAGACACATGGTGTCTGTGATGATTTGATAGACTTGGTTCTTCTCAGCAATGCAAGTTCAAGGACAGCTCCAAAAGACTCATGATGGAAAAAGTTATCAACATCTAGACAAAGAATTATGGAATCTGAAAGCAGACTGAGGCAAAATATTTGTGCGCTCTCTCTCTTTTTTTTCTTTTTTCTTCTTTTTTGATTTTGTTTCTTCTTTCTCATGATTCATTCCATGGGTTATAATTCTTCACAACTTGACTATTGTGTAAATAAGTTTAATGCGAAGGTATATATGTAGAACCTATATCAGATTACATGCCATCTTGAGGGTGGGGAGAGGGTAGGAGAGGGAAGGGGAGAAAATTTGGAACTCAAAAACTTGTGGAACTGAGTGTTGTAAACTAAAAATAAGAAATAAATTTAAAAAAAGACTTAGCTTTTCTCAGCAATGCAAGAACCTAAAACAACTACAGAATACTCATGATGGAAAATGCCATCCACATCCAGACAAAGAACTATGGATTCTGAATGCAGATGGAAGCATACTATTGGCTCTCTTTTTTGCTTTGTTTTGTTTTTTCTTTCTCATGGTTCCTTCCATACATTCTAATTCGTATATCACAACATGACTAATGTGAAAATATGTTTAATATGAATGTATATATAGAGCCTATATTGGATTACATGTTTCTGTCTTGGGAAGAGGGGTGGGCAGGGACAGGGAGAAAATTTAAAACTCATGGATGTGAATGCTGCAAATGAAAAATAAGTTAATTTGTAAAAACAGAAAAAAATAGCTATATTTTTCCAGCATATGGCCTGGAGTTATCATTCCAAGAATAACTCCTATGGAGATATAGATTGGTGAGTGATCATATGGGTTACAGCCATGGCTACAGGACACAGGAAACAAAAGTCTTCCCTCTAAAATTTTTGGCTCAACATCTGAAATTGATATGATTTGATCAGTGGAAATGATATTAGCAGCATTACCATTGGCTTTGCTCTAGGAATCATGGGAAATTTCCATCTAACCTGCAGCTGAAACCTTCCATATATGTTATTTCCCCCATTAGAATATAAGCTCCCTGAGAACAGGAGCTATTTTGCCGTGGTATCTGTATCCCAGTACTTTGCTTGCAGTAAGCACTTAGTCATATTTCTTTTATCTAATTGTTCATTTATTCATAATTAATCCATTTACAAAGGGGGAAAACTGAACCTTAGGGAAATGAAGTGATTTTTGAGCATGTACAGTTAGTGGCTGAGCTGAAGGAGTTTATGCCCTTCGTACTAGAAAACAAGACTGAATTCTGTGTTGTGTTGTTCAATTGTTTTCACTTGTACCTGACTGTGACCCCATTTGGGGGTTTGTTGGCAAAGACACTGGAATAGTTTGCCATTTCCTTCTCCAGCTCATTTTACAAAAGAGGAAACTGAGGCAAACAGGGTTAACTGATTTACCCAGGGTCATATAACTAGTAGGTTTCTGAGGCCAGATTTGAATTCAGGAAGATGAGTCTTCCTGACTCCAGCCCTGGCCATCTATCCACTATGCCACCTAGATTGATTCTATGGGGAATTCATAAATCCAGATTATAAATCACAAACTTTGTACTGTGTAAGTCAATTAAAATTCTTTTTAATGCATTATACAATTGATATTCTAATGGGATGAAAAGATTCCCAAAATATTCAGAAAG
This sequence comes from Phalanger gymnotis, assembly GCA_028646595.1. Classification (NCBI taxonomy): domain Eukaryota; kingdom Metazoa; phylum Chordata; class Mammalia; order Diprotodontia; family Phalangeridae; genus Phalanger; species Phalanger gymnotis. The sequence continues at coordinate 472,854,314 of CM053622.1, read as the reverse complement.
TAATTTTAAAAACTTGTCATAGTTATACTTGTATTCAAATAACTGATATAGATTATACTTATGAATAAGTCATAACAATTGTCTAAAAGTTAAACTAAAATTAAAATACATTCAATGGGCATAGTTAAATCTTGCTCATAATTGACTGAACACAAGTGTTCCCTTCCACTGAGAACACTGAAGTTGACTTCAGTGACTGCTATGTTTTCAGAGAAATTTGTATGCAAAAGGAGTCAAAAGATATATTTTCTTTTAAAAATTGTTTTATTTATTTTTAGTTTTCAGCATTCAATTTTATAAGATTTTGAGTTCCAAAATTTACCCCTTCCTTGCTCTTCCCCCCCAAGGTGGCATGCAATCTGATATAGGCTATACTTGTACAATCATATTAAATATAATTCCATATTAGTCATGTTGTAAAAGAAGAATCAGACCCAAATGAAAAAAAACTATGAGAAAGAGAAAACAAACAAACAAAAAAGAGAAAATTGAATGCTTCAATCTGCATTCAGACTCCATTGTTCTTTCTCTGGATGTGGATAGCATTTTCCATCTTGAAGTCCCATGGAATTGTCTTAGATCACTGTATTGCTGAGAAGACCTAAGTCTACCAAAATGGATCATAATACTATGTTGCTGTTCCTGTGTACAATATTCTCCTGGTTCTGCTCACTTCACTCAGCATCATTTCATGTAAGTTTTTCCAGGTTTTTCTGAAATCTGTCTGTTCATCATTTCTTATAGAACAGTAGTATTCCATTACATTTTTATACCACAGCTTATTCAGTCACTCCCCAGTTAATTGATGGGCATACTTTTAATTTCCATTTTTTTTTGCCACCACAGAAAGGGCTGCTATTTTTGCACATGTGGGTCCTTTTCCCTTTTTTATGATCTCTTCAATTTGCAGACCTAGTGGTGCTATTGCTGGATCAAAGCGTATGCACAGTTTATTTTCTTAGAAGAAGCTTGACTCATCTAAAATTATCCTCTTTTGAAGAATCTTTGTAGAGTTTTATATAGTTTATTGCACCAACTAGAAAAAGTATAGAAACTCATGCATTGTAGACAAGAAGTTTCCCCCATCCCCAACAAGAAACCTTGTGGTCATCCATTTATAATATGTAATACTTAGTATTAATAGCTCACATTTATGTAGGTTTATTAATCTATATGAATTTATAGAGTTTGTAAACAGCATTCATAAGCTATGCTGTGACAAAGGTAGTACAAATATTATCCCCCTCTGTCAGATGAGGAAACTGAGGGACTAGGAAGTTAAATAATCACACCGTTTCTAAGGATTTAAGGCAGAATTTGAATCCAATTTTCTTGATATATTTATAGACATAAATATATTTGTAATGTATCATTATATTTGTAATATAATGATATATTAACATGATCGTGAATTATTATTACAATAGTCCCCTTTGGCAGAATGGGAACATTTGTAAGAACTCTAGGGAAGACAAAATATTCTTCTTCAAGGACTACATAATTTAATCCTTAGCAGAAGTCAGGATGTGCATTGATACGACTTTTAATGGATAAAAAATGGAAGAGAATAGGTTGATGTAGTGGAAATAGTGATTTTTGGACTTAGAAGGCCCAAATCTGAGCCTTAATTTTAATACTTAGTTGTATGATTCTGCATATTCAACTTATGTGTCTCAGATTTATCATCTCTAAAATGGTAATTAATAATATACTACCTCCATCACAGGACTGATGTGAGAAAAGCACTTTGTGTACTATAAAGATCTATAAAAAGTAAGTTATTCTTATAGTAGAATTGGGAATATTTTTACTCATTTAGCACAAACTGCATAATGCAATCTTAATGTAAACTTATAATTTATTTTTCCTACATGGTGTTCTTCTTCAAGTTTCTCTCTCTCTCTCTCTCTCTCTCTCTCTCTCTCTCTCTCTCTCTCTCTCTCTCTCTCTCTCTCTCTCTCTCTCTCTCTCTCTCTCTCTCTCTCTCTCTCTCTCTCTCTCTCTCTCTCTCTCTCTCTCTCTCTCTCTCTCTC
>CM053622.1:472823495-472841736 GCA_028646595.1 Phalanger gymnotis | reverse complement strand
GACACAGAGCTCTAGAATCATTTTTCTAAATGACTGCCAAAAATCTTCACTTTGATATACTGTTGCCACTTCAGTCTTAACATGTCTAAATTTTAATTCATAATTTTTCCTTTTCTCCCAAACTTTCTTTTTTTTTTTTTTTCTGTTGATGGCATCATGATTCTCCCTAAGTACCTGGGCTGAAATCCAGTTGTCTTTGACTTTTCTCTTTCTCATTCTCCACACTCGAACAGTTGTTAAGCCCTAGCTATTCTATCCCTATAACTTCTCTATCATTCATCTTTCTATCTATACTTACATGAGTATAATTGAGGCCCTCATCACCCTTTATTTGAGGTTGAGCTTCTATAATGCATCCTTCATCCATCATGGCCATCAAAGTAATTTTCCCAGTGTTTGATTCATATCATGTCACCTTCCTTGCTCAAAAATTCTTCAGTGACTTGTATAAAGAACAAAATACAGATTCCCTAGCCTGCCATTTAAAGTCCTTCAAGATGTTTTCAACTTATCTTTCCAGTCTTATTTTACATTAGTCTTTCAAACAATCTCTATTCCAGATTAACTAAAATCAAATCTATTCTTCAAACTCAAGGACACAGAAATATTGGCTAGGGAGAGAATAAAGGACGTTTTCTCGGTGACTAGAACAAAGGAAAAAGATGAGTGAAAATGTAGCTGGGTTTTTGAAGTATGAAAGAGGGAAGAGGAAAAATCTTATAATGGAAGGCCTTGATTTTCTCAGTAAAGCAGAAGGTAAAATTATAGACCAGGTGGTGGTAGTGGGGTTTAAAAGTGCAATTTCAGCATAAGAAGAGAGTTTGGAATGGTCACTGTGGGGAATGTGATGCAGAATAAATCAAGAAAGAATAAAAGGATTGCTAAAAGCAGTGAGAGCCAAGTTGAGATTAGATAACATGAATTTATAGAGAAACCATTTAACACAGTTGGGTGACTTTCTCCTAGCAGTATTCAGCAGCACAAGACTAGGGTTGGAGAAGTCAGATAGTCAGATGACAGGAGTGACGCAGTTGAGGATTGTCAGGTATCAGGTATTAGAGTAAGGTAAAGGGGAAAATGGAATAAAGTATTAAAAGATAGAGACCTGTTCAAAAGTGAATTTATTGACTATGAATTCATTGAGCCACATCACAATTAAGAATAATTACACCTGGGGCTGAAACAGTTGAGGGGTCATTATGGAAGTTGAGAGGATAGATAACCTGGCCACAGGGACAGTCCTGCTAATAGAAGAAACTATGACTCCTGCTTTTACAGAAGTAGTAGGGGTGATGAAGGAGGCAAGGTGACTTCACAGAAGCATAGAGATAGGGAGACAGAGAGATAATGCATTTATTAAGTACTTACTATGTGACAGGCACTCTGGTAAGTGCTAAGAATATACATAAAAGCAAAAAAAAAAAAAGATAGTCCTTACCTACAAAGAGCTTACATTTGAGTGTGGGAAACAACCCATAAAAATATGTAAAGTCCAGGGGAAGGGTGGAGGGTGGGCAAGAAGGAATGGTACTTTGCTAAGGCAACTGAAGAGGAGGTAGAAAAATATGGGCAGTTAGGAGTGGAGCCAAGAGTGTTGTAGGCGCAGAGACATCTCTAGGATGAGAAGGCTGCTGGCAGAAACTGGAAGAGACTGAAGAGGCAGGAGTGAAAAGGCATGAGGAGCAAGGGGACCTCTCAGACAGGGGCCAGGGGTGTTTTGATGCATGATGCAATGCTAAGGGAGGAAGCAGTCTTTCCTTCTCTTCCATTACCCCATACTACTTAATGTTCTGAAAATTGGAAAGGGAGGAATGACAGGCCAGAACAGGGGAAAGGAACTGGCAGAACAGGAAGGTACAGAGTGACTGGAGATCACAGTAAGTACAGAAAAAGAGGAGTGAGGCAGAGACATAGAATGACCAGATATTATCATCCTTCTCATCTCTGTTGTGAAACTTGCCGTGTTTTTTACATTCATAAATTCTTCTTGATATCTCTCCTTTGCCCCTATCTCACTCTGTCTTGTGTCATACAGCATACATGTCATTTCTTTCCCCAATAGAAAAGAATCTCCTTGATGGCAAGAACTATGCCACTTTTCACCTTCTGTAATGATAATCAGGGCAGGGCTTTTTCTTGTTCTTCTCTTAAGGGCCTTTAATGATTCTGGCCTTTGAATGGAGTAGGTAAAGGGAGATCATTTTGTCTTGGAATGTTTCTCAGCACTAAGACAACTGAGGGTCATTGAATTGTATATGATGTGGTGCTGGTGTTTGGAGCTTTCCCACACTGATTTCTCACACTCTAAAGGGTAAGCCTCAAGTGGGGCCTGAGACAGGTATATAAGATCTGAGATTGGCATTTTATTTTGGGGGCACACTCATTGAAAGAATATGAGGGTTGAGACTCTGGGCAAGCTGTGGAACCGCCCACCCCTCTTTGTAACTGATAGATGTTGGTGCTTCTCTGGTAACTATGAATTGTGATTTGAATCAGACCAGGTCCATCTGTTGATGTTTGTAATTTCTGTTTGTATTTGCCTTGAAGTTCAGGGATCTGATCTTTTCCCCCTGAACTAAGTGAATGATATATGTATGTTTAATTAAACTGAGATTGTTAACCCCTTAAAGTTGCTTTCCTTAGAAAGGCAGATCAAAGAACCTTTGTGTGCAGCCCTCCTGCGCTGGTTGTTGTTGGTCTTACACAGCTGCAGTAGCTGCTAGCCACATTGCTGTTACACCTTCTTATCCCCACCACTTATAACTGAGCCCTGCACATAACAGGTACTTAATAATACTTGTTGAATTGAATTCACTTCCCTCTTACTGAGAGTAAGAATCCACATGAAGAGAGCTCAGTACAAAGGTTGAAGAATACTTTGCAGATTTTCCAAATCCATATCCTTCTCATAGTCAGCCTAGCCTTGAAAGCTTATATCTGGCAACTTGAAGCCCCAAAGCTGTGCCAGAAACCAATGACTATGTCACAGACAAGAAGATTTCAAAGTTCCCAAATCAGAATGATCATTTTATTATCCAAGAAGATTGCTGAAAGAATAACAGTAAAGTTAAATCTGAAAACAACAGAGCAGCTAAGCGATTAGGGTCTGAGGTAAAAGAGATCAGAAAAGCATGCTGTTTGTTGATCCACAGAAAGCTTCTATTTCAGATAAATTGCCCAGATAAAAAAAGAATTGCTTGCATATTTACTTAAAATGCTGACTAAAGGATAAAACTAAGACTGGATTAAAATAACATCACGGTTTTATCAAATGAAAGAGTAGAAGTAATTTTATGTTGGGGAACAACATACAAAAACTTGCAATGTAGGTTTTAATTCCCAAAGTCAATTTGCATATGTATCATTAACCTTTTATTTTGCACTGTGATATGGATGTTTATAAATGCTGTAAGTCTGGCCATTTGTCTTTGTTAACTTGTGCGTTTCTTAGGCTCCATCTCAATTAAAATCTGCTTACTAGAGAAAGGAGAGAGACAAGAGAGCAGAGACAGTGAGGTAACAGAAGGCACAGGAAGCTGAGCAAGTGAAGGGAGCTACGAAAGACATGCAGTCAGAATTTCCTTTTGCTTTATGGGAGCATGATTTATTACCTAGATGTAGCTTGTGTCCTCTGAAGGTTAAATCATAATGAAATAATATGGAAAAAGTGGCATTTGGAATGATAGCTAAGAAGCAAGGTCACAGAGAGAGTGACTTTTCTAAAGGTCCAACAATTTTTAGCTTGCAAGCTACTTTCATAAGTCTATCAAATATCATGTAAATTTTAGAGAAATCTATTCATTCTTGGAATTATATCAAACAAGAAAGATAATAACTTCCTAATTTGTTAGAGGAGAGCTAATTTCCTATAAATTCTTATTTTATTTTATTTTTTTATTTAGCATCTTTTTCTTTTCTGCTCTCACAGGGATCAGTGTGAGCCAGGCTGTCATTATACTTCCAAGGAAAGCACTCTGTAAATTGCAAAGGGCTACATAAATATAAAATATTATTAGTTTTCTGTCAGATTATTGCAATAGTGCCTGAGTTGTCCTCCTTGTTTCTTTAACTTAGTAAGGACTTTGGAAAAATTCCCACTGTGATTACTCCTTCCACTAATTCAGATTGTAAGACTTGATTGAGCAGATAAATGCTAGGCAATATCATAAAACACGATTATTTCTTGAATATTTGAACCTAGGTCTTCCAGACTCGAAGTCCAGAACTTTAGTCACCAAACCATGCTACCTCTTGGACATCCTATAATAAATAAAATACAGTGAATAATTTCTACCATTCTTAATGGTCAAAAGTACACTATCACATTTGCTCACCATCATATTGCAGCACTACTTAATAGTTCCCTGTGAACTGGAAGGTTAAGTCCAAATTCCTTAATTTGGCATATAAGGCCTCCCACAATTTGGCACCAAACTGTTTTTCCAGCTTACACATTTTGCACTTAAAACTCTTTATAACCTTGCCCCTTTTTTTCCTTTTCTAGTACTCTTAAACTTTACTACCTTCTACATATTCTTTGACACAACCGTACTGGCTTGCTTTCTGTTACCTGCACACTAAATTCCATCTTCCATCACTGAGCCTTTTCCTCTGTGCTAGAATGCTGTTCCTGCTCATCTCTTCCTCTTAGAATCCCTGGCACTCCTCCAGACTAAGCTCCAGTGCAATCTATAAGAGGCCTTTCTTTGTCCTTCTTCTCAGATTCTTTAAGTATTAAATAACAAAGAAACAGACACATAAATATTTCCCATATTTTGTTACCACTTGTGCTTACATATTTAAAAGATGTATCAAAGTGAGCATTATATAGGAAGCTGTTTTGAGAAACTTCTTTTCCCTCAACCAAGTTGTTAAATAGTTATTCCAACAATATATTTCTTATATGTAAAGTCTTTAATTTTATCAGATTAATAGACCAACCAACTAGAGATAACTTGTAATTTTTCATTACTACTTATGCTTATACATTTAAAAGATTTGTCAAAATTAATATTATATAGTAAGGTTTTTTGAGAAACTTTTTTCCCTTCAATTGTTAAGTCGATAAACAGTTACTTAAACACATATCTTTTTTCTTCTGAAAGCTGTATTCGTGTATTACAATTATCATGCTCTATAATAATGGCTATTAATTGAACCATAGATATGCAAAAAACTGAGGGCACTTTTTCATCAGTGTAATTTTTCTTGAACTACTTATAGTACCTGCCTCAGTAAACAATGATCTCTAATTAATATTTCCTTTATTTTCTTGCTGTTTTTCAAAGCTGAGATTAGGGGTGTGTGTGTGTGTGTGTGTGTGTGTGTGTGTGTGTGTGTGTGTGTGTGTGTTTAGTTGATGTTTCCAAGAGCTGGGTGAATTGAAGTTGTCTCATTTTTATGAGTTATTGGAAGAAGGCTCTTTAGGAGTCGGTACTGGGCATTTAACACTTTCTGTATACCTCTTTCCCCTTGGTAAATGGATTCTATATCAGGGATTTCATCTCTATATTGATGGTATTCACCTCTATCTTTCATTTCCTACTTCCTCTTTTGACATTTGGCTTTCTATTACTCAGTGCTTAGCAGGCTACCAAGTGCTGGAGGTGTTACATCTTCATGTTGAACAAGTATAAAATGATGGCTCTATTCCTGACCTTTGATGATGCCCTAAATAGTCTCAAAGGATGTAGTGGCTGGTAACAATTGTTTTAGACTTAACTTCGGCTTCAGAAGCCTTTGAAGAGCTTACTCAAAATCTCTACATGAACAATAGTTATCAAGAATAGTATAACTATTTTTTCCCTCTTGCTTCTTTTGTTGGGACCTATTCTATTATTTATGAAGTTCTATTATTTATGGGTTATTTGTTCTCAGGAGAAAAAAATTTGGAAGTCTTTTTCAGATATGACCTTTATTGCATTGCTATTAGCATTTAATTATTGCCATGTAGCTCTTGTGTATTTAGTATTTCTGAATTAATCAATTTTTAACTCAGTCAACAGTTAATATTTAATATCTTCTCCATTATTATTTGTTGAATGACTACTGAATATTTAACATTCCTCTCTTTTTCATTTCCTAGTATCTGACACATAGGAGGCACTTGCAAAATTCTTGCTAATTTTTATTACTACTCTAATTTCTTCTTTTTACCAATCTTCTCTCAGGTAATATTTCTGGATTTATTTATCAATCGATAAGTTTTAGAAAGTAATGTTCTTCCCATTTGGAACTTACATGACACTATGATTTCCCGATGTATTCCTTGTGTACTATATAGTACTATGTGTACTATAGTTCATTATATTCTATATGTGCACCACTATGTACTATGTGGGCAGTTAGATGGTATAATAGATTGCCAGGCTTGGAATCATGAAGACTCATTTTCCTGAGTTTGAATCTGGCCTTAGTCACTTACAAGCTCTATTGCCCTGGCCAAACACTTAACCTTGTTTGTCTCAGTTTCCTCATGAGCTGAAGAAGGAAATAGCAAAACACTCCAGTATCTTTGCCAAGAAAATCCCAAATTGGAGTCACAAAGAGTCAGACATGTCTGAAAACTACTGAAAATGTACTATGTAGAGTATGTATTGTATTTGTTTCCCCAATGCATTCATTATGTGCATAGATATCTACATAGCTTCATACATAGATAATACATATAATTCATTTGCATAATATTCTACTAAATAGAAAGTTCGATAAATCAAGAAATAAGCATTTTTAAGCACTTTCTATTACACATAATTGAAATACTCCCTGCTCTCAAGGAACTGATTTTCTTTCAGGGGAGATGTACATATATAAGCATATGCAAAATAAATACAATGTAATTCGTGGGCCCTAGAAGTTGAGAGGAATTAGAAAAGACTTCATAGAATAGGTAGCAATTGAGTTTAATATTGAAAGAAAATAAGAGTTCTAAGAAGCAGAGGGGAGGAAAGTGCATTTTAGGCATAAGGGACAGCCTGAGCAAAGACATGGAAATGGGAAGTCGAATATGATGCGTGGAGAAGAGTAAGTCAATTACAGTGTATTGAAGAGTGTGAGAAGGGTATGTATAACATGGAAATTTATTAAGGCCTTTAGATGGCAAAGAGAGAAGATTATAGTTGATACTAGATGCAATAGGGAGTCTTTGAAGTTTATGTGGTGAGACTCCTCTGTTAGGAACATCTTTTGGCAACTAGATGGAGTCTGAGTTGGAGTGGGAGAGAATAAATACAGGGAGTAATACATCTGATTGGATAGGGGGGTTATCATATATGTGAAATTTACTTTGTTCTGAACTTAGAAAAATTCTTTTAAAAAATTTTCATTATTTTTAAAGCCTTACACTTTTTTATAGCACTAGTGTGTTCCTGGTTACCATTCAGCAAGGAGACTTGTTCCCATGCAAATGGAATGTTTTTGGCATATAGTCCTTAACATACGTATATACAGATATACTATACTAGCTGGGCACAGTGGCAAATCACATATCTTGCTATTGGAGAGGTTGAGGCTTGCGGATTGCTTGAAGTCAGGTATTTCGAGTGCAATAGGGTGAAAGCTGATTGAGTGTTCAAACTAAGTCTGGTACCAATATGGTGAGCTCCTGGAGAGTTTGGTGGTGGGGGAACCAGGTTGCCTAAAGAGGAGAGAAATAGCTCTGGATGGAAATTAAAGAGAATAGAGTTTCCATACTGATCAACAAAGGTAAATGACTGTGAATGGTGGCCTGAGCAAGATAAAGATACACAGTTTCAAAACAACAGAAGCAGCAGTAGCAACAACATTAAGAGATATATACCATACTTTGTAATACTATTATTTGCTATCTAGCATGTAGAGGGTTGGACTTTGACTCAGGAAGACGCAGAAGTCCTGCCTCTGATACATACTAACTTGTGTGACTATTGTCAGTTAACTACTCAGTGTTTTCTAAGACTAAACCATTATAATCAGCTCTGGTGAAAGGAGTTTCCATACTGAAAGTCCCAATCTATGTATTCTGCATTAGAATTTATTAAAGACAGATTTCCTTTTATGCCAGAAATGGTATATTAAGATAAATTATCTTGTTTCAGTCTGCTATAAATCAGTATAAACCCAAATTTTCTTGGTTTAAAACTGAATAAATCATTTGAACAAATAATAAACATTTAATACTTTGTTAAGGCAATGGCACGTGGGAGATGTTAATAAGGTATATAATGCATAATGTTAGCAATTTACAACAGTCCTGGAAAATAAATATGATCTATTTTCCATTCATTTGTGTATGAGCTCATTTTTACCAGCTCCAGAAATCCATTCTTTAGGCTGAGTGGCTACTAGTCTGCAAAAAGGCACCAACAACGATCAATACTTGAATTTTATAGTTACTGCTTTTTACATCTAGGCTAAGAGATCCCAGGAGTCTAACTATCACTAGAATTTGGGAGAGGTACCAGTGGACTAATGGTTTTCTTTTTTTTTTTTTAAAAAAAACATTCCTTTCGTGCTTGTTTTTTCTTTTTAAGTGGAAACAGTAAGTTGTTTCCCATGTATGGTTAAAATGTGTCACAGGAGAAATGGGGTAATGGATTATGCATGAAATGTGTTATTGCAATGTTGGTTTTTACACAGTTTGTGTATAGTACTTTAAATGTATTTTAGCTTTGCTAACCTGCTGGCAAAATGCTTGGTGCTGGATCTGGTCTTCCTATCAATAAAATTAGATGGATTAAGTTGACATCCTTTGTAAGTTGTAGCAGTTTATTATCTGAAACTTCCCTAAAACACTTGGGTGACAAATATAGTAGGCATAAGTTTTATTTTCAGGGGAATACCAACTTTCCTATGTTTGGTGGCACAGACTAAGATTTGGAGCAGGGCCACACTGTGCCAAATAAATCACATTGTAGTATTTTTACCTCAGGCATTCCATTAACCCTCTCCTCTCAGCAGTCCTTTTTCTATCTTCAGAGTACCTCTTTTTCTATTTTCCCATGGCATCTTGAGTCTAAAGTCTGCCTAGTAACCTTTTCATCTCTATGCAAACCAGTCTACATGACAGGTGAGGCTGGGTAGGACAGAAGTGCCCTGGATTTCTTTTAGTGGAATTTCACTTGTAGTAAAGAAATTTTCCAGGTAGGGGGCCAACTAGTGGATAGAGAAATCACCTTTTAGATCAAGCCCTGTCTCTGCCATGTACTGCTTATGTGACCTTAGGTAAGTCACTTAACCTCTGAGACAATAAGTTACAGAGCAGTTGCTTATTCTTTTTGGTTGAAGGAATTTCCTTAGCATTAAGTCTCTTCACCAAGGAAATCTCTGGTCTGGTTCATTTTTTTTTGTGTGTGTGAAGGATATTTATAAAGGAATCCAAGGATGTGATAGTAGGAAGAGACCTTTGGGACTCTCTACTTCAACCCCTTTCTTTTATGGATGAAGGAACTAGAGGAATTTAGGGCCAGAGAAATGAAGTGTTAAAACCCAATTTGGAATCCAGGTCTTAGGACTTCAAAATGAGCATATTTTCTACTACACTACATATGTTGCCTCTCAGTTTTGACATTGAGCCTAATTTCAGGAAGTCAAAATTTGGTTCATTTTTGTATGCTATGATTTTATGCAGAAGAAAGTCCTCGTCCTCTATGGTTGGCACATTGCAGTAGTTTGCTGCATAATTATTTGTGGATTTTCTATACAAAATGAAATATAGTGATTTCTTTAAGAGGTAGTCATGCCAAAGTGAAAACTGAGCTCATTTCAAGAGAATCATTCCATTAGCAGGTTGCAGAAGAGAGAAAAGCTTCATGCTTTATCCTCAGGGCTGAGTCATAAAGTAGTCAACTTGTCTGAATGAAAAAGTCAGAAGAATTTACTGATGTGTGAGGCTGACATTTTTGATCAGTAGAAAAGAGGCTTTAGTGATAGAAGCAGCACCCCAGATTACAATAAATTAGCATGAGTATGTTTCTTCTCAATTGGGAACAGAAAATCAAGGCATGTCTCAGATTCTTTTTCAGCAGGAGACAATACTATACTGCATATGAAACCTCCACTGTGACTCCTTTGAATAAAGCTGTAAACTTCTTGACTTTAGAGAATTCAAATCACTAGATAATACTATGCTCATGTTAAGTAAGTGACTGACTCAGTTTATAAATTGGGCATTTGGAATTACTTGTTATATTCCCTCTTCCTATCCTGCTCTAGAAATGTCAGTTGTTTTACACAGAATTATGGACTTTGGGTATCTAGGTGAAACACGGGCAGCGAGGGGGCACAGTGGATGGAGCACAGGGACTGAAATCAGGAAGACTCATCTTCTTGAGTTCAAATCTGGCCTCAGACACTTCTTAGCTGTGTCACCACAGGCAAGTTACTTAACCCTGTTTGCTTCAGTTTCATCATTTCTTTGCCAAGAAAATTCCAAATGGGGTCACAGAGTTGAACACAACTGAAATGACTGAACAATCAACTACATAGACTTTAAAAAAGGACATTAAAGGTCATGTAGTCAAATACTTTCTGAGATTCAGAGAGGTTTAAAAAATTGTCCCAGGTTATAAAGTGGCAAAATTGAGATTTGAACCTAGATTCTCCAACTCCAAACCTAGGTACTTTTACTCATTCCATGCTATCTCCAATAAAGACTTGCCATTAAAAAATCACTAGGACCAACAAACGCTTGTTTTGGTTTCAAACATTTGGATATTATTACTTCTAGTACTAACTATCTATAAATAAACTACTATAACTACTACTAGTAGTCATAGTCATAGTAGTTCTTGTAGTTTTCATAATAGTATTAGTAGGTCAGTCAACTTGGGCTTATAGCTTATTAAGCCTATGGATATATAATATCTTGATTTTCATAATGGCTTAGTAAGGAAGATAGGACATGTAGTGTATTATTATACCCCTTCTATAGATGGATGTGAAATTCATATGAACTAAATGAAAGAGTTATGATACTAGTAAGTGGCAGAGATAGAACTCTATAGGTTTTCTGATTTCTACTACATCACATTGTCTTCTACTAAAACATACTCCTTCTCTTCTACTTTACTTGGTGCGCATCAGTTCCCATGTCTTTAATTATCATCTCTGTGCAGATAATTCCTAGATTATATGTTCAGCCCTAGTCTCTCCTAAGCCTCAGTCTTACATCATCAATCATCTAGTGTATATTTAAAAATGGAAGTCCTATAGACAGCTCAAAATCAACACACCAAAAGAGAACTCATTTTTCTTTTCCTGGAACCCACTTTTCTTTCAAACTTTCCTATCACTGCTCAGGACAATACCATTTCCCCAGGCATCCAGTTTCTTAACCTTGGTGCTATCCTCAACTATTCACTCTCATTCACTCTACATATGCAAATAATTTGCCAAATCTTGTCATTTATATTTACTTAACATCTCTGCTATACATCCCCTTTTCTCACATCTTCATCATGCTAGTTCAGGCCCTTCTTCATTCTCCCCTGGACTATTGAAGTAGCTTCCTAATTGGTCTTCCTGCCCAATAGCTCTCTATTCCAATCCATACTATCTGCAGATATCAATGTGATATTCTTAAAATCCTAATGTCATAGTCTCACTCAATAAACTTCAATGGCTACATATTACCTCTAGTGTCAGACATTGCCCTCTGTTTGGCATTGGAACCTCTACACGAGCTCGACTCTTCCCATTTCTCAAGTCTTCCTACACATGCATTCTATGGTCCAGCCTTAGTGCCTTGAAGAAACTTCTCCCAACTCTGATAGCACCTACCTCCCAGGGTTGTTGTGAGAGTCAAATGAGATAGTAATTGTGAAGCACTTAGCACAATGCCTGGCACATTGTGAGCACTTGTATTTGCCCTTCGTTTTCAAGGAGGACCATGACATCAGGAAAATGATGACGTGACTTGCAGTTGACTTTGATTTGAGTGAGGGAGGGTTGTGCAAGTTCACCAACCTCACTTTCTCCTCCAGAGCCATCTGGGTGCAGTGAGGCATCCTGATGAATATTGTGAGCGCTATATAAATATTAGCTATATCAGGTATCTATGCCTACATAAGGGCTATCACCCATGCCTGGAATGCTCTCCCTCTTCACCTCCACATTTTAGAATTCCTTGTGTCCTTCAAGACTCATGCCATGGACCACCTCTGCAGGATACCTTTCCTGATAATATCATCATTATCACCATTGCTAGCATTTCTATACTTCCTACTATATGCCAAGTGCTATGCTAAGCTCTTTACCAATATCATTTGGTCCTCACAACAACCCTGGCAGGTAGATGTTATTATTAACCCCATTTTACAGTTGAGGAAACTGAAGCAAATACAGGTTAACTCACTGGCCCAAGGTCAGAGAACCAGTAACTTTCTGGTGCCAGATTTGAATTCAAGTTTTCCTCATTCTAGGTCCAGCATTCTATCCACTGCCCACCTAGCTACTGATCTTCTAATGTAGCTTAATGCCTTTTGTCTCACCTGGTACAATGTAAGTTCCTTTAGGTGAGGTACATTTTTCACTCTTTGTTTCCCCAGGACTTAGCAGAGTGCCTAGAACATAGTGAGTACTTTATAAATGCTTTTTGCTTGCTTGCTTGAATATGAATAAGTGGGCCTCAAATCTATTCTAGCTACACTGCTTGCATTTATGGTAGAGTGTACTCATTTTCACTTCCATAGTAAGTGCCATTTAGAGATGAAAGGACACCTGAGATTGTTCCATTCAAAACATTCATTTTACAGTTTAAGAACTGAGCTCAGGGAGTAAGCAACTTGCCAAAGATCCTATGGGTGGTAAAAAGAAAAGTCAGGATTCAAATACCGGTCCTCCGATCCAAAATTCAGTATGAATCACTCAATTGATTAAACGTTTATTAAGCATCTGCTGTACAGAAAGCATCATACCAGGTGTTAAGGGAATCAATACATAGATAAGACATAGTCTCTTCCTTCAAGGGCTTTATGTAAGGAGATATGAAACAGTGGGTATAATACAGTATGATGTGATTCCAGTTGTGTCCAACTTTTTGTGATCTCATTTGTGGTTCTCTCAGCAAATATACTGGAGTGGTCCTCCAACTCATTTTACAGAAGAGGAAACTGAGGGTTTAGTGACTTGCCCAGGGTCACACAGATAGTAATTATCTGAGGCCAGATTTGAATATTTCTTCTTATCTTACAAGATATTGACACTAAATGGTAAGAAATTATTCAAAGAGAAGTTTTGACAAGATATTGGGGCTATAGCAAAGGAGGTGTAAGAGACATACATCATCATATCTTGGAAACTACAAAGAGAAAGCAAAAACAATGGGACAGTGATTGATTAGTAGGAAGAGAGGGAACTTACTAAATCTGCCCTTACCTTTCTTAATTCCCTCCCTTATCTTTTCATATCTTCTCAGTAAAAATTTTTCATGCACTTTACCTTTCCATTCACTTATGATTTCGTTTACTCAAATGTAGATGACTCTGTATTTACTAGCTACATTTCTAAACCATCACTTGTAAATTGTTTTCATTTTAACTATATGAGAACATCCATTAAGTGAATTTAATTTAATTTAATTAAGTGAATCTTAAATTTACCTGTTTCATAACCTGATTTTCATAGGTAGAATGAACTTAAAATCAATGGGTACATGTATGTTCACACACAAACATATAATCCTTACACTTTGTACACCTTTGAATATGCAGAGGCATATCTATTTATCTATCTGTCTATCAAAACATCCTTTCATTTGTGGAGGAGCTATAAAACAAAAGATTTGCTAATCATTAAAAAGCATGAATGGTCTTCAATCTACTCCATGGGAAGGAATACTCCCTTTGATGAGATCACAGATCTATTAAAGTATGGAAATTTGTGTAAATCTTAAAAATATAAATTACATTTTATATGAGTTTCTCCTCCTTTAGTCATAAAAGATGAATTGTACTGCAAACCTTTCTTATTGCTGCTTCTTTATTCTCTCAACCCTGTTCCTGGCTTATTTTGTTTACTCTGAAGTAAAATACAAATGGATTGGGATAATGGGGGTATCAATTAATCAATCAACACACATTTATTAAGCACATACTATGTGCCAGGTATTCTGTTAAGGGTTGGGTATACAAAAAGAGACAAAAGACAGTGCCTATCCTCAAGAAGTTTACAACTGAGTGGGAGTGACAACAGGCAAACAAATATATACCAAGCAAAATATATAAATATAAATGTGTACACATATATATGTATGCATATATACATATGTGTATATATACATATACATTGTATGTATTTGTGGAAATAACAGAGGTAAAGCACTAGAAGTGATAGGGGTTAGGGAAGGCTTCCTGTGGAAGATGGGATTTTAGTTGTCTTAAAGGAAGTCAGGGAAGTAAATAGGTAGAATTGAGGAGAGAGTGTTCAGGCATTGTGGACAGTCTGAGAAAATGCCCAGAGCCAAAAGATGAAGTGTCTTGTTCATGAAACAGCAAGGAAGCCAGTATGTGATAGGCAGTAAAATGTAAGAAGATTGGAAAGGTAAGAAGGGGCTAGATTGTGAAGGGTTTTGAATGCCAAACAGAGGATTTTGCATTACATTCTGGAGAGCCGCTGGAGTTATTGAGTAAGGAGGGTTGGTGCCTGCTTCTGTGACAACTCCTCTTTCCATCAGCTGTAGGTAACTTCTTCAGGAGGATTTATAAGTGACTGGAAAAGGCAGAGAATGTATAGCTAGAGTAGATGGTTGAAATCCTGAGGAATTACATTAAAATTGCCCAATCACTGAAATGCCTTTAAGCTTAAGCTCTTGACACCAGAGAAGCTGTTGTTACTGCACCTGGGCAATGTCTCTTAACCTCGCCTCCGGCATTTCCTCCTCTACCTTCCGCTCTCCAAATTTATTGACTGCAATCAAAAGTCACACGTTGTGTTTTTCTTCATTTTTGAAGAGGACCATGGCATCCCTTGACTCACTTCTTAAAGAGGCCTATTCACTGAATGGGCATTACCTCATACTAAGTGAGTACATGCAAAAGCCTTAAGCCTACAAGGGCCAGGGTCTCACATTGTATCCTGGGTCATCTCCAGTCATCCTGATGAATATCTGGTGACTGGATCCAGAAAGCTCTGGAGAAGAAAGTGAAGGTGGTTACCTTGCACAGCCCTCCCTCACTTACATCAAAGTCAACTGCAGGTCATGTCATCATTTCCCTGATGTCATGGTCCTCTTTGAAAAGGAAGGACAAATAACAGTCATGCCTAGGTTCTGTGTGGCCACACTATAGTTCCTTGAAGGTCCCACAGCAATCTGGATTGCTTAAACAGGGTTTGGGAAAAATAGAGAGCAATTGCTATTGCTTTAAATGGCCCACAAAGCATTGGGAATGCTCATTTTTGGAGTAGAATAATGGTTGATAATTTCACAGTCTAGTAATAGAAAGCAGTTGATTAGATTTGGTTGGAATATAGTCAAAACAATTACATTTAATTAGTATCAAATGCAGCTTTGAGGTGAACATGGTAGCTGGCTCAACTATTCTTCTTTTGGCTCTTCCAAGGATTAAGAATGGATGACTGAAAAATCATTTATTAAGCACTTTGCACTTACTGTGTATTGGGCATTGGGCTAAGTAAATATATAGCCATACAGTATATAGGTATATATGTGTGTAGGTATACACCTACACATAGACATACACATATACACATGCACAATTCATATCAAACATAAGATATACAGAGAAATAAATGGACTCTATGTGTGTGTATGTGTGTGTGTGTGTGTGTGTGTGTGTGTGTGTGTGTGTGTGTGTGTGTGTGTCTGCTTTGGTTCAGACCCTTGGGAAGGAGCTCCAAAGTGCCAGGGTGTGTTGATGATTATAGCTACAGGAATATGTTCCTTAAATCACAGCTTTCATCTTTTTTTACAGAAGCCCAGCACATTTTCTCTTTCTTGTTATACAGCCAATGGCATTATTGAGCACATTACTACTTATAAATTGCTACCATATACACGAGTAATGGCTAATAAGTGGTACCATACCTGGTGACTTCTGTCGGTTTCTTGTGGAAAAGTATTTGCCAAGTATATTTTTATAGCTCTACTTTTATATCAGCTATAGCTTTAGAGTTAATGAAACTGTGATGGGTATCAAACAAATCATTTCAACTTTTATCAGTTTCAGTTTTCACATAATTCAGTGTGTAATCATTTTACTGTCAACCTTAAAATGAAAGCAATTATCTACCTATTTGTGAGAATCTACAGTATGTTCTCTGAAACTTGATGGCATTGATCTTTCAGTGATTAGATATGTATAAGACAAAAATGTGTTATTAACAATTCATAATGACAGCATATAGAATCACATCTACAATTTTGTGTTTGCCCTCAGCTGAAAAATTATGTACTTATTTTCTGTGTCCTTAGGCTTATATATAAATATAGCCACACAAACTTATGGTACATCTTAATCTTCTTTAGTGTTATGTTTTGTATAATGGTATAGTTTTTAGGGAACACTAATTGTAATCCATCTCTTTGCTACTTAAGGCCATCTTGGAACAATTTCCATACATTTATGGGAATGAGTCATTCACTTATTTGTTGCCTTTCTATTTTAAACTTCCTCTTACTTCAGTCACAATAATATCATTAATAAATTCATTTAAAATTGGTGTAATTTTGAAAATTCTAATAAAAGGCAAGCTTGCACACACATATATACATACATGCATATTATACATATGTATATATTTCACCTCCTTTTTAGAAACCTTTTAAAAAGGAATCTTGATTTGCCCTCAGTAGATGATAATGGCTTACAGAAATGGACCAATTGCTATTAATAGTCATTTGGTATATATACCTATTGTATGTCCAGAACTGTTTTAGAGATTATGAGTCATACAAAAAAATTAAAAGACCCATTTTATCTGGGAGTGTTAAAACCTTAAGGTCAGTGCTAAGTGATGGCTTTTTGGGTATCTGAAATAGTCTAGAGGCTTGAACTGTTGTATTCATTACTGATCATCTTTTTTAACTTATTCATTTTGTACAAAATATATTAAGCAAAAATCCAGTTACATTGTAGTGGTATAAATCCTCTCTTTTACATAAAAATTTTAAATTGTTAGCATGATAAATAGAAAAAAGGAAAATATCATTTTCAGGGGCAGAGCCAAGATGGTGGCTGGAAAGCAGGGACTTGCATGAGCTCCCCCCCAGGTCCCTCCAGACACCTATAAAAATGTCTCTGAACAAATTCTAGAACTTCAGAACCCATGGAATAGCAGACGGAAGTAGGGCTCCAGCCCAGGACAGCCTGGATGGTTGCTGGGTAAGGTCCATCCCACAGAGCTGAGAATGGAGGGGAGCAGAGTAGAGCTCAGCATGGGGCATGCCTGGACCAACCAGACCGGGAGCCAGGTGGAAAAGGCCCTAGTGCCCTGAATCAGTGAGCTGTGGCAGTTACCAGACTTCTCAACCCACAAACACCAAAGACAACAGAGAAGGTTAGTGGGAAAAGATGTGGGGAGTAAAAGGAATTCCAGGTTCAGCCACTGCCCTGGGGGCAGTGGAGGTGGTACTGCTCTGAGGAACTACAGCTGCAGTTCCAGCCCCAGGCCCACCTGTTAGGAGGAATTAAGTGGCAGATCAGAGTGGGAGTGCAGAGCTTGTTTCAGATCTGAGTTCAGTCCTGGTTAGTGGTCCTTGGGGGAGGAGAAGCACTGGTGTGGCAGAGTTTGCTGTGTAGAAATAGCTCTGAAAACAACAGCGCAACCCCTCAAGCTTGGGACAAAGCACCCTCTAACCTACAAGCAGTCATACACCAATGAAAAAATCAAGGGTGAAGTAGTTGGCTGGGAACATGGCCAGGCAGCAAAAATGGACTCAGATTCAGACTCGGACTTTGGAATCTTTCTTTGGTGACAAAGAAGACCAAAACATACAGCCAGAAGAAATCGACAAAGTCAAAAAGCCTACATCAAAAGCCTCCAAGAAAAACATGAACTGGTCTCAGGCCATGGAAGAGCTCAAAAAGGATTTGGAAAACCAAGTAAGAGAAATAGAGGAAAAATTGGGAAGAGAAATGAGAGTGATGCAAGAAAAGCATGTGTGTTGTTAAGCAAAATTGTCTCATTAGCATGGCTTTTGTTTCTTTTGAGTGGAAGTACTTTCAGCTGTTAAGTGCTAAGCCCCAGGCCCAGGGCCCTGTCAGGTGTGAAACCTGTGTGGGTGTGGATTGGTGACTTAGAAGGG
>CM053622.1:472783333-472822995 GCA_028646595.1 Phalanger gymnotis | reverse complement strand
CTCTTATGTCTTTGCTCTTTGTGGGTGGAGAGGTCTGGTACATGCCACAGCTCAGTATTTCAGGATGCCAGGGCACTTTCCGCTTGTCTCCTGGTCTGGTAGGTCTGCGTCTGGTCTGTTCGTGCCCTGCGTGCTGGGCTCAGCTCCGCTCCACTCGGCTGGGGGCTGGGAGGTCCGTGTGGGACAGACTTTACCCAGAGACCATCCAGGCTGTCCTGGGCTGGGGCCCTGCTTCCCTCTGCCACTTTGTGGGTTCTGCAGCTCTAGAATTGGTTCAGAGCCATTGTTTTATATGCTTTTGGAGGGACTTGGTGGGGAGCTCATGCCAGTCACTGCTTCCCAGCCGCCATCTTGGCTCCGCCCCCCTGAGTAATTTTTTTAAAAGGGGTCAGTAGCTTCTTTTTCTGGCTGGAATCATGGCAGGTGTAGAAGAAAGGAAGAAGCTACCATCCGTTCCAGAATCCCTTCTGAAAAAGCAAAAGGCTTTTGCAATACTGAAGGCCTTGAAGAAGAAGACAGCTATTAAAAATTTCCGTAAAATAGAGAGAAAATTTATCTATGAAAAAGCTAAAGTCTACCATAAGAAGTACAGACAGATGTACAGAAGTGAAATCCGGCTGGCTAGAATGGCATGCACAGCTGACAACTACTATATGCCTGCTGAACCCAAGGTCGCTTTTGTGATCAGAATCAGAGGTATCAATGGTGTTAGCCCAAAGGTCCAAAAAGTATTGCAACTTCTTCGTCTTCACCAAATCTTCAATGGCACTTTTTAAAAACTTAACAAGACTTCAATTAACATGCCGAGGATTGTGGAACCATACAATGCATGGGGTTACCCAAACCTTAAGTCTGTGAATGACTTGATTTATAAAAGTGGTTACGGCAAGATTAAGAAACAGAGTATTACCCTGACAGATAATGCCCTTATTGCAAAATCTCTTGGTAATTATGGAATTATCTGCATAGAAGACTTGATCCATGAGATCTGCTCTGTTGGCAAGCACTTCAAAGCTGCCAACAGCTTCCTCTGGCCCTTCAAATTATCTTCTCCACGAGGCAGAATGAAGAAAAAGACTACACATTTTGTGGAAGGAGGAAATGCTGGCAACAGGGAATACCAGATCAGCAGGTTTATTAGAAGAATAACTAAAGGTCTCTGCCATGATTATTTTTCTAATGGTCTGTTAATAAAAATGCCTGTGACAAATAAAAAACAAACAAAAAAAATAAAAGGGGGCAGTAGGCCAAATAAGTGGGGGAACCTCTGAATAGCCTTAGATGATTATTTTTGTTATAGTTGTGTTTTACCTTAATAATGTACAGTATTTAAACATCTTCCTCTTTTAAAAGTGATATTTAGATAGCTATGAAGGGAGTGACTAGCTCAAGCAATTGATATCAAGGACAGAAACTTTTACTTTTGGTTCATCACTTTCATCTAGGTTCATATCACTTCAAAGTTGTTTGATGACCTATGCAAACTAATTTATTTCTGGGGCATAGGAGTCGTCTTCTCAAGGAAATGTCACTTTTCACACCCTTGTTGATAGTTTCAAAAAAAGGGGAATTTATTAGCACTGGTTAAGAACACAAGAATTCCCCTAAAAATAGTGTTAGTGTTTAATTTTTAATCCAAACACAGGCAGTATACAAAAGAACTGATAAAAAAAGAACAATAGCTTACTTTTTGTGACAATACCTTCCAGGCGAATGATGTTTGGGTGGTCAAATTGTCCCATGATACTAGCTTCTCTTAGAAAATCCCTTCTTTGCCTGTCCATGTGACCACCTTTCAAAGTTTTGATAGCAACTGGGATCTCTCTTTTCCCTGGTGTTTTCAAGCGTCCACTGCAAACTTCTCCAAATTCACCTTGAAATAAGAATAAGAGTTTAAATACAGCGTCCATACTTGAGAAGAATTCCAGTTTTAGTGCAATTTCTTCCTTTTAATAAACATGGCTCCTCTCCAAGGGTATCATTTTCACATGAAAAACTTTCAAAAAAAATTGTGACGCTCACATGCAGCCTTAATAATGAATTGCTATGGAATAACCACGCAAAGGGCAGTTAGGTGGTATAGTGGATAGAGTGCCAGGATTGAAATCAGAAAGACTCATCGTCCTGAGTTAAAATCTGGCCTCAGACACTTACTACCTGTGTGACCCTGAGCAAGTCATTTACTGCTTTTTGCCTCAGTTCCTCATCTATAAAATGAACTAGAGAAGGAAATGGCAAACCACTCCAGTGTTGTTGCCAAGAAAGCCCAAATGGGGTCACAAAGAGTTAGATCCGACTAAAACAATTGAATAATAAAACAAGAAAATGTTGTATTGCAGAGTACCTACTAGCAATCGATATCCTTGAACACCTAAACTATTTTAGGTAACACAGTGGACGATGATAGCGATGACCAACAGAAAAAAATAGTATGTAAACTTTTTGAATCTGCTATTAGTATTGACTTATTGGTCAAATGCAGATTACGTTCAGAGAATACATATGCCCAGATTTTTCTCTGCAAGTTGGTCATCTCTGAATTTCATTTACCTGTAAGAAGGGAATCTTGAGGTCCATAATTAGGATCATGCTTAACACTAGAAGGACAAAAATTTAAGAATACTTTGAAGGACCAAGCTATATTAATTGATGCAGTATATTTTTTTATCCATAAGACAAAGAAAATAAAGATAGTAGAATGAATTTTTTTTTTTGATAAACAGTTGACAGGTTTGGTTCTTCCAGTTAACTCATTCTTGACCATCTGTCTAAATGACCAGTCATATGTCTGCAAATAGGAAGTATAACAATACAAGTTAGGAATTTTCTTTGGCTTCATTATGTGAAAATGACTTTTAGGATTTACTACACTTATTAACAATCTTGCTTTATCTACTATGTGCCCATCCCTGTGTGAGAGATTGTAAGAAAAAAAGAGAAAAATTGCTCTATTGTCAAGAAATTTATTATTTAGTTAGGAAAATAAGACAAATATACTCAAAACAATCAGTGAACTATACAAGACAGTCTACAATTAAGTAGTAAATCCTGACATTGACTATATGCTTGGAAATTCAGATAAAGAAGATTTATGAGGTAAATGAAGGCTAGAAAACTCTTTCTTCAACAGATGGGTTTTTTTGTTGTTGTTTAATGATTTGTAGTCATGTTTGACTCTTCAAGACCCCATTAGAGGTCTTTCTTAGCAAAGGTATTAGAGTGGTTTGCCATTTCCTTCTCCAGTTCATTTTACAGATGAGGAAACTAAGGCAAACAAGGCTAAGTGATTTTCCAGGGTCACACAGCTAGTAAGTGTGTGAGGCCAGATTTGAACTCAGGAAGATTAGTCTTCCTGTCTTCAGGTCCAGCACTCTAACTACTGTGCCACCTAACTGTTCTGATGGGGTTTGTGTTGAGCCCTAAAAGGTATGGATAGAATTAAGAAAAACTGAAGTAAGGATAACCATTAAAGTTTGTGTAGTAACAGTGAAGCTACTTTCATAACACCTCTAGGGCGATTTTCCCCACTCTTGCTCAAATTGGCAGACCAAGAGAGTGACTAATTACTATTTCCTCATGGTTATTGGGCTAAACCTGAAGATAATTGGGGTTTTTAACGCTTACTCATGAGCCTCAAACCAGTGTACTTCTTATTTACCGTCAGCTAGATTTAATTAGATTATAGAAAGGGTATTTAATAAGTAGAAATAGCAAATATAATAATTAACAAACATCTCTGAAAATTCATATCACACATTCTTCTTATATGAACAAGGATCCCTGGGATGCTGACCTAAAATCAAGAATAAGACGGCTATTTTATGCATAGAAAGCGTATGTGGCAAAGGGGTAAATCATAAGTCCTGATTACTAGAAATCTTTTTTTCCCTTTACTGAGTCCTCATGAAATTCCCCTTAGATGTACCTCTCTGTTGAGCTTCAAGGGCCTGTGCCTTTATGGAATCCAAAACATGTACTTCTTTGCCTCCCTCCAGGGGCCCCTTTCCTTGTTGTGTTTAGTTTGTCATTTGTATGTCTCCCAGCTCCTGATGCAGATTCTATCATCAACCATTGCTGTTCCAGGGGTACTGCCATAATGCCAATGGGAGCTTCAGATCTTCCAACCTTATTAATCCCATGGCCAAAAGATCTTTCTCTCTTCTCTTATCATTTCTTTCTCACAAAAAGGTGACTCCTTCTCTGGATTCCTTTACTATTAGATTTGACCATCACAGCCTTAAATCTTATCTAGTTTTCTGTTTTTAAACATAGTTCCGGGACATAACTGATTCCTATAAATATGTTTCTGGTATGACATCTGCTTTTTTTCAATGACACAAATCTCTGTAATATTTTACATTGATTAAGGACTTATTCAAGCCTCATTTACTCTGTGATTACAATAATTAAGGTAGGGATAGAAACCCCCACACTTTACTGACATAATGAACAGTTTATTTACTGGGGGAATATGTTTGAATAGGCAAGGAGGGGCCTGTTAAACAATGTAGGAAATGAATTTCATTCCTAAATTGGCACACGTCATATTTAGAAATTTTTCAGGTGTGAATTATATGCTTATATGCCAATTAGTATCTGTACTTTCCCATATTCTTTTTTTGGGTATGTTTCTTTTGGTATTTTTTTTAAATAAAGGCAGTAAAATGAAAAGAAACAAAAATGAACAGTTATTTATTTTGTTAATTATTATTAGTTAAAAGTCTGGTGGGGTAAGAGTTTGAAGATCATGGGCTCCAAATTAGTTTCTGATTTACTATGGACAATTTCAACCTCATTAGCATAGATAATTGAAAGCTGACTTAATTCACTTGGAGGTAGCATGATGTTAGCATGTAAAAGAAAACTGTAGGGGGGCAGAGCCAAGATGGCAGCATGAAAATAGGGACTTGCTTGAGCTCTCCCCCAAATCCCTCCAAACAACTGTAAAAATCATTCTAAACAAATTCTAGAGCTACAGAATCTGTGAAATGACAGCATGAAACAAGTCTCCAGCGCAGGATGGCCTGGATAGTTGCTGGGAAGGGTCTATCGAACTGTTTTGGGAGCAAAGTGCAGCCCAACATGGGCCACACAAGGAGCAGACCAGCAGAACAGGCCTCAGGGTCCTGAATCACTGAGCTATGGTGGTTTGCAGACTTCTCAACTCACAAACTCCAAAGACAATGTAGCAGGTAAGTGGCAAAACCATTGAACCTGAGTGAGAGGAGGGCATGATCTGGCCCCAACCCCAGGGTGGCAGAAGTGGCTGCAGTGGTAGCTGCAGCAGCAGCAGCAGCTGCGTCTGGAGCTCCAGGACCACAGATGGTGGGGAGAAATCAAGCAGCTGATCAGAATGGGAGTGCAGGGATCTCTTTGCTGGCACTGAGGCAAGATTCTCTTGCTTTGCCCTGCTTGGATCTGGGTCACGGTTTTGGTTGGAAGTCTTTGGGGGAGGAGGAGCACTGGTGTGGCAGAGCTTGTGGTGGCTATGGAGAGGGAGTCTTCTTGGTAGTTACATGGCAGAAAGGAGTGCTTGCACTCACAGACCAGAGAACAGGCCAGGAGAGGAGTATCATATCACTTCAGAACAGAAGTATCTCTGAAAACAGCAGTGCAAAACCTCTGAAACTTGGGACAGAGCATTCTCCACTCTAAAAGCAGTCATGCCCTGACAAAGAGCTCAAAAGTCAAGTAATTGGCTGAGAAAATGAACAGACAGTGCAAAAGGACTCAGAGTTTAGAATCTTACTTTGGTGACAAAGAAGATCAAAACATACAACCAGAAGAAGTCAACAAAGTCAAAGATCCCACATCAAAAGCCTCCAAGAAAAATATGAATTTGTCTCAGGCCATGGAGGAGCTCAAAAAGGATTTGGAAAATCAAGTAAAAGAAGTAGAAGGAAAATTGGGAAGAGAAATGAGAATGATATAAGAAAATCATGAAAAATGAGTCAACAGCTTGCTAAAGGGGACTCCCCAAAATATTGAAGAGAATAACACCTTAAAAATAGACTAACCCAAAAGGCAAAAGATCTCCAAAAAGCCAATGAGAAGCAGAATGCTTTAAAAGGCAGAATTAGCCAAATGGAAAAAGAGGTCCAAAAGATCACTGAAGAAAATAATTCCTTAAAAATTAGAATGGAGCAAGTATAAGTTAGTGACTTTATGAGAAATCAAGAAATTATAAAATGGAACCAAAGAATGGAAAAATGGAAGACAATGTGAAATATCTCACTTTAAAAACCACTGACCTGGAGAACAGATCCAGGAGAGATAATTTTAAAATTATTGGACTACCTGAAAGTCATGATCAGGAAAACAGCCTAGACATCATCTTTCAAGTAATTGTCAAGGAAAACTGCCCTGATATTCTAGAAACAGAGAGTAAAATAGAAATTGAAAGAATCTTCTGATCAGCTCTTGAAAAAGATCCAAAAAAAAACCTCTTAGGCATATTGTAGCCAAATTCCAGAGTTCCCAAGTCAAGGAGAAAATATTACAAGCTGCCAGAAAGAAACAATTTGAGTATTGCATAAACATAATCAGGATAACACAAAATCTAGCAACTTCTAAATTAAGGGATCAAAGGGCTTGGAATATGATGTTCCAGAGATCAAAGGAGCTAGGATTAAAACCAAGAATCACCTACTCATGAAGACTTCAGTGCCAAATATGGATTTTCAATGAAATAGAGGACTTATAAGCATTCTTGATGAAAAGACCAGAGCTGAATAAAAAATTTGACTTTCAAATACAAGAATCAAGAGAAGCATGAAAAAAGTAAACAGGAAAGAGAAATCATAAGGGATTTACAAATGTTGAACTGTTTATATTCCTACATGGGAAGATGATATTTGTAACTCATGACATCTTTCTCAGTATTAGGGTAGTTGGAGGGAATACACACATGTATAGACAGAGGACACAAGGTAAGTTGAATATGAAGGGATGATATCTAAAAGAATAATTGGGAGTAGAAATAGAGAGATAGAATGGGGTGAATTATCTCACATAAAAGTGGCAAGAAAAAGCTGTTATAATGGAAGGGAAGAGGGGGTAAGTGGAAAGGAATGAGTGAACCTTACTCTCATTGGGTTTGGCTTAAGGATTGAATAACATACACACTCAAATGGGTATCTACAGGAAAGTAGAGGGGAAGGGGATAAGAGAAGGGATGATAGAAGTGAGTGCTGATTGGGGGAGGAGGTAGTCAAAAGCAAACACTTTTGAAAAGGGACAGGGTCAAAGGAGAAAACTGAATGAAGGAAGACAGGATAGGATGGAGGAAAATACAGTTAGTCTTTTACCACATGGCTATTATGGAAATGTTTTGCATAATGATACATGTATAACCTATGTTGAATTGCTTGCCTTCTCAAGGAGGGTGGATGGAGAGGGAAGAAGGGAGAGAATTTGGAACTTAAAGTTCTAAAAACAAATACTTAAAAATTATTTTCACATGCAACTGGGAAATAAGATATACAGGAAATGTGCTGTAGACATCTCTCTTGCCCTACAAGAAAATAATAAGGGGGAGTGGGGTGATAGAAGGGAGGACAGACTGGGGAAAGGGGCAATCAGAATACATGTCATCTTGCGGCAGGGGGAGGGTAGAGACGGAAAGAAAATTTGTAACTCAACATCTTGTGGAAATGAATGTTGAAAACAAAAAATAAATTTTAAAAAGATGCAAATAATGTAATTGTAAACACAGAAAAGAAATAAAGAAAACTGTAATTACAAAGCTTATTACAATACATACAAAGATAACATATTTGTTAGCTTTAGAAATGTCCAGAAATATAGACAAATATGTGAATGTACACAGATATATCTTTGGCCAGGCATGATTAAGTTCTCTAGCAATTCAGTACAAAGGTATTCAAATTTTATTCTTGCAATTATTCTAATATGAAAGATAATAAGCCACTTTCGTTTAAGTAGAATCTCAACCAGTTGTGACAATCACTGTTCTTGTGAGCCTAGAACAAAGAAATTCTAGCTAATCAGTTCTCTTTGTAATGGTAGTTTTTATTATTTTTTTTAAAAAGCTCAGGCTAAAGCTTTTCTCCTGTGGATATTAATGATAAAAAAGGGAAGTTGATCAAAACTTTCCATATTTTTCTTTCAAGGTAGAGAACTTTGAAGGAGGTAATGGGAGATTTCTATTTTTAATATGTGGTCTATCTGGATACACTAAGGTAAATGAAGATTCATCTTCAGATCACCTTGATTCACTGAGATGAATATTTAAAGCAAAACTCAGATTTTCCTATTTTTCCCATAGTAAGGCTGCTGATGGATAGAAATATTCAGCATCAATTTAACACATCTCGTCTGCTATAAGATGCTAATCCACGGGGATTTTTCTTTCACATTTCATAGTGTTTCAAACAAACTTCTAAATATAATGAAATGAATGAACTAATCTATTGGTATTTTACCAAGAATGACACAACACTGTTTTTCTTTGATTTTTTTTGTTGCCTGAATTCATGTATCTTATTAACACTAGGCAGGTGTTTCTTCACGTGAAGCATTGAATTATCAAGCTGTTATCACACTCATTCTGGTGGCACCAAACACAGTTGTCTCAATTAGAAACTCTGAAAGCATTCTTTCTGTATACTCCAGTTCAGTCAGAGGACACATCTGAATCTTTGTCTTCCAAGCTATATTTCTCAGGCAGATAAGTGAAAATAAATTAATTTAACTGTATAGTTTCTGATACTACTGATGACATTTTTAATGGTATGGTACCTAGTAGCATTGGGCAGCTAGGTGGTACAGTGGATAGAGTGTAGGACCTGCAGTCAGGAAGCCTCATCTTCCTGAGTTCAAATCTGGCCTCAGACACTTACTAGTTGTGTGACCCTGAGCAAATCACTTAACCGTGTTTACCTCAGTCCCTCATTTATAAAATAAGCTAAAGATGGAAATGGTAAAGCACTTCAGTATCTTTGCCAAGAAAACCCCAAATGGGGTCATGGAGAGTTAGACGTGGCTGAAATGACTGAATAACAACCCAGTAAAATCAGAACAATCAGATTTGTATGTCTGGACTTAATATGCAAATGTTAGAGACATTAAATCTAATGAAGCTTGAAGTGGGGACACAGAGAAAGGCATGCTATCCACATCCAGAGAAAGAACTATGGAGTCTGAATGAAGATTTAAGCATACTATTTTCTCTCTTTTTTGCTTGTTTTTTTTTCTTTCTTCTGGCATTTCTCTAATGTTCTTATTCTTCTTTCACAACATGACTAATATAGAAATATATTTAATATGATTGTACATGTATTTTTTATGATTGTACATGTATAGCCTATATTAGATTGCTTGTCATCTTGGGGAGGGAGGAGGGGAGACAAGAAGGAAGAAAAAATTTGGAACACAAAATCTTATAAAAGTGCGTGTTGAAAACTATCTTCACACATACTTGGAAAAAATAAAATACTATTAAGTAGAAAAAAATAAATTTCCATGTCAAGAAAATCTATGTAATAAATACTATGCATTGTGTTTAAAAAAGAATTTAGCAGTGTAAGGCAGATTCACTTGGGGTCTCAAGGATGAGGCTAATAGGAAGGATAAGGAAACTGAGGCAAAGAAGGTCAAATGACTTGCCCAGGGTTGCAGAACTAGTGTCTGAGACCAGATTTGAACTCAGGAAGATGAATTTTTCGGACCTCAGGCCTAGCACTCTCTCCACTGTGCCACCTAGCTGCTCCAATTAATACCAATAAACAACCCCCAAAATATGAAATAAAATTTTATATAGAAACTTATAATTTGAACTGTTTATAATTTAATTAGAAAAAAATACTATCATATACATTTTTAAAAAGGCCTTTTCTGTTGATAAAATACTCTTGAATACACATCCAAGTAAATGGGGTGGTCTAATCTTTAGCCTAATTATTAACATTTAATTCTCTTTAAAAATGTTCTCATCACATTTCAAGTCCTGCTATATGCTTGACAGTAACTAACAAATAATGTCATTTAACTCAATGTGTGGAAGTCTCTGGAAAAGCTCAAACGAGGCATTTTGAAGTCCACTCAGGCAGTAAACATGAACAGTCATCACAATGAAGAACCAAGTGTTTAGACAGGCATGACTAAGAGGAGAGAGTGGACTGTCAGTCGTAAATGGTCATGAATGCTTTAAAAAAAGCAGAAAAGCATATCTTCAGCAACACAAAGATAAGTGTAAAAGACCAAAAAGAATCTTGTTACAAAGATTATTCTAGGCCTTCAAATAACTGAATAAGGTGTTTAAAACATCTTTAGTCACAGGTCTAGTGGGTCATCAATAAAACTGAAATGAAAAATTGAAAATTTCTCTAAAAACTAAAGATTTTAGTTGGATGATAATATATGTCATTATAGGTGAATATTTGAAGAACTCAAATAGTAAAATGGCTATGTGCAAAACTCTAAATCATCTTTCTCATTTCCCTGTCCTACTCCACAATCTGATTAGTTGCTAAGTCTTAATGATTTTATTTTTCCAACATCTCTCATATCTATCTCCTTTCTTTTCCAAATGTAATCAGCTAATTTCAGGTTACATATTCTCACCCAGACTATTGTAACAATGACAAAAACTAACTTCTATAAAGGCCTTCAAGTTTGGCAATGTCCTTTGTGCATGCTCTCTCATTCGAACCTCATAAAAATTCTGTGAGGTAGCTGTTAAAGTTATATGATTCCCAGATGAGGAAACCAAGATTCCAAGACATCCAATGACTTGCCCATGGTAAAACAGCTAGTAAATATTGGAACAACTGTTTACCAGCTGTTTTATTTCACAAAATAATGAAAAAAGCATGTATTAATCTCTAACTACTATTGTCAATTCTAGCACTTTATATATAACTTAGGATATATTTTATCTTTTTAGTTATCTAGTATATATATCACCATTTCTATCTATCTATTTATCTATCTATCTATCTATCTATCTATCTATCTATCTATCTATCTATCTATCTATTTGTCTGTATTTCTGTCTGTGTCTATCTGTCTGTCTGTCTGTCTGTCTGTATGTCTATCTATGTATGTATGTATCTTTCTATTGATCTTTCTATCTATGTAGCCCCAGTTTTCCCCTTGAGTTTCAGTTATTTATCACCAGTTGATTATTGGACATTTCAAACTTGATTACCTGGAGACACCTTAAACTCAACATGTCTAAACAGAATTCATTACTTTTCTCCAAGCACTTGCCTATTCCACACTTCTTCATTTCTGTTAGAGGCATGATAATCCTTTCAGTATCTCTGGTTTATAATCACCTCACATACCTAATCAGATACCAACAACATCTCTAACATCCTAACCTTTCTCTCCACTCATACAAATACTAATATTGTTCAGGCCCTCATCAACTTTCTCTTGGTGGTTTTCCCTGACTTGAATCTCTCTCCACTCTCTAGTCCATCCTATACGCTGCTGACAAAGTAATTTTCCTTAAGCACAGATTTCACCATATGATTTCCCTACTCAACCAACTCCAGTGGCTTCCTAGTTCCCCTACAATAAAATACAGATGCCTCTGTTTAGCTTTTAAAGCCTTGTACAACCTGGCCCCAAGATATCAGTCAAGCCTCATTGGACAGTATCTTTATTCCACACTGTTCAATATACCCAAACAGGCTTTTTCTCTCTTCCTCACACATCATGCTCCATTTCCTATTTCTGTGCTTTGCTTTGGCTGTATCTACACATCTGGAATACACTCCTACCTTAGTGCATACCTCTCTTCTTTTTAAGATACTCATCTTCTGCAATAAACCTTTCCTAATCCTCCCTCTTCAACTGGTCCCTCTGAAATTAGTTTATATTTAACTACTTTGTACATATTTGTATTTACTAAATTTATATTTGTACTGGCTGTTCGTATAACTACATATACATATAAAGGTATATATTTGTATGTATTCATTGCCTTCCCCATTCAAATATAGGTTTATTTTGAGTAGGGATTATTTCATTCTTTGTGCTTGTATTCCCAATGCATAACGGTGACTAGTACAGAGTTTGTACCTAATATATACTCGTTGAGTGTTGATTGTAAGAGCTTCCAAAATGATTTTCTTACCTACATTATCTCCCTTTTCCAATCTCTGTTTCATATTACTGCCCAGATAATCTTCCTAATAATCCACACAATATAGAACCCTTCTCTCATTGATTATGACACAAACTTTAAACTCCTGATTCCTGCATTTAATACCCATCATAATCTGGCTCCATTTTACCTTTTCAGCTTTATTTTCTACCCCTCTCTTAAATATATCCTATATTTTGGCCAAATTGAACCATTCTTTTTTTCTGTATGCTCAATTTGTCATGTCCTGTGTATGGGCTTTTGTTCACCATGCTCACTCTCTACTACAGTTGGAACAACTACCCACACTTATTTTAATTTATTGAAATCTCTCCTTTTCTTCAAGCCCTCAACTCCCCACTCAGGTGCCAAGTGTCATCTTCTGAATAAGCCTTTCCTTGATGCCCTCCTGCCTGCTAATCTGAAAGTATTTTCATATTTTTCATGTAAATTGGCTTAAACTTTGCCTATCTCCTTTATGATTATCTAACTCTTTCTTGCATTATAGTTCTTTATGTATTTGTTTTCTATTCCTTTTCCTTTCAGACTTTAAGTTCCCTTAAGGCACGAATAGTGGTTTTACTTTTCTTTGTATCCCCAGCACTTAGCACAGTGTTTCATACTTACCAAAAAAAGCATTTATTAAGGGAATACTATATTTTGAGGAGCGAGGTGGTGTGGTGGATCTTGGAGTTCTGGGCCTAGAGTCAGGAAGACTCATCTTCATGAGTCTAAATCTAGCTGTGTGACCCTGGACAAGTCACTTAACCCTCTTTGCCTCAGTTTCCTAATCTGTGAAATGATGTAGAAGGAAATGGCAAACCATTCTAGTATCTTTACCAAGAAAACCCCAAATAGGGTCATGAAGAATCAGGTATGATTGAAATGACTGAACAATAACACTATGGATTCCTTTCTCAAAACGTTGGAAGAGGAAGAAAAATGTTGGACAATAGTTATTGGAGATGTCAGTTTAAGTGAGGTTTTTTAAAGAGGGGGAGATGTGGGCATGTTTGCAGGTAGTAAGGAGAGAGATTATGGATAATAATAAGGCAAAATTATTCATCCTTCCTTTCAAAGAGGACCAATGACATCATGGGATGATGTCTTGACTTGCAAGTGAATTGAATTTAGGTGAGGCAGAGTTGCATAAAGTTGTCAGCCTCACTCTTTTCCAGAGTCATCAAAGTCCAGTGGCAATTAAAAAATCAGGACAACTGGTAATGGCCTGGGATGCATTGGATGACCTTGGCATCTTTCGATGTGCAACCAAGCTCTTAGCACTCCATAATGCTTGCTTTATTCACCTTCATGGCTGTTGGAATGAATTGTTCTCATTTATATGTTCTTCTGGGAAGTCTTTACATGCTGGGGTTAGACATCCTCCTAACTCACTGATAGGTCTGAGGCCTGTTGTTTGGTAACAGGGTTCATGTAAAGACTTTGGAAAGGAGATGGGCAATCTGTCAGACACAGGAATGAGGACAGATACAATGGGGCAAATGAGTGAGTGAGATGAAAGGAGGAAAAGGGAAGTCTTTCATTGTGTATTTGTTTGTGAAAAAAATGAAGGACTTTGGATACTAATCTTCTCACTTAGTACTATAACTATTAGACTTTGGGAAAGTAATTTTTACCTCTCATTTAAATAATTATGAGTCTCTATTTTTTCATCTGCAAAATGAGAGGGTTGTACTGGATGACTATTGTTTCCTCCCAACTCTAACAATGGATTCTGAGCAGGTCCTTAATGAATATTTGTTGAATTTCAAAGCACTGATAATTAGCTAAAGGACACAAATTCCAAATAAGATGGGACTATTGTCTTCAAAATCATATCATTTCATGAGAGAAATAAAATGTAAAAATGCATTTTACAAAATAGAAGCTGCTAGGTACTTAAAATGAAACAGTCATATGAAAGTTTAGAGGCGAATGAGACCATTTCTAGGTGGGGAAATGACAGGGAAGTTTTGAATATAAACAAAGCATTTGCACTGGGCCTTGAAAGACAGGTAAGAGTTCAGTAGTTAGATATATAGAAGAAGAAAACATCTCAAAGCCATGGTTACAGGAAATAAAAAATGTATTAATGTAGAGAACTTTATCTGGAACAGAGTGTAGAAGGGAGAGGAGTGTGGGGTAAACCTGGAAAGATAGGTTACAATTAAATTATGGAAGGCCTTGATTGTAGGTTAGGGAATGTGAATGAATGTGTACTGATGAAGGGATTAGAGCCCATTGAAACTGCCTCTCTACAAATCCCACACTTGAAAATCATCAAAAGGTCTTAACATTAGGCAGACTAATCTATTTAGGTGGTTAGGCAGCCCACTTGATAGGGCCAGACTTGGGAGTAAGGAAGACCTGAGTTCAAATCCAGCCTTAAACACTTACCAGCTGTGTGACCATGGACAAGTCACTTAACCTTTCTGTACCCCAGTTTCCTCCTCTGTAAAATGGGGACAATAATAGCACCTACCTCACAGGGTTGTTGTGAGGACAAAATGAGATAATACTTTGAAAGTCTTAAAATTCTATCTCAAATACTATCATTGTCATCATCATCATTGAGCAAAAATTTGTTTACTTGTGTTTATTCTGATAATTCCTTTAATAGCTCAGAGCAGTGTGAGACTGCTTTTCTATGCTTAATTGACTGGAGAAGAAGAAAGGGTTGAGTGAGTGAAGATCACAATGAGAATCAAGAGCAGTTTCAGTAGGAATGTAGGAGTAAGGAATGAGGAAAACTAATAGGACAGGAAATTATAATCAGAAAGGGGAATTCCAGAATCCAAGATCCTAGAAGTGATAGACTTACTAATAATGGTGAGCTCTAGTATATAGCTAAACTGGTACATGACTGAAATAGAATAAATGTTGATCAAGGGCTTACTGGTTAGAGAAAGATATCGTTAGCTAGGTGCTAATGACAGAATGGAAAGGGGAAGATATACTATCAGATAAATGACAATAATGAAGACAGGAAGATGTTTCTAAACGATGATGGCAGAGCAATAATCTGAAGGTTATAGTGGAGAACAAGAAGGGTACTGATGAATTCCCCTTCCAGCCATTGTAAGTCAGGGAGAGTGGCAAAAAGAACACCCAGTGCAGGGGATTGCAAGAAATATGGTATGCCAGGAGAATCCAAGTTTCAGTTAATCAGTTATATTTAATGATAAAGAGAGTATAGGTGAGTTGAATAGAAGTTGCATTTGAAAATGGCACGGTGAAAAGGCGTACAATATCTTCTAATAGGCATGAAGTAGAGCCCCACAGGATAAGTAAATAAAGCAAGGTAGTGAGAGGATAGAACTGGTGCCTTGGACTGTAATACTGGATGAGAGGGATTAAGGAATTTGGAAGTTGGGTGGTATATTTTAGGGGAATGTTAAGTTTAGAAGGATGGAGAGCTGAGTACACAGAACTAGTTAAAAGATGAGCTAGTAAAATTAATTAGATTGCAAATTCGTAATTTGAATGTTTGTGGTGCAACATGTGGCTAATATGTGATACAAAATTTCATTGCTAGGCAGTGATTTGGGTTTTTTCTGATGATCAACTCAGAAATTTTGGATGGTAGAGAAAGGGCTAGAATCTCATATGTATAAATGTCATGCTTAGGAGATGTCTAGCTTTCTAGTATTTACAAATTAACATAGACTTGTATTTAACATAGTTTTATCCTCACAAGGGAGAATAACCAAGACCGATGTTTAAAAAAAATCATACTCCGTAAGTTAACTTGTTTAAGGTATAAAATTTACCCCCTTTGAGAAATCAGTGTCATTTTTTAAAAAAGTCAAAAATTAGTATTATAATCCCAAGATCCTTCTTTAAATTATGTTTTTGAGAGTCCAATTACTTCAAGATAGTTTAAAATGTTTATTGCCTATTATTTGGGGGCTCTCATAATTAACATTTACATACGTTATTACTTAACACCTTATATATTAGGACCCATATGATAAATTTCTCTTTGAGTTTATTGCCAGTTATAATTTGTTAAGGGAGATTAATTTGTACACTTATTTTTTTAAAGGTACATGCCCACTATGCCAATTTGTTTCTTTTTATTCTCTTTAGTTAGGGAACATGGAACTAAATTCAATGCCCAGCTACTACTGGAGCTATATAATCTCAAACATCAGATAATATATATTCTACTGCTCCTTTTAATTAACTTTTGTTTTGGCTTTATTTTAGGTCAGCTAATTCTACAGCATGGTTAAGTTTCTTGCCTCCATGTCTTTGCTCGTGCAATCCTCTATGTCTGGAATGTCTTACTCCCCTTCATTACCTGTTCAATTACTATTCTTCCTTTCAACCACATCATCTTAAATGCCTTTTTGAGAAGCAGACAAGTATAAGTCCTAAATAAGTCAATCCTACTTATTTTACAAGGACAGCAGGAAGGTTAATACAGTTTTGAGAGAGCTCCCTTTTTAGAAATATTCCATCAAAGAATCAAAGGTTGAAGTTTCCAAAGTAGCTAATACTCAATATGTAAAGTAATGAAATCGTGTTAAATATTTAATTTCATATGAAGAAGATACTTAGGCTGACATTCAAAACACAAAAGAGCTTTAAGAAAATTAATTGTGTCCTGTTTCATTTCAACAAACATTTATACATGCCTACTATATTAATGTTTAGATAAGATACATATTCCTGTCTTCATAGAGCTCATGGTTAAGTAAGGGGATAAGATATAAAGATAAATATAATACACTAGAAATCCACTTTTGTGGTGCTGCGAACTCTCTGATAAGGAAATTCCCTCTACCAGTACAGATCAGAAATTGTTCTGCAACTTACTTGTCTTAGAGAGTCATCTAAGACATAGATAGTATATGTGACATGGTCAGGGTCACATAACCATTATGTTTCAGAGGTGAGATTTGAATTCAGATCATGTCGATGTAATGACAATCTGGCTAGCAGCTACCGTGGCTGTGTAAAACCAACAACAACCAGCACACAGAAGGGCTGTCAACACAGGTTCTTTTGATCTGCTTTATTAAGGAAAGCAATGTTAAGGGGTTAACAATCTTACTTTAATCCAACATACAAAAATATAATTCACTTAGTTCAGGAGGAAAAGCCAGCAACCCGAACTTCAGAGCAAATACAAACAAATTATAAACATACACAATATCAACAGATCAAACCACAATTCATAGTTACCAGGAAAGCATCAACATCTGGGTTTACAAGCCAGAAGGCTCTTAAAGTGGCTGCCCAGAATCCCACACCACTCTTCCAGTGACTGAAAACACCAAGGGAGAATGCCAACCTCTGGGTTTATATATTTTGTTCAGGTTCAAAGGACGTCACAATGTGTGATGCAAACCCACATGACCTAAAAGCCTCTGGCACCACAAACGTGTCACTCAAACCCATGCAAACCAGGCCTTCCCTTGAGGCAAGGAGGTTATCAAAGACTCTTAATTTAATCAAAGGAGCAAAGTCTGGACTCATCAAAGGCACTTGATTAAATAAGTGCTAAAAGAGAAAACAGTAAAAAAGTCCCACCTTAATTACTAATACAGTTGGCTACAAAGCTAGCTACATAACCACTATGCCACGCTATGTCTCCCAAATCAGAGCGATACAGGGCAAAGTTTCATGTGAAAGTTGAAGGGGAAATGGGTTACCAATTGAGGAGAGAGAAAAGTAAAGACAGGGTCCAAGGAATAGTTGGCATTCGAGTTAAGCTTTCAA
The DNA here is from genome assembly GCA_028646595.1 of Phalanger gymnotis. Lineage (NCBI taxonomy): Eukaryota > Metazoa > Chordata > Mammalia > Diprotodontia > Phalangeridae > Phalanger > Phalanger gymnotis. Next base: position 472,805,153 of record CM053622.1, on the reverse strand, counting down.
TAATCATAGGCATTCAACAGGCAATAGAAGAGAGAGAGAGGGGATTCTAAGCATAGGGAAGTGCATAGGGAAGAGCCAAGCCTTGGAAGTGTGAACATGCAAAGCTCGTTTGGGGGGAAACAAGAGAAGTAGTTTGGTTGCAGTGTCAAATACATAGAGGAAAGTAATAGAAGTCAATATTTTTAAAGGATGATATCAGATTGTACAATGCCTTCAACACCAAAGAAAGAAGTTTGAAATTTACTTGGGAGGCAAAAGGTAGTCCAATGAAGATTTTTAAGTATAACATAATTTTTATAAAGCATAATAATTTTACATAAAGCAAATTTTCTAGCTATGGTATAAACAGGTCAGGAGGGCTTAAAGTAGACTGATAACCATGTGACTGAAAGAAGATTGTGGAAGTAGAATCAACACAACTTGGTAATTGATTATGTATGATAGGTGAGTGAGAAGGAAAGGTCAAAGATGATGCTAAGGTCGGGAACTTACTAGAATAGAACTGATAGAAATGGTGAAATAAGAAGGAGGCACAGATTTAGGGAGAACATGATATGCTCAATTTTGTATATGTTGAGTTTGAGGAGCTATTGGGTTATCCAGGTGGAGATACACTATGAACATTTGGAGATGTAGATCTTAGAGCATAGAAGAGATTAGGCCTGGCGCTGTGGGGATTTGGATCTGGTCTGCATTGAAGTGGTGGTCAAATCTCTTTGAATGAATCATGTTTACCAACTTATATCTCCAGGACTGGGTGTGTTTGCTCAAATGCCACAAACATTACCTCATCTGTAAAATAAGAGATTTGTGCTAGATGATTTCTAAGGTCCTGTCCAGTCCTGAAATTTCATGACCATATATATATATACATATATATATATATACATATATATATGCACATATTCACATGATAAATGGCTAGAAAAATGAATTACAGTTACAAACTTGATGCGACTTCTTTTCCAAGTTCAGGAATACTATATTTTAAAGTCTAATGTATGGAAGGGCACTATCTTACAGTTAATAAAGAACAGTAGGCTAATAGAAGACTGAGCTATAAAGAAGCATTTAATAGTACGAACAGAGAGTATTAGCATTTTGAGCATTCTGATTAATAAATGGCAGAATCGTCAGATAATTTAAAAGGCAAATTGTGTTTTTCAGGGAGATAAGACTTTACAAATTGGGCAAAAGATGATTTTAAATGATTTCTTCAATTACTAATTGAAGGTTAAGTTGTCTCTTTGGATTTTATGCTACTGATAATCCTAAATAAGAGAAAAGTTGGTCATGTAGTAACAGGGTTTATATTAATGGAATAAACAGAAACCATGAGTCACTTGTTAGGGCATCTTCTCTAGCTAAGTGGAATAAAGCAGCAAAAATTTAGATAAAAATACTGAAAGTTAAACAGTAGAATTTATTTTGTTGACTGCACCACATGGAAAGATCCTGATTAAAGATTACAAAAACATTCTATACTAAAAATGTAGAGATGAAAATAGCATAGGTATGTTCTCTATCCTTTACTTTCTTCTATTTTCAGCAAAATAAAAGATGACAGTATGATCTTTAAACAAAACTCTTTGAATAGAATAGCTTATTAATCTGGTAGATGCCTTGTGAGTTAAAAGGTTATCTAGCTGAAGTTTATTGCCTTCTTCCTCATACCACATATTAAATTAATAATAATAATAATAAGTAATATTTATGTAGCACTTACTATGTGCCAGGCACCATACTAGGGCTTACAATTATTATATCATTTGATCCTTACAACAGCCCTGGGAAGTAGGTGCTATTATTATCTGCATTTTATAGATGAGGAAACTGAGGCTAATAAAGGTTAAATGATTTGCCCAGGGTCACACAGCTGATAAGTGTTGCAGGCTACATTTGAACTCAGGTCTTCCTTACTCCAGGTCCAGCACTCTATTGTACCACCTAGGCTAGCTGCCCTAATTACTTAGCTGGTAATTAAATACCAAGTCTTGCTGATTCTACCATTTTAACATTTTCTACAATCATCTTCTCTGTCTTCATAAACATGAGTATGACCCTAGTTCAAGGCCTTTATCACTTCTCACTTGGATGATTGTGAAGACCCTTTTAATTCCTGTCTTTGTTTCAAGTTTATCCTCTCTAAGCAATTTTCAAAAAGTGTAAGTCTGTTTGTGTTATGCCTTGCTGTAAGTTTGTGTAGTTGTTGAGAAAATTAGGAAACCCTGGTGTTCTCTTGTCTCTACAAATACATCATCTTTTTGTAAATAGATTTTTTATTTTTAATTTACAACACTTAGTTCTACACGTTCTTGAGTTTCAAATTTTCTTCCCTTCCCTCCCCTGCCACCTTCCCCCCGCAAGACAGCATGTAGTCTGATATAGATTCTATATAAACCTCTGCATTAAACTTATTTACACAATAGTCAAGTTGTAAAGTAGAATTATGACCAATGGAATGAATCATGAGAGAGAAGAAACAAAACAAAAAAAGGAGAGAAAAAAAAGGGAGCGAATAGTTTGCCTCAATCTGTGTTCAGACTCCACAGTTCTTTCTTTGGAGGTAGATAGCTTTTTCCATCATGAGTCCTTTGGAGTTGTCTTTGAGCCTTGTATTGCTGAGAAAAGTAAAGTTAGTCATCACAGAATCAATGTGTTTGTTATTGTGTATAATGTTTTCCTGGTTCTGCTCCTCTCATTCAGCATCACATCATGTAGGTCTTTCCAGGTTATTATGAAGTCCGTATCTTTCCCATTTCTTATAGCACAATAGTATTCCATTACATTCATATACCACAACTTGTTCAATCATTCACCGATTGATGGGCATCCCCTCGATTTCCAGTTCTTTGCCACCACAAAAAGAGCTGCTATATTTTTGTACATACAGGTCCCTTTTCCACTTGTGTGGTCTCCTTCAATGTAGTCGTAGGAGTGCTATTGCTTGGTCAAAGGTTGTGCACATTTATATAGCCCTTTGGGCATAGTTCCAAATTACTTTCCAAAATGGCTGGATCAGTTCACAACTCCACCAACAATGTATTAATGTTCCAATTTTCCCAAGGCTCTCCAGAATTGATCATTTTACTGTTTTGTCATGTTAGCAAATCTGACAGGAGAGATGTGGTACCCAAGAGTTGTTTTGATTTGCATTTCTCTAATCAATAGTGATTTAGAACATTTTTTCATATGCCTACAGATATCTTTAATTTCTTCCTCTGAAAACTGTCTGTTCATATCCTTTGACCATTTCTCAATTGGAGAATGACTTGTATTCCTATATAGTTGGCTCAGTTCCCTGTATATTTTAGATATGAGGCCTTTATCAGAGACACTGGTCGTAAAGATTTTCTCCCAATTTTCTGCTTCCTTCCTAATCTTTGTTGCATTGACTTTGTTTATACACAAACTTTTCAATTTGACATAATCAAAATTATCCATTTTGCATTTCGTAATGCTCTCTATCTCTTGTTGGGTCATGAATTCTTTCCTTTCCCATAGATCTGATAGGCAAACTATTCTATGCTCTCTCAAATTGCTTATAGTATCAGCCTTTATTTCTAAATCATTAACTCATTTTGACTTTATTTTGGTATAGAGTGTAAGACAGTGGTATATGTCCAGTTTCTGCCAAAACATTTTCCAATTTTCCCAGCAGTTTTTGTGGAATAGCAGGCACTGTGCTGCTGCCTTCTATCACTTCAGCAGACTCCTGTCCTGTGCTGGGAGGCCTCGGGATCTCCTCTGGTTTTGTGCACGCAGCTTTCTCAGCCTGGATCACTTACTGGTTTTCACAGCTGCTTCTGCTTTGGTGTGGTTTGGTGCAGCTCCACGTTCTGGGTGCTCTCCCTGTCTACACATCCATCCTGTTGATCTTGCAGACTCTCCTGGCTTGGAAATTTGCCCCACTCAGTCTACTAGTGGCTTCTAACTCTCTCAAAACTGCACAGGTTCACTTTTTTAGAGGTATCTGACAGAACTTGTGAGAGAGCTTTGGTAAGATGCTGTTTTCACACAGCCATCTTGGCTCTGCCCCTCAAATACATCATCTTCTCTCTGTCATTTTAAAGCCCTTCACATCCCGGGTTCAGCTTACCTTTCCTTCAGGGACTCCAGGGTCCAGTCAAACTGGCCTTTTTGCTGTTCTTCACAAAGAACACTCTTAGAATTTCTAGTCCAGCACAGCTGCCTCAATGAGACCTTTCCTAATTTCTTCAGCCATTAATGGTGAGTAGATAGAAGGATATTCGAAGCCAGCAATTATTAACAGACATGTATTAGATCACTCTAGGCAAGTCACTTAATATTGGTCCTCCTCTAGACAGGTTTTTAATATTAGAAGCTGTAGAGAAGATTCTGATCTGTATCAGTAGAGGGAATTTCTTCCCTGTGCCAGTGAAATCACAGGTCCAGTACCTATTCTAATCTATTTCCTTCCCTTCCACCCTACAGATCATAACTATTTATCTCTGTCTATTAATCTATGCCTTTTTACCTTCTTGCCTGACACATAGAAGGAACTTAATAAACACTTGTTAAAAGGTTCATTAAAAATGCCACAATAGTCATACATGAAGAATAGTCATAATATTTCTATTATGCCCTGTAAAATGAATATTCATAGGACTCATGGGAAACATTTGGGGTTATACAAAGTAAATCTGCACTAAACACGATTTACTAGGAGGATGCAGATTAAGAGAAGTTGGTCATTTAATGCCGTAAGTGCTGAGAATCAAAAAGTGAACTTATGGTGGCCTTATGTTTGACCCAAAAGATAGAGAGAGCTATCTGAATGAGATCTGATGGGGATTAGACCTTCCAGCATAAATTTGTTCATCTAGTTAGAGCTGCCATTTTATCTTTAAGGAGCTAAAAGTGATTTGCCCTTTACTACATCATTAATCAAGAAAGTATTTGTTACCCTGACTATCTAACCATCCAGTATTCATGAATTTAATTTCATGTTCATATCACCTCTTTCTTCAAATTCTCTTTCACCATCAGAAAGCAATGTTACCCTGTTTGGTTCTATCCCAGTTGGGTGGAAAAAGGTAGTTTTTGGTTCTGGGAGCCAAGATGGGAGAATAAGCAGTAAATTGCTCTTACCCTCCCTTATTGACCTTGTAAAACCCAGAAATATTGCCCCAGGAAAAATCTTGTAAGAGTGGAGCCAGCAGAAAGACAGGTGCAGCAGTCTTTAAACTTGGAAGGCTAGGGGATTAGTGGGAAAGGTCCGTCTTACTGTGGCTAAAGGGGACCAGGAGAGGATGGGAGGCATCTGTGCAAGCCAGTGGCAAGCCTCACCTCAGCAAATCAGGGGGAGATCCTGAATCCCAGGGTGGTAGAGCAGGCAAGTGCCAACATCAGGCACACACCAGCTACCACTATCAGGTCTAGCTCAGCACCAGGTAAGCTACCAGACTCCTATAGCCTCTAGCTGCCAGCACCTGAGGTCTCAGTACACAAAGCCAGTAACCAGGCCCCTAGCCCCTAGAACAAGAAGTGTGAGACAGTGGCCCCTGTGTCCTAGAGGCAGAGATCAACTTTAAAAGCCAGAAAAAGGCAAACACAATGAGCAAAAAGCAACAAATTAAAACAAGAAGCATAGGGAATTATTATGGTGACAGGGAAGATCAAAATACAAATTCAAGAGAGGAGAATATTGCCAATATACCCATATTTGAAACCTCAAAAGGGAATATGATCTGGTCTCAAGCCCCAAAAGTTTTCTTGGAGGAGCTCAAGAAGGATTTTAAAAATCAAATAAGACAGGTAGAAGAAAAATCAAACAATTCTTTTAAAAATACAATTGACAAAATGAAAAAAAAAAAGTACACTGAAGAAAACAACTTGTTAAAAAGTAGAATTGGCCAAATGGAAAAGGAGGTACAAAAGGTAACTGAAGAAAACAATTTCTTAAATATGAGAAATTAACAAAAAGCTAACGACTCTATGAGACAACAAGAACCAGCCAAATAAAATCAAAAGAATGAAAAAATAGAAAATGTAAAATATCTCATTGGAAAAGCAACTGACCTGGAAAATATATTCAGGAGAGATAATTGAAGAATTATTGGTCTACCTGAAAACATTGATCAGAAAAGAGCCTGGACAGCATATTTCAAGAAATCATCAAGGAAAATTATCCTGAGTTCCTAGAATCAGAGGGTAAAACTGTCACTGAAAGAACAAAAGAATCCACCAATCACTTCCTGAAAGAGATCCCAAATTGAAAATACCAAGGAATATTATAGCCAAATTCCAGAATTATCAGGTAAGAGAGAAAATACTACAAGTAGCCAGAAAGAAACAATTCAAATATTGTGGAACCACAGTTGGGATGACACAGGTCCTTGCCACTTGTACATTAAAAGATGAGAGGGTGTGGAATACAATATTCTGGAAGGCAAAAGAGTTTGGATTACAATGAAAGATCAACTACCCAGCAAAACTGAGCACAATCTTTTGGGAGAAGAGATAGGCATTCAATGAAATGGGGGACTTTCAGACTTTCCTGATGAAAAGACCAGAGCTAAACAGAAAATTTGATCTTCAAATAAAAGACTCAGGAGAGGCATAAAAAGGAAAGAAAAAAAACATACTATTCAATAAGGACAAATTGTTTACATGTCTACAGGGGAAGATGAAACTTATAACTCTTGAGAACTATATCATTATTATGATATTTAGAAGGGATATACATAGACAGAGGGTGGGGGTATAAGTTGACTTTGATGTGACAACAAAAAATCTAATGAGTGGTAAAAAGGGATTGTAATGAGTGAAGAAGGAAGGAGGAGGCAAAAAAGGGTAAATTACATCACATGAAGAGGCATAAAAACATATTACAGTAGCATGAAAGAAAGGACAGAGATGAGCATTTTTTGAACCTTATTCTCATTGGGTTTGGCTCAAGGAGGGAGTAGCACACTCAGGTATAGAAATCTAAATTGCCCTACAGGCACTAAAAGTGGAAACGGGAAAAAAGGGAGGGGGCTGATAGACAGGAGGGAAGAAGTAATAAGGGAAAAGGGAAATATAAGGTTTATAGAATGGAGGGCAGATTGACGGAGGCAGTGGTCAAAAGCAAAATTCTAATAAGGAGGGAAAGGGAGAAAGGAGAAAGAAAAATGTAAATGGGGGGTATAGGATGGAGAGAAGGACACAGTAATCATAACTGTGAAGGTGAATAGGATGAGTCTCTCATAAAACAGAGGTGGATAGCAGAATGGATTAAAAATTATAATCCTACAATATGTTATTTATAAGAAACACATTTGAAGCAGAGAAATACACATAGGATAAAGGTAAAAGACTGAAGTAGAATATATTATGCTTCAGCTGAAGTAAAAAAATAAAGCAGGGGTAGCAATCCTGATCTTAGAGAAGGCAAAAGCAAAAATAGATCTAATTAAAAGAGATAAGGAAGGAAACCACATCCTGTTAAAAGACAGCATAAACAATGATGTAATATCATTACTAAACATATATGCACCAAGTGATATAGCATCCAAATTCTTAGAGGAGAAGTAAAGGGAGTTACAGGAAGAAATAGTCAGCAAAACTGTACTAGTGGGGGATCTCAACCTCCCTGTCTCAGAACTACATAAATCTAATCACAAAATAAACAAGAAAGAAGTTATTGAGATAAATAGAATTTTAGAAAAGTTAGATATGGTAGAATGGGGATAGGAAGGAATATGCCTTTTTTTTTCAGTGGTACATGGCACCTACAAAATTGACCATGTATTAGGGAATAAAACCTCACAATCTAATGCAGAAAGGCAGAAATATTAAATGAATTCTTTTTAGATCATGATGCAATACAATTATATGTAATAAAGGGTGATGGAAAGACAGATTTAAACTAGATTGGAAACTAAATAATCTAATCATAAAGAATGAGTGGGTCAAACAACAAATCATAGAAATAATTTATAATTTCATCCAAGAGAATGACAATAATGAGACAATATACCAAGACTTATGAGATGCAGTTAAAGCGGTTTTAGGGGAAGTTTTTATCTTTAAATATTTACATGAATAGAATACATAAAGTGGAGATCAATGAATTGGGCATGTAACCAAAAAAGCTGGAAAAAGAACATATTAAATAACCCCAATTAAATACCGAATTAGAAATTCTGAAAAACAAAAGAGAGATTAATAAAATTTAAATTAAGAAAACTATTGAACTAATAAATAAAACTAAGAACCAGTTTTATGAAAAAAACAATAAAATAGATAAATCTTTGCTTAATTTGATTTTAAAAAAAAAAGCCCAATTACCAGCATAAAAAAATGAAAAGGGTGAATTGACCACCAATGGAGAGGAAATTAAAACAATAATTAGCAGCTATTTTGCCCAACTGTATGCTAATAAATTTGACAATCTTAGTGAAATGGATGAATATTTACAAAAGTATAAATTGTCCAGGTTAATAGAAGAGGAAATAAAATATTTAAATAATCCCATTTCAGAAAAAGAAATTGAACAAGACATGAATGAACTCTCTTGGAAAAAATCTCTGGGGTCAGATGGATTTTCAAGTGAATTCTATCAAATATTTAAGGAACAATTAATTCCAATATCATATTAACTATTTGGGAAAATACACAAAGAAGGAGTTGTAACAACAATTAGGCTAGCCGCAGCTGTAGGGGTGTAAGACCCAACAATAATAGCAACAAGAGCTGCCAGCACAGGTTCTTTTGATCTGATTTACTAAGGAAAGTAACTTTATGTGGTTAACAATCTCACTTTAATGAAACATACACATATATAACTCACTTCTTTCTGGAAGAAAAGCCAGCACCCTGAACTTCAGAGCAAATACAAATTACAAACAAAGACAACATAAACAGACCAAGTCACAATTCAGTTACCAGAGAAGAACTAATGGGTTCCAAAGCCAAAGCCAGGTGGGAGGCAGTTACAATGGCTTTCCCTGAGTCACATACCACTATTCCAGGGAGTGAGAAAGGAAAGGAAAAATGCTAACCTCTGAGTTTATACACCCTATTCAGGGTCAAAGGGTATCACAACATACGACTTAAACCCACACAACCTAAAAGCATCACAAACATGTGACTCAAACCCATGTAAACTAGGCTTTCCCTTGAGGTAAGGCGGTGTGTTGTTAAGCAAAATTGTCTCCTTAGCATGGCTTTTGTTTCTTTTGAGTGGAAATACTTTCAGGTGTTAAGTGCTAAGCCCCAGGCCCAAAGCCCTATCAGGTGTGAAACCTGTGTGGGTGTAGATTAATGACTTAAGAGGGGCCAACTCGGGAATCAATGGTCTCTGGTCGTTGAGGTGGGGCTTGAGAACAGCAGAAGCTCGGCTGCGAGGAAAGGTGAGCCCAGAGACAACTACAGTGGGAGCGGAAGCTGCGGAAGCAGGGCTGATCCGTGTGTGGACCCAGGAGTGCGAGCAGGAACTTGAGGCCAGTAAAAATGCTTTGGCTAAATACTATCTTGTTTTTCTGTGGCCTCCTGGTTACTCTTGTGAGGCGGGCTTTCTGGGCCTGGGGCTTAGCACTTAACACCTGAAAGTACTTCCACTCAAAAGAAACAAAAGCCATGCTAAGGAGACAACTTTGCTTAACAACACAGGAGGTCATCAAAGACTCCCTATTTAACCAAAGAAACAAAGGCCAGACTCATCAAAGGCTCCTGATTAAATAAGTGCTTCAAAATAGAAAACAGTAAAAATGTCCCATCTTAATTACTGATACAGGAGTCTTACCTAATTCTTTTCATGATACAAATGTGGTCCTGATAGCTATACCAGGAGAGTCAAAACAGAGAAAGACAATTATAGACCAATTTCTCTAATGAATATAGATGTGAAAATTTTAAATAAAATATTAGCAAAAAATTACAACAATTTATCATGAGAATGATACACTATGACCAGGTAGGATTCATACCAAAAATGCAGGGCTAGGTCAATATTAGGTAAACTATCAGCATAGTTGACCATATCAGGACCAAAACTAACAGCAACCATATGATTATCTCAATAGATGCAGAATAAGCTTTTGACAAAATATAACACCAATTTCTATTAAAAACATTAGCAAGCATAGAAACAAATTGAGTTTTCCTTTAAATGCTAACTAGCATCTACCTAAAACCATCAGCAAGCATTGTATGAAATGGGGATAAACTAGAAGCATTTCCAACAAGATCAGGGGGTGAAACAAAGATGTTAATTATCACCATTGTTATTAAATTTGGTACCAGAAATGTTAGCTTTAGCAATTAAAGAGAAGAGATAGAAATGAAAACATTTAGAAATGGTAAAGAAGGAACAGAGATATCACTCATTCCAGATGATATGAAGATAAACCTAGAGAATCCTAGAGAATCAAGTAAAAAACTACTGGAAATAATAAATAATTTTAGCAAAGTTGCAGGATATAAAATAAACCCCCATAAATCATCACCATTTTTATATATTACTAACATAGCTCAAAAACGGCAAGATATAGAAAGAGAAATTCCATTTAAAGTTATTGTAGACATTATATATAAAATATTTAGGTGTCTACCTGCCTAAACAAACCCAGAAAGTATGTGAACACAATTCCAAAACACTTTTCACACATAAGATCAGATCCAAATAGCTGGAAAAACATCATTTGCTCATGGGTAGGTAGAGCTAATATACTAATAATTAAATTAATTTACTTAGGCTATAACATACCAATCAAACTACCAAAAAATATTTTATAGAGGTAGAAAAAATAAGAACAAAATTCATTAGGAAGAGCAAAAGGTCCAGAATATCAAGGGAACCAATGAAAAGAAGTGCTAGGGAAGGTGGCCTAGCCATATCAGATCTTAAATTGTAAAGCAGAAATCATCAAAACTATTAGGTGCTGGCTAAGAAATAAAGTGGTGGCAAAGTGGAATAGGTTAAGTACACAAGACACAGAAGTCAACGACTATAGCAATCTACTCTTTGATAAGCCCAAAGACTCTAGCATGTGGAATAAGAACTCATTATTTGACATGAACTGCTGGGAAAACTGGAAAATAGTATGGCAGAACTAGGGATAGATCAACATCTTACACCCTATACCAAGATAAAGTCAAAACGGGTACACGATTTAGATAAAAAAGGCTGATTCTATAAGCAAACTAGGATATCAAGGAATAGTTTACCTGTTAGATCTATGGAGAAAGGAAGAATTCATGACTAAAGAAGAGAGAGAGAATATTATGACATGCAAGATGGATGATTTTGATTTCACTAAATTGAAAAGTTTTTGCACAAAAAAAGACAATGCAAACAAGATTAAGAAGGAAGCAGAAAACTGGGGAAGAATTTTTACAATGAATGTCTCTAATAAAGGCCTCATTTCTAATATATATAGAGAACTGAGTAAAATTTATAGGAATACAAGTCATTCCTCAATTGATAAATGGTCAAAGGATATGAACAGGCAGTTTTCAGAGGAAGAAATTAAAGCTATCTATAGTCATATGAAAAATGCTCTAAATCACTATTGATTAGAGAATGCAAATCAAAAAATTCCGAGGTACCATGTCACACCTATCAGACTGGGTAACATGGCAAAACAAGAAAATGATAAATGTTGGAGAAAATGTGGGATAACTGGAACATTAATGCTTTGTTGTTGGAGTTGTGAACTGATTGAACCATTCTGGAGAACAATTTGGAATTATGCCCAAAGAGCTATGAAAATGTGCATACCCTTTTACCCAGCAACATCACTTCTAGGGCTATATCCCAAAGAGATCATACAATTGGGATAAGGACCTATATGTACAAAAATATTTATAGCAACTCTTTTTCTGTGGTGGCAAATAATTGGAAATTGAGGGGATGTCCATCAATTGGGGAATGGCTGAACAAGTTGCGATATACGAAAGTAATGGAATACTATTGTGATATAAGAACTGATGATCAGGCAGACTTTGGAAAAACCTAGAAAGACTTATATGAACTGATGATAAATGCGGGGAGCAGAACCAGGAGAACATTGTACATAGTAATAGCCACATTGTGCGATAACTAAATTTGATAGACTTATCTCTTCTCAGCAATGCAAGGTTGTACAACAACTCCAAAAGGCTCATGATGGAAAATGCTCTCTACACCCAGAGAAAGAATTATGGAGTCTGAAAGCAGATCGAAGCATAATATTAGCTCTCTCTCTTTTGTTTCATTTTGTTTTGTTTTATTTCTTCTTTCTCGTGGTTCATTCCATTGGTTATAATTCTTCTTTGCAACATGACTAATGTGAAAATATGTTTAATGTTAATATCTATGTAGAGTCTATATCAGATTGCATGCTGTCTTGGGGAAGGGGGAGAGGAGGTAGGGGGAGAAAATTTAAAACTCAAAAGCTTGTGAAACTGAATGTTGAAAACTAAAAATGAATGAACGAATGAATGTATGAATGAATTAATGAATGGATGAATGAATGAATAAAAGAAATGATGAGCAGGCAGACTTTAGACAAACACGGAAAGACTTATATGAACTGAGGCTGAGTGAAGTGAGCAGAACCAGAAGAACATTGTCCGCAGTAGCAGCCACATTGTGTTATGACTACTTTCGATAGACTTATCTCTTCTTAATAATGCAAAGATCTGAGACAACTCCAAAGGACTCAGGATGGCAAATGCTTTCCACATCCAGGAAAAGAACTATGGAGTCTGAATGCAGATCAAAGCATATTATTTGCTCTCTCTCTCTGTCTCTGTCTCTGTTTCTCTCTGTTTTTCTTCCTCATGATTTCTCCCATTGCTTCCAGTTTGTCTTTACAACATGACTAACATGAAAATATGTTTAATATGAATGCGTGTGTACTACCTATATTAAATTGTACACTATCTTTGGGTAGGGGGAGGAGAGATATGGGGAGAAAATTTGGAATTCAAAATCTTATGTAAGTAAATATTGAAAACTAAAAGTAAACAAACAAATTAAAAAAAAAAGAAAATGTACTTTCTGATTCCACCTTTTATAATGAGGCTTTACAAAAGCTCATACTGTACTTTTTGACTTACAGTCACTCTTTCTATTCCTAGCTCACCCATCTTTTAAATTCTGGAATTCTGTCCTAATGAGGTACATCTAGAGATCCAGCATCATACCATGCAGGCACATCTTCTATGGGGCAAGGCTCCTGCCTTCCACCAAGCTCCTTATTATCTATTCCTAGTACATTCCCAGTCCCTACAGAGAATGAACTTGATTCAGTGTCATTAAATGCAGTCTTATTAACGTTAAGCAAGTTAACTTAAAAATTTTTATAGTAAGAATGAATATTGTTGTGGAAAATAAATTGATGCCAAAATCCAATCCACCTTTCTTTAGGGAAAAAGAAAACCACCTCCATTTTAATTTTTTTCAATTAACAAGCATTTTCTCTCCCTCTCGACTCTCCCATGGAGGGAAGACACAAAACCCTTCTTACAAACACACATAGTCAAGCAAAATGAATTTCAACATTGGCCAAAAATATTTGTCTTTCAATTCATCTGCCTCTCTCTTTTAGGTCAGTAGAATGTTTCATGGCCCAGTTCAAATAGTATAGCTATAATGAAGCCTTCCCAAATGTCCCAGAGGAGGTGTGCTTTTCTTCGTCCGAGTCCCTATGGAATTCACACTAATACTTGTCTTATCTTTAGTTTTGTACCATGAAGTTGTGCATTTAAGAACAATGGCTGTTATTATTTCCCCAACCTTCTTAGTTTTGTAGAATATGAATAGAAATGATAGGATAACCATATTATTTCTATCTCTATCACTTATCTGTCTGCCACTATCTTTCTGTCTATGTACATTGAAAGGAACTTGCTGATAGGCTAAAGTGCCATCTCCTATAATTTGTGCCTTCCTAGTAATGTGCTAGATCTCAAAATGTGATTCAATAGGAAAAAAACTCAGTAGAAAAATAAATGATAGGGGGCAGCTAGGTGGGGGCAGTGAGTAGAGCACTGGCCCTGGAGTCAGGAGGACCTGAGTTCAAATCCAGCCTCAGACACTTGACACATGTACTAGCTGTGTGACCTTAAGCAAGTCACTTAACTCCAATTGCCCTGCCAAAAAAAACCACCCAAAAACCAGAAAAATAAATAATGAATGAATGCATGCATGCATGAATGAAACGAGTGAGTTGAGAAAATTAAGAGAGGCTAGTGGCTGCATGACAGAACTTCCAAAGAATGACAAGAGACATTATGCAGCTGGAGTACATGGACAGGAAACCAGGAATCTCTTTTCTCCAATGATGGTGAAATTTTTACAGAATAGTTCACTCTTCAATAGATGTAGTAAAAGCCTGTGACAGATACCATAAACACAGTTCATTTCAAGCTTTTTGAAGGCAGGGTTTTTGTAGTTGTTCAGTCCTACTCTTCTTGATACAATTTAGGGTTTTCATAGCAAAGATCCTTGGCAAAGATAAAGTAACTGAGGCAAACAAGGCTGAGTGACTTGCCCCTGGTCACACAGCTAGTAAGTAATGCCAGGTTTGTACTCAGGAAGATATGTCTTTCTGACTCCAGGCCTGGCACTCTCTTCACTGAGCCACCTAGCTGCCCCAAAGATAGGATACTAGGTATAATGAGATAAATAAGGTGAGATATATTGCATATTTTTGCAAATAAAGTATATTGTAGTATTTCCTAGAAAAAGTAAATCTACTAATGAGGAACAATGAAATACCAATCTCTTGGACATCTCCTACATCACATGTAAGCGGGAGAGTCAAGGACATCTCTAGTATTAAGGATGTGTATATATATATATATATGTATATATATATATATATATATATTTAGGATACACACACACACACACACACACATATATACGTGCATATATATATAGACAGATATATATATAGTATGTGTGTATATATATTATTTACATATAATGTATATCCATATATCTATATGTATACAGTATATGCCCATATATCATACATATATAATGTATATACGCACATGTGCTTCCATGAGTGAGATTTTATCCTAGCATGGAGGAGGGACTGGGCATGGAGTCAAGAAGATCTCCATTCAAACCCAAGGCAAGTTGCTTCACATCTATGTACCTTGGGCAGCTTGGCTCTCTAAGACTAACTTGCTATGAATCCTGTCTCAAACATTTACTGTCTGGATGCCCCTGGTTAAGTTACATACACTCTTTGATTCTCAATTTTCTCATCTGTAAAATGAGAGGTTCGATCCTCAAGGTTTCTTCCAGTTCTAAATCTATGATCATCTAGAATATAATTGAATTAATTGGTGACAAATAAATGTCATTGTTTATATGCCTTTCATAGGATAAGGCGATCACAAATGGATACTGATCAACAAGTATTATTATTATTATTATTAGAAATTTTTGAGTTTATAGTACCATCTCAGCTATATCCTTCAGCTGTATTATTATTGATAAAATAAATGGATCCCTTCTTCCTAACAGAATCTAAGATCTTCCAAGTTACCTTATTATAGGATCATAGACTTAGAAGCCATTAACTCTAACCTTCTTGTTTTACAGCTAAGGAAGATAAAGCACTAGTTGATTAAGGGACTTACCCAAGGTCACAGAGTGAGGATCTAGAGCACTATGTGAATGAAGTTCTGACAGACTCTTAGCCCAGCAGTCTCTCCACTATTCCATGAAGGTAACAATTTCTTGGTAGGAATAAATTTCAAATTTTTATAGGTTCTCTACAATCTCATGATCAAGGTATTGTTTCATTCACATTAATAGTTACAGCCACTTGTGTTTTTGATCACATATCATCTTGTCTCATCTGTAAGCTTGGCTCTTGATTACCTTTCTTGTTTTCAATCTTTGTTTATGCATTCATATCTTCCCTGTAGCCTGCAAACATACCCAGATGTTTCTTGTGCTTAAATATTTTTCAGATGATCCTCCCAAAATATAATGCTAGTGGGGCGAAGAGTTCCTTAAAGAGCAGAATTGGCCAAATGGAAAAAGACATCCAAAAGCTCACTGAAGAAAATAATTGCTTAAAAATTAGAATGGAGAAAATGGAAGCTAATTACTTTGTGAAAAACCGAGAAGCAATAAAACAAAGCCAAAAGAATGAAAAAAATAGAAGACAATGTGAAAATTCTCATTGGGAACACAACTGATCTGGAAAATAGGTCCAGAAGAGATAATTTAAAATTATTACATTACCTGAAAGCCATGATCAAAAAAAGAGCCTCGACATCATCTTTCAAGAAATTTTCAGGGAAAATTGCCCAGATATTCTAGAACCAATGGATAAAATAGAAATGGAAAGAATCCACTGATTACCTCCTGAATGAGATCCCAAAATGATCCCAAATATAACCTGAATGAGATCCCAAAATAGTTAAATCCTAGAGCAAGGAGAAAATATTTCAATCTGCTAGAAAGAAACAATTCAAGCATTGTGTAGCCACAGTAAGGCTAAGACAAGATTTATTAGCTTCTACTTTAAAGGAACTGAGGGCTTGGAATAGATATTCTGGAGTTCAAAGGAACTAGGATGACAACCAAGAATCACCTACCCAGCAAAACTGAGTATAATCCTTTAGGGGAGAAATTGAATATTCAAAGAGACAGAGGACTTTCAAATATTCTTGATGAAAAGACCAGAGCTGAATAGAAAATCTGACTTTCAAACACAAGACTCAAGAGAAGCATAAAAAATTAAACAGGAAAGGGAAATCACAAGCGACTAAGTAAGGCTAAATTGTTTCCATTCCTACATGGGAAGATGATATTTGTAACTCATAAGACCTTTCTCATTATTAGGCTAGTTAGAAGGAGTATATATAGAGGGCACAGGTGTGAGTGGAATATAAAGGAATTATATCTAAAATATAAAATTAAGGTGTGGGAGAAAGAGAAAGGGATATAGGGTAGAATGGGGTAAATTATCTCACATAAAAGAGGCAAGGAAAAGCTTTTACAATGGAGGGGAAAAGGGGGGAAGTGAGGGAGAGTGAGTGAACCTTACTCAAATAAGAATTGGTTCAAAGTGGGAATAAGATACCCAGGGAATGGGGTATAGAAATCTATCTTATCCTACAGGAAAGTAGAAGGAGAAGGGGATAAGGGGGGCAGATTGGAGGAAAGGGTAGTCAAAAACTAAGCACTTTTGAGGAGAGACAGTGTAAAAAGAGAGAGATAATACAATAAATGGGGGTAGGGGGTAGGAGGAATAGGATGGAGGGAAATATAGTTAGCTATAAGGCCTGGGGGGGGGGAGCCAAGATGGTGGCTGGAAAGCAGAGACTTGTGTGAGCTCCCTGCCATGTCTCTCCAAAAACCTATAAAAATGGCTCTGAAGCAATTCTAGAACTGCAGAACCCACAAAACAGCAGAGGGAAGCAGGGCTCCAGACCAGGACAGTCTGGATGGTCACTGGGTAAGGTCTATCATACATGGAGCTGAGAGCAGAGGGGAGCAGAACCCAGTGTAGGCCACGCAGACCAACCAGACCAGGAGCCGGGTGGAATGGGCCCTCGAGCCCTGAATCAGTGAGCTGTGGCAGTTACCAGACTTCTCAATCCACAAACACCAAAGACAACAGAGAAGAACTGCAGAGCCCATGAAATAGCAGAGGGAAGCAGGGCTCCAGCCCAGGACAGCTTGGATGGTTGCTGAGTGAGGTCTATCTTGCGCACAGCTGGGAGCGGAGTAGAGCAGAGCCCAGTGTGGGTGGCAGCAAGACCAACCAGAACAGGAGCCCGTGGAACAGACCCTAGCACCTTGAATCAGTGAGCTGTGGCAGTTACCAGACTTCTCAACTCACAAAAAACAAAGACAGCAGAGAAGGTTAGTGGGAAAAGCTGCAGGGAGTGAAAGGAATTCCAGGTTCGGCCACTGCCCTGGGGGCAGCAGAGGAGGTGCAGCTACAGAACTACAGCTGCTGTTGCTTCTGGTCCCAGGCCCACCTGGTGGGAGGAATTAAGTGGCAGATCAGAGTAGGAGTGCAGAGCCTGCTGAAAATCTGAGTCAGGTTGGTGGTTCTTGGGGAAGGAGGAGTGCTGATGTGGCAGAGATGGCTGAATAGAAATAGACATGAAAACAACAGCGCATCCCCTCAAGCTTGGAACAAAGTACTCTTTACTCTACAAGGAGTCATACCCCACTAAAAAACTCAAGGGTCAAGTAAGTTGGCTGGGAACATGGGAACCAAGAATCATCTACCCAGCAAAACTGAATATCATGCTCCAAGGCAAAATGTGGATTTTCAATAAAATGGAGGACTTTCCAGGTTTCTCAGTGAGAAGACCAGAGCTGAATAGAAAATTTGACTTTCAAACACAAGAATAAAGAGAAGCATGAAAAGGTGAACAAGAAAAAGAAATCACAAGGGACTTACTAAAGTTGAAGTGTTTTGTTTACATTCCTACACGGAAAGATGATGTGTATGATTCATGAGACCTCAGTATTAGGGTAGCTGAAGGGGCTATGCATATGCATATACATATATATATATATACACATATATGTATACATATATACATATATGTGTATATATATACACGTGTGTGTGTATGTATGTATATATGTATGTGTGTGAGGGCACAGGGTGAGTTGAATATGAAGGGATGATACCCAAAAAAATAAAATCAAATTAAGGGATGAGAGAGGAATATATTGAGAGGGAGAAAAGGAGAAATAGAATGGGGTAAATTATCTCACATAAAAGTGGCAAGAAAAAACAGTTCCGTAGGAAGGCAAGAGTGGACAGGTGAAGGGAATGAGTGAATCTTGCTCTCATTGGATTTGACCTGAGGAGGGAATACCATACACACTCAATTGGGTATCTTACCCCACAGGAAAGAAGGAGGAAGAAGATAAAAAAGGGAGATGACAGAAGGGAGGGCAGATAGGGAGAGGAGGTAATCAAAAACAAACACTTTCAAAAAGGGACAGGGTCAAGGGAGAAAATTCAATAAAGGGGGATAGGTTAGGAAGGAGCAAAATATAGTTAGTCTTTCACAACATGAGTATTGTTGAAGAGTTTTACATAATAATACACATGTGGCCTATGTCGAATTGCTTGACTTCTTAGGGAGGGTGGGTGGGGAGGGAAGAGGGGAAAGAACTTGGAACTCAAAGTTTTGAAAACAGATGTTCAAAAACAAAAATTTTTTTGGATGGAACTAGGAAATAAGATACACAGGCAATAGGGCACAGAAATTTATCTTGCCCTACAAGAAAGGAAGGGAAAAGGAGATGGGAGGGGAGTGGGGTGACAGAAGGGAGGGCTGACTGGGCAACGGGGCAACCAGAATATATTCCATCTTGGAGGGGCAGGAGGGTAGAAATGGGGAGAAAATTCGTGATTCAACTCTTGTGAAAATCAAAGCTGAAAACTAAATATATGAAATAAATTAAATGAATAAATTTAAAATAAAAAAAGAAATATATTTAGCAATAGTACCTGTGAAAAAATTTTGAAGCAAGTTTGTTTGATAAAAGAGCCATTTCTCTAATATACAGAGAACTGTGTCAAATTTAGAAAAATAAGAGCCATTCCATAATTTATAAATGATCAAAAGATAAAATTAGTTTTCAGATGAAGTAATTAAAGCTATCTATGTCCATATGAAAAAGTATTTTAAATCACTATTGATGGGAGAAATGTAAATTAAAACAATTATGAGGTACTACCTCAGCACCTATTAGATTGGCAAACAGGACATAAAAGGTAAACGATAAATGTTGGTAGGGTTGTGGGAAAAATGAGATATTAATGTGCTGTTGGTGGAGTTGTGAACTAATTCAGCCATTTTATAGAGCAATTTGGAACTATACCCGAAGGGCTATAAAACCATCATATCCCTTGAACTAGCAATATCATGACTAGATCTGTATCCCCAGAGAGATTAAAAACAAAAATGAAAAAGGACATATATGTACAAAAATATTTATAGTAGCTCATTGTGGGAGATGAGAGTTAGAAATTGAGGGGATGCCCATCAACTAGGGAATGGCTAAACAAGTTGTGGTATGTAATTATGATGGAATACTATTGTTTTAAGAAATGAAGAGCAGGTGTAATACCAATTAAGTTGGGACTTTTTTTTTTTACTGTTTTAGAATGATGAATTAATTAAGTGTCTTTGATTGAGCCTTACTAGGTGCAAAGCTCCAAGCCCAAACCCCTATCTACTAGGTGCTAAGCCAATGTGGATGTGAAGTCCCCAGGGTCCTAAGGGGAGTTGCTAAGACCAGAGCCCATAGTTGGAGCCTAAGTTCTGGTCCTTCATATGATGTTTGATGATGGGTAAAGAGTGAATAAAAGGAGGGAACAGAGATATTTGCTTGGGGCTCTCACACTTGGAGGAGTGTTGATGTGGAGACTCTGGGAAGGTGAAGTTAAGAGCCCTCCAGCTTGTGAACCCAGATGTTGCCTTCTTGGTAACTATGAATTGTATTTGGTCTGTTTAAAAAGTATGTTTGTAATTTGCTTGTATTTGCTCTGAAGTTCAGGGTGCTGGCTTTTCCCCCTGAACTAAGTGAATGATATATGTATATGTTGGATTAAATAAGATTTTTTTTAAAGGTTCAGGTTATAGAAGGTTTGTTTGCTTTTTTTAATATGTTTATTTTTCAGCATTGATTTTCACAGGAGTTTGAATTACAAATTTTCTCCCCATTTCCACCCTTCCCCACTCCAAGATGGCGTACACTCTGGTTTCCCTATTCCCCAGTCAGCCCTCTCCTCCATCACCCCAGTCCCCTCCCATCCCCCTTTTCCTTCCTTTCTCGTAGAGCAAGATAAATCTCTATGGCCCATTGCCTGTGCATCTTATTTTCTAGTTGCATGAAAAAAAAAGTTTTTTACTTTTGAACATCTATTTTTTAAAATCTTGATTTCCAAATTCTCTCCCCTCTTCCCTTCCCATCCACCCTCCCTAAGAAGTCAAGCAATTCAACATGGGCCACATGCCTATCATTATGTATAACCCTTCCACAATACTCATGTTGTGAAAGACTAACTATATTTTGCTTCTTCCTAACCTATCCCCCTTTATTGAATTTTCTCCCTTGACCCTGTCCCTTTTTGAAAGTGTTTATTTTTGATTACTTCTTCACCCCATCTGCCCTCCCTTCCATCATCCCCCCTCTTTTTATCTTCTTCCTCTTTCTTTCCTGTGGGGTAAGATGCCCAACTGAGTATGTATGGTATTCCCTCTTCCGGTCAAATCTGATGAGGGCAAGATTCACTCATTCCCCCTTACCTGCCTTCTCTTTTCTTCCTACAGAACTGCTTTTTCTTGCCCCTTTTATGCAAGATAATATACCCCATTCTATCTCTTCTTATCTCCCTCTCTCAATATATTCCTCTCTCATCCCTTATTCATCTTCAGCTCATCCTATGCCCTCCCTCCCTCCCCCCCCCTCTCTCTCTATGTATATGTACATATATACATACACATACATATACATAAACATATATATACAAACATATATATACATGCATATTCTCTTCAGGTACCCTAATACCAAGGTCTCATGAATCATACACATCATCTTTCCATGTAGGAATGTAAACAAAACAGTTCAACTTTAGTAAGTCCCTTGCAATTTCTTTTGCTTGATTACCTTTTCATGCTTCTCTTGATTCTTGTGTTTGAAAGTCAAATTTTCTATTCAGCTCTTGTCTTTTCACTGAGAAAGCTTGAAAGTCCTCTATTTTATTGAAAATCCATATTTTGCCTTGGAGCATGATACTCAGTTTTGCTGGGTAGGTGATTCTTGATTTAATCCTAGCTCCATTGACCTCTGGAATACTGTATTCCAAGC
>CM053622.1:472760356-472782833 GCA_028646595.1 Phalanger gymnotis | reverse complement strand
GAGAGAGAGAGAGAGAGAGAGAGAGAGAGCGCGGGCGAGAGAGAGAGAGAGAGAGAGAGAGAGAGAGAGAGAGAGCGAGAGAGAGAGAGAGAGAGGGAGAGCGGGCGAGAGAGAGAGAGAGCGGGCGAGAGAGCGTTTCCTTACTTCTAATATTTCTCTTTAATAAAATAATAATGTATAATAAAAGAAAATCCGCTAAAGTGCTTTCTAGTTGTATAGATTCTGAATAAATGCAAGATTACTTTGTTTATTATTTTTCCTTATTCTATTATGAATATAAGTTGATCAGTTTCAGTCTATATTCCTCTCTTTGTTTCAATTACTTAAATAGTTATCATTTAGAATGTGTTATGCTGATAAACCAATGACAAATATAAATATAATTTAAAATATAATAAAGTTTTTAAGATAATTCAGGAGGGTGTCCCAAAAGTCTTAGTTTTTGTAAAAAAGGTTTAGTAGCTTAAATACACTAAGATTTTTTGGGACACACTGTTTAATATAACAAATATAAGCATAAAATTATTCACGAAAATATAGATAAATTTTACCTGCGCCAATAACTCTCTCAATGCGAATCCTTGAAGGATCTATTTCCTTTGCAAATTCATGCACAGCTAGGGATGGATCTTCATATGTATCTGGATCAACATAGGTTTTGATTCCTGGGAAGTGCACTGTAGGAAAATAAACATTTTACTTTGGTTTAGACTATTTCAATGACCATGTATGCTTACAAACATTTAAAATGGAAGATGAACTACCAAACTAGTCATGTCTTATTACTAATTCAAATTTTGCCCTACCTACCTATTCTTGAAAGGCATCCTACTTAGCATTATACTTAAAATTAACTGAGGATATGGGTTAAAAGGGAGAAATGTTCATAGATTATTAAATTGGGCAAGCAGCTTCTCTTCAAAAACAAAATCACATGGTTACATCACTCTTTACAAAATTCTACTGTACTGCACAGAATGGTAAAGAAGTAATTTCAAGTCCTTGGCACAATTTTTGGCACGTTTGTTTATTCGGTTGTTTCAGGCATCTCTGATCCTTCATGTCCTGATTTGGGGCTTTCGTGGCAGAGATACTAGAGTGGTTTGCCATTTCCTTCTCCAGTGAATTAAGGCAAACAGGGTTAAGGGACTTGTCTAGCATCACATAGCTAGTAAGTATCTGAATTTGAATTAGAATTTGAACTCAGGTCTTCTTCACTCCAAGCCTACCTCTGTATCCACTGTGCCACTTAGCTGCCCTCCTGGTACATAGTAGGGACTTAACAAATGTTTGTTTTGTACCAAGATGGAAAGGCCTCGAATTATATCCCTAATGGCTTCGGGATCACATACAAACTCGTTTGGTGTTGGGCTATTTGGGTAGCCTGGATTTCTTCTCAAAATAAAGTTTTTAAGTGCATAAAACAAAACACATAAGATTGTAAAGGAAACCAATTATATTGAAATACAGTTATCAAAATATTAAAAAATCAAATTCTTGCACTCCACATTAAGAACTTTTGTTTTACATAAAGTAATTTCTTGTTCTTCATAAAGCTATTCCTAGTTCCCTCAGTTATTAGTTCTTCTATCAACATATTTCTACAATTATATACTTATATTTGGACATATAGTTTACCCTGAAAGAACACAAGCCTCTTGAGGGCAAAAGTTATGTCACTTTTGACTGGCACCTAGCACAGAATAGTAACATTAAAAAAAGATTGATTGACTGTGATTCCTTATGCTACTGACATTGGTAGTGACAGTGAATGAAGTAGAGGGTGCTAAAAAGCATATCATTCCTAGACCATCTACTAACACTAATTTAGTTGCTGGCACTCCAAATTTACCATCTCTGAAATTTTCAATAAATAAGATGAACCACATTTAAGTGGAAATTGTTGCTATAAGTGAAACTGAAAGACATAAAGAAAGTATAAATAAGTGGTAAGATAGCTCATGGTTTCCCTAGGGAGAGGCAAATAAAACATTTGGTGGCATTGTTTTTATCTGATACTCAAAGGAGAAGGGGGAACATGGGGCATTTTGGCATTTCACTTTATATACTCATGATATGTGTAGAAAATAGACTCTCATGAAGATAATTGAAGTTTATATGTTAATATTTGTTGCCGAACATGAAGAAGTATAGAAAATTTATGATGTACTTGACAGAATCCTCCAAACTAAGTAAACATTTATCTTGCTACTCCATTGCTTGAACATGAAGGTGGGATGTAAGAATTACTGCTATCTATCTATATGAAAGAAAATTCACACTACAATCAAGAAATGAAAGAGGTCAAGTAATTATGGCCTACTCAGAAGCTGTCTGTACAGCATGAATACTTTTATCAAGAAGATAATTGAAAGGTACTAAATGTGATGGGCACTGAATAGGATTACAAAAATAATGAAATTTACTCTAATTCAGAAACTATTGGTTATTGACATGGGAGCAATTTAAGCTATTTGTGTGAAACCTGGTCATTGACTGCTTCAAGTGAGGGTAAAAATCAATGCCAATGTATGTGAAAAGATAAAGATGAGAAAATACTATGCTTAATTATAGTAACTTCAACATGACTTATTTGACCAAGTTGTTTACTCTGAAAAAATGGTAAACAAGTCAAAAAATAAAGACACTTACATGATGAAAAACATTTCTTTTAAAAAAGTTATCTTTTTCGATTACATGCAAAATTAATTTTTAACCTTGACTGTTTACAATTTTGAGTTCCAAGTTCCCCTCCATCCTCCCTTCCCTCCCTCCTCATTGATAAGGCAAGCAATTTGATAAAGGTTATACAAGTGCAGTCATGCAAAACACATTTCCATATCAGTCTTATTGTGAAAGAAAACAGATAAAAAAAGAAAAAATCCAGTATGCTTTGATCTGTATTCAGATTATATCAGTTCTTTTTTACATTCTTTTTAAAATTATTGGAACTTAAATACACAATAAGAAAAAAGGAAACATATAATAAGCTTAAATATTGAAACAAATACAAAGAAAACAATCATGTCATGTGCACAAAGAAAAAAATCATGTCATGTGCACAGCAGAACCTAAAAGAGGATTCAAAATATGTAGCAATAAATTTCCATTTCAAGAAAGCCTCTAAAAATACTACATGTTGTGTTCAGAGCTGTCCATCTTTTCTTTGCTTCCTTGTTAGTTTTTCATTCTCTGCTGTGTACTTTTTACTTTGTTCTTTTTTCTCTCATCTTTCAAACCCCTCCAAGGCTACAATTAAGTAGATATATTTATATAGAGATATACAGATACACATACACATTTATACATATATAAACATATACTTCCCCTAACAAATTCTACTTCTGATCTTTGTTTTTATGCTTGTGCATATCTAATATTTCCTATTCTTCTTGACTCTTCTATTTTACTTCTATCCACTATCTTGCCCTCCTATTACTTAACTTACTCCTCTTCCATGGATCCTCCCTTTATCCTCCCATTGACATTAATCTAAACACCCTTCTATAACTCCCTTTCACCTATTCCCTCTCCCTTCCCTCTAAGGATCCCTCCTATATCCTCTTCCCCTTCCTATCCATTTAGAGTGTTATTTCTTTCTGAATTTAGAAGACTTTTGTACTCTTATAGATATATATGTATTGTTCTCTCTTAAACCCATTCCTGATGAAAGTAGGTTTCTATAACTAACAGCTTTCCTCCCCCATCTAATTCTTCTGGGTTGGTTCTTCCTCTTGCATCTCATTTGTATAAAATAATTAATCTTTTTAGCTGTTCTGAAATGGTTTTACTTTTCAAAGTCATATCATAGTCAGGTCTACCACAATATTTCTTAGGAACTACCCAATTATCTTAGACATCACAATTTAACAATCTTAATAATAACAATCTTAGGCATATGTTTTACATTTTACATACATAAAAGGTAAACAATCTGTCCTTAATAAATCCCTTGTATCTAGTCCTTGATAATTAGTCTTATATTTCTCTTGGCTCTTGTATGTCAAGTGTCCTAAGTTCAGTTTTTTAACCAAGTCCTGAAAGTCTGATAGTTCATTAAATGTCCATTTTTTTCATTCAGTATTATGCTTATCTTTGCTGGGTATCATATTTTTGACTGGAACCTCAGTTCTTTTGCTCTTTGATATATAGTGTTCCAAGACCCATGAACTTTTAGTGTCACTGATGCTAGGTCTTGTGTGATTCAATTTGTGGTACTGCCATATTTAAATTGTTTTTTTTTCATGTTTTTCTTGCATCATTCTTATTTCCCTTTCCATTTTCTCTTCTACTTCTTTTACTTGATTTTCCAAATCCTTTTTGAGCTCTTCCATGGCCTGAGACCAATCCATATTTTTCTTGGAGGCTTTTGATGTAGGACCTTTGGCTTTAACTTCTTCTGGCCATATGTTTTGATCTTCTTTGTTACCAAAGAAAGATTCTATAGTCTGAGGTTTTTTATGCTGTCTGTTCATTATCCCAGCCAATTACTTGACTTTTGAGCTCTTTGTCAGGATATGACTACTCCTGGAGTAGTGAGTGCTCTATCCCAAGCTTCACGGGTTTTATGCTGCTGTTTTCAGAGCTACTTCCAGGCACTTGTTAATTTTCAGTTCTTCTGAGGTGGTATGATCCAACAAGAGGTAAGAGGTATTTACTCCTATCCTGGCCTATGCTCTGATCTGCGAGTGAGCTCAAGCACTCTTTTCTGCCATGTAACTACCAGGAGGACTCCCTTTCCATAGCCACCACAAGCTCTGCCTCACCAGTGCTCCTTCTCCCCCCAGGACCACTAACTAGGATTGCAACCCAGATCTAAGCAGGGCAAAGCAAGAGAATCCTGCCTCAGTGCCAGCAAAGAGATCCCTGCACTCCTGCTCTGAGCAGCTGCTTGATTCCCTCTACTGTCTATGGGCCTGGAGTTCTGGAAGCAGCTGCCACTGCTGCTGCTGCCAGGAAGCCAATGTAGCCACCTGTCCCATCAAGGCCAGCACTGGACCATGTCCTTCTCTAACCTAGGTCCAGCAGAGTTTTCCCACTGACTTGCTAAGTTGTCTTTGGAATTTGTGGGTTGAGAAGTCTGGACAACACCACAGTGTGATAGACCTTTCCCAGTGACCATCCAGCCCATCTTGGGCTGGAGACTTGTTTTACTGTATCATTTTGTGTAGCTCTAGAATTTGTTTAGAGTCATTTTTTACAGGTGTTTGGAGGGCTTTGGAGGAGAGCTGAAGCAAGTCCTTCCTTTCACTCCACCATCTAGTCTCAACCCCCTTGTTTTTTTTTCTTGTTGCTTGTTATATTTTATCCTTTAGTTGGGGTTTTCAGAATTTGACTATACTATTCCTATGAGTTTTCCTCATAGGATCTCTTTCAGGTGATGATTGGTGGATTTCCCCCCCCTATTTTCACTTTCCCATATTGTTCTAATGCTCCAGGACAATTTTCTTTAATTTTTTCTTGTATTATTTTATCAAAATTCTTTTTTTGATCACAACCTTCAGATAATATGATTATTCTTATGTTTTCTCTTTCTGATCTGTTCTCCAGATCAGTTGTTTTTCTTATGAGATGTTTCATATTCTCTTCTATTTTCTCATTCTGTATAGTTTATTTTATTATTTCTTGATGTCTTATATCTCTTATCTCACTGGCTTCCCCTTGCCCAATTCTAATTCTCAAGATGTCATTTTCTTCCTTAAGATTCTGGATCTTCTTTTCTAATTGATTCATTTTCTTTTGATATTCTTCATGTTTTTCTTGCATTGTTCTTATTTTTTTTGGTTTAATTTTTTCTCAATCTCTCTCATTTGATTTTTAAAAATCTTTTTAAAGTTCTCCTATGGATTCTTTTTGAGCCAGTGACCATTTGACATTATTCTTTGGGGTAGAAGAGGATTTCTTTGCTTCAGTATCCTCCTCTGTAAACGAAACCTCAGTCTTCTCTATTCCCATAGTAACTCTCTATGGTTGGATTCTTTCTCCTTTGCCTGTATATATTTTTTTAATTGGTAGTAGCTTAGTTTTTATAATCACTTCTAGTCCTGGCATATTGGGAATAGTGCCTCTGGCTTCACATCCTCCTTCAGTTCTCCCCTCTAGTCTGAACTGGAACCAAGACCTCCAGCTTCATATAAGTGCCCAGTGTCCTGATCCCATTGTTTCTACACTCACCTAGAGTGTGCTGGTTCCTTCTTGCTGACAGATGTGTATGTGCAGCTCAGCTGTGTCTAGGGTTCCTTGGCAGCATAGATTCCTTCAATCTTCCCTGGCTCACACCCCAATACCCCTCACTGTCCCAGGGGTAAAAGTTTCTGTTGCTGGGGCTGAGGCAGTCTCCTATACTAAGGTAATCCCAGGGCTTGATACTTGTTGCTTAAGCAGACCTAAGACCTATCCTGTAGGCATTTACTCTTCACAGGGACCAAACCTCACCCTGGAACTTTTCATCAGATCTTCTTTGATTGTTCCAGGAGGACCCCTTTTCTTCCCCTACTCTTATTTACTTTTATTTCTCAGTATTCACCCTAAGGTACTACTTCATTTCTTTTGTTGAGGAAAATCTTGAGAGCTTGGAATATTCTCCCCTACTAGATCATCTTCCCAGAATCTGCTCCCATCAGTTCTTTTTCTGGAATTGGATGGCATTTTTTAATCACAGGTCTTTCAGAACTGTCTTAGATCTTTGTATTGCTGAGAATAGGTAAGTCATTCACAATTGATTGTTGTACATGTGTACATGTGTACAATGTTCTCCTTGTACTGCTCATTTCACTTTGCATCAGTTCATATAAGTCTTTCCGGGTTTTTCTGAAATTAGCCTGCTTGTTATTTTTTATTCCAACACAATCATATACCACAACTTGGTCAAATATTCCCCAACTGACTGGCACCCACTCAAATTCAAATTCTTTGCCACCACAAAAAGAGCTGCTATAAATATTTCTGTACATATAGGTCTTTTTTTTTTAAAAAAAAAAACCTCTTTGAGTTTCAGATCTAGTACTTGTATTGCTGAATCAAAGGGTATGCACAGTTTAATAGCCCTTTGGGCATAGTTCCAAATTGCTCTCTAGAATGGTTACATTAGTCCACAACTCCACCAATAGTGCATTAGTGTCCTTATTTTTCCCCATCCCCTCCAATATTTGTTATTTTCCTTTTCTGTGATATTAGCCAACGTGATAGGTGTGAGGTGGTACCTCAGAGCTGTTTTCTTTTGTATTTCTCTAATCAATAATGATTTAGAGCATTTTTATAGGATGATTGATAGCTTTGATTTCTTCATCTGAAAACTCTCGTTCATGTCCTTTGACCACAGGAAAAACGTTTCTTAACAATTAGATCTATTTAAGCATGGAATGTGTTTATTGAGGAGATGAGTTCCCTCTAACACCAAGCAAAACTAGATGGCCACTTGATGAGCATGTTGGAGAGGAGTTTCTTGTTCAGCTTGGATTGGACTTGAGAGTTTCTGAGTATCCTTCCCAATGTGGATTATGTAGTTTACTTCATACATTATAGTCAACATAACAAAAAGGCCAAAAGAGCCAAGATACTGACTTAGCAACCAACTACTTGATCTCCTTGACAAGTAGAGAGAAATTCAGCTCAAAGCAACACTTAATTAGCATGTAAACCCTTTTTAAAAAATAAGGATTTAGTGAAAAAATAGTATCATATGCCAAAACAAAGAATAACTGTTAAAAGGAAAATAAGCCTTGTGAAAGTTTGGTGTGAGATAAGCTAAATCCAATTATCCTAAAAGTCTTTGTAGGTAAACTGTGAGAATAGCAAATATATTTGAAATAGGAAAACCTGTCAGCATTACAGTAGTGATTTGGAGGTGTCTTATGCACCAAGGCAACAGATAGGATTCCTGACCGTTTGCCAGATGTCTTTAGGGTGAGACAATGGAAAAAAAATCCTGGAGTCACAGGAACTAAGTAAGTTTGGTTCTGCCATTTACTATCTGTGAGACGTTGGGCAGGGCCCTCTATCCTACAATTTTGTCATCTACTTGTGTCTTGATATCTTCCCCATTTGTCTCTAGTAGGAGGTTTGCTCCTTTGATTATTCTATCCCCCTTTAATGATAATGATGATAATAATATCTAGTATCTATATCCTGCTTTGAGGTTTACAGAGAAAGTTGCCTATGTTATGTTATTTGGACATCTTCAATCTATTCTCCTTCCTGTTGCCTATCAACATTCTCAGATATCTTTTATTCTTTAGCAGACTTTTTGCTTGACCATGCTGTAACAACAAGGCTACTTGCTGCTACTGTGGCTGTGTAAGGCCAATGAGCAGCAGCACACAGGAGGGCTGCTAGCACAAATTCTTTGATCTGCTTTTTTAAGGAAAGCAACTTTAAGGGATTTACATTCTCACTTTAATTAAATATACGTATATCATATCAGTTCAAAGGGAAGAGTCAGCACCCTGAACTTCAGAGAAAATACAAACAGAAACTACAAGCAGAAATTATATAAACAGAGCAAATAACATGAACCAGCAGACAGACTTCTAGCTGTCTGTCCAACATCTCAATATATAGTTACCAGAGAAGCAACAACATCTGGGTTTTTCAAAGCCTGGGGTGGAGGGATCCTTAATGGCTACCCTGCATCATGTCACCAACACTCTTTCAATGAGTGTGCCCCCAAACAAATGCTAACCTCAGAACACTTATGCACTTCTTCAGTGTCAGAGCACTTCACACCTCTTGAGGGTTTCACACCTCTCAAGAGCTTCACACCTCTTGAAGAGTTCGGACCTCTCATGACCTTTCAGACCTCTCAAAAGGGTGTGGGCCTTCCTACAAACAAAAGCTTTGTTTAATTTATTATCTAAGATAGAGTTATTTTAGTATTCTTTTTGCTCTTTTATCTGGGAAATGTATATTTTTGAAAATATTTATCCATTTCACTTAGGTTTTCAGATTTATTGGTATATAATTGGGCAAAATTACTGCTACTAATTGCTTTAGTTTCATCTTGATTAGTGGTTAATTCACCCTTTTCATTTTTGATACTGGTAATTTGGCTTTCTTCTCTCTTTTTTTAAAAATAAACTTAACCAATGGTTTATCTATCTTATTGTTTTTTTTTAAAGCAGCGTCTAGTTTCATTTATTAGTTCAATTATATTTTACTTTTGATTTTATTAATCTCTCCTTCATTTTTTCTGGATTTTCATTTTGGTGTTTATTTGGGGATTTTTAATATAATCTTTATCTAGGTTTTTTTTAAATTACGCACTCAATTCATGGATCTGCTATCTCTCTCTCTGTCTCTCTCTCTCTCTGGCTCTTATACTCACTTTCTCCTTAATGTATGTGTTTAGAGATATAAAATTTTCCCTAACTGCTAATTTGGCTGCATACCAAAAATTTTCATATGTTGTCTCATTGTTGTCATTCTCTTTAATAAAATTATTGATTATTACTATATTTTGTTCTTTGACACACTCATTATTTAGGATTACATTATTTAGCTTCCAAGTAATTTTGAATATTTTAATAATATAAGTGTTTTTAAAATTATTTTTTTAAAAATTTAAATCACAAAAGCTGCATTTATTTATTTTTATCTAATTATACAATATACAATATAATATATAATTATATTAATTTATATTTTTAAATTTTTTAATATTTTAATAATATTAAAGTTTTCATGGCCATTTATTAAACATAATTTCTATTGTGTTATGATCTGAAAAGGTGGCATTCATTATTTCTCCTTTTCTGCATTTGTTTGTGAGGTTTTTATGTCCTAATATATGGTTGATTTTTGTGAAGATGACACATACAGCTGAGAAAAAGGTACTCCTTTCTATTCCCATTCAGTTTTCTCCAGAGCTCTATCATATGTACCTTTTCTAAAATTCTATTCATCTCACTAACTTCTTTCTTATGTGTTTTTTTAGGTTAGATTTATCTTACTCTGAATATGAGACTTCTAAGAGCCAAGATGGCTGAGTAAACAGTAAATTGCTGTAACTCTCCCATATTCACTTCCAAACAGCCATAAAATATTGCCCCAAAACAAATCCTGGAACAGCAGAACCAACAAAAAGACAGGGTAGAACAATCTTTGATCCCCCAAACTGGAAAGATTGGCAGGAAAGGTATGTCTCTCTCAGGTAAAAGAGGAGTGTGTTCCAGGACAGAATCTAGCAGCAATCTGGGAGCAAGTCCCACTTCAGCAAACCAGTGGGAGATACTGAGTCTCAGTGTAGTGGAGCAGGTAAACTCCAATACTGGGAATCCCCCCCCTTCCTCCCTCCTGCCATGTACCTCAGCCATAGTACCTGGGGAAACACAGAAATAGCCCACCAGCCTCAGCACATGCTGGACACCAGCACTAGAACCCCAATTCAACACCAGGTAAACAACCAGAGCCTACAGCCCCTGGTGCAAGAAGCTAAAGACTCCCCCTTCTCCTTCCACTCTGGGAGCTGAGCTCAAATTTAAAAGAAAGGAAAAAAAAGCCAAAAAGATGAGCAAAACCCAACAAAATAAAAGAATCTGACCATAGAAAGTTATAATGACAGGTAAGAACAAGATACAAATGCAGAATAGGACAACAATGCCAAAACACCTATGGGCAAAACCCCAAAGAAAAATGGGAAATGGTCACAAGCACAGAACGAATTCATTGAAGAGCTATAAAAGGAGCTTAAAAATCAAATAAGAGAGATAGAAGAAAAATTGGAGAAAGAATGAGAGCAATGCAAGAGAATTATGAAAAAAGCATCAACAGCTTGGAGAAAGAAAACAATTGCTTAAAAAGTAGAATTGGCTAAATGGAAAAAAAGATACAAAAATCCCCTGAAGAAAACAACTCCTTAAAGAGTACAGTTGCCCAAATGAAAAGTACAAAAGCTAATTGAAGAAAACAATTTCTTAAAAGTTAGAAATTGGGCAAGTGGAAGCTAATGACTCTATGAGACATCAAGAATCAATGAAACAAATTCAGAAGAATGAAAAAAATAGAAGAAAATGTAAAATACCTCAAGGGACAAACAGCTGACTCAGAAAATAGAAACAAGAGAAACAGTATCAGAATCATTGCAATGCCTGAAAGCCAAAGTGAAAAGGAGGTCTGGGACAAGGTCTTTCAAGAAATTATCAAGGAAATCTGCCCTGAGGTCTTCAAACCATAGGGCAAAATAAGCATCAAAAGAATCTACCAATCACATTAGGAAAGAGATCTCAAAATAAAAACTCCAAAGAACATTATAGACAAATTCCAGAACTATCAGGTCAAGGAAAAAATCCTGCAAGTGGCAAGAAAGAAATAATTCAAATATTGGGGAGCCACACTCAGAATTACACATGATTTAGCAGCTTCAACATTAAAGGATCAGAGGTCATGGAACATGATATTCCAGAAGGCAACAAAGAATCACTTATGTAGCAAAATTAAGCGTAAGACTTCAAGGGAAAAAATGGTCATTCAATGAAATAGAAGGATTTCAATCTTTCAAAAAAAAGTGGAATTAAAAAAAATGTGATTTCCATTATCAAGGCCTACAAGAAGCATAAACAGGTAAAAAGGAAAAGAAAATATAAGGGATAAAATAGAACTAAACTGTTTATATCCCTACATGGGAAGGTGATAGATACTTGTAATACTTAAAAATTGTATCACTAATAGTACATCTATAAGGAATATGCATAGACAGAGGGTACAGGTATGAGGTGAATTGGGAGGAATGACATATTAATAATTAAGGGATGAGAAAGAGGAGTACATTGTGTGTAGAAGGAAGGGAGAAGTAGCATGGGATAAATTATTTCACATGAAGAGACACAAAAAAACCATTACAGTGGAGGGGAATATGGAAGGGTGGGCAATAGGCATCACTTGAACCTTACTCTCATCAGTATTGGTTCAAAGAGGGACTAATACACACAATCAATTGAATATAGAAATCAACATTATCTAACAGGGAAGTAGGAAAGGAGTAGATTAAGTTAAAGAGGTGAAGAGATTGAGTAAAGGGGGGAAACTGACAGAAAGGAAGACAGATTTGGGGAGGTAGTAGACAGAAGCAAAACACTGGTGAGGAGGGAAAGGATGAAAAGAGAGAGAGGACAAACAGGAGGAAAAATAGGGTGGAGGGAAATACACAGTTAATAATAACTTTGAATGTGAATGGGATGAACTCTCCCATGAAACAGAAGCAGGGAGCAGAGTGGATAAAAAACCAGAATCCTTCATTGTGTTGTTTATAAGAAACATGCTTGACCTTACTCTCATCAAAATTGGCTCAAAGGGGAAATAACGCACACACTCAGTTGGATATTGAAATCTATCTTACCCAATAAGGAAGTCAAAAGCTAATGGAATACTAGAAAGGAGAGGGGAGAATGATAAAAGGGAGGGTATATTGGGGAACTTGACAATCAGAGATAAAACACTTGCGAGGAGGGAAAGGGTGGGGGGAAGAAAGAGAGGAGGATAACCAAGCAAAACATAGCATGGAGGGAAATACACAGTTAGTTATCATAACTGTAAATGTGAATAGGATAAACTCTCCCATCAAACAGAAGCAGATAGCAGAGCGGATCAAAAACCAAAATCCTAAAATATGTTGTTTACAAGAAACACATTTGAAGCAAAGAGTTACATACAGTGTAAAGGTAAAAGGTTGGAGCAGAATCTATCAAGCTTCGGCTGAAGCAAAGAAAGCAGGGGTAGCAATCATGATCTCAGGCAAAGCAAAAAGAACATAGAACTAGTTAAAAGAGGAAACTACATCTTGCTGAAAGGGACCATAGGCAATGAAGTCATATCAATACTAAACATATATGCACCAAATGTTATAGCATCTAATTTTCTGAAGGAAAAGTTGAATGAGTTACAGGAAGAAACAGATAATAAAACTATACTAGAGGGGGACCTCAACTTTCCCATCTCAGCACTAGATAAAACTAATCAAAAATAAAGAAGAAAGAAGTTAAGGATGTGAACAAAATTCTGGAAAAGTTAGATATGATAGATCTCTGGTGAAAATTGAATGGAAATAGAAATGAATATACCTTTTACTTAGTAGTACATGGTGCTTACAGAAAAAAGTTAACCATATATTAGTGCATAAAAACCTTACAACCAAATACAGCAAAGCAGAAATAGTAAACACATCCTTTCCAGATCATAATATAATAAAAATGACATTCAGTAATGGACAATGGATTAAAAGAGAGACTAAACATTAATTGGAAATTAAATAAACTGATCCTAAAAGACAAGTGGGTCAAAGAAGAAATCATAGAAACAATTAATAATTTCATTACAGAAAATGACAACAATGTGACAACATAGGAAAATTTATGGAATTCAGTGAAAGTGGTACTGAGGAGAAAATTTACATCTCTAATTGCTTACATAAAAATAGAGAAAAACCAGATCAATGAATTGGGCATGAAACAACAACAACAACAAAACTAGCAAAAGGACAAATTCAAAATCCTCAATTAAATACTAAATTGCAAATCCTGAAAATCAAAATAAAGACAACAAAAACTGAAAGTAAGAAAACCATTGAACTAATAAATAAAACTATAAGCTGGCTTTGTGGAAAAAAAAACCCAATAAAATAGATAAACCATTAATTAATTTGATTAAAAAAAGGAAAGAAGAAATTGAAATTACTAGTATCAAAAATGAAATTAACTATCAAAGAAGAAGAAATTAGGACAATTGTTAGGAGCTATTTTGCCCAATTATATGCCAATAAATTTGACAATACAAATTAAATGGATGAATATCTACAAAAAAATATAAATTACCCAGGTTAACGGAAGAAGAAATAAAATAGCCCCAGTGCAGAAAAAGAAATTGAACAAGCCATTGATGAACTTCCTAAGAAAAAATCCCCAGAACCAGATGGATTCAACAGCGAATCCTACCAAACATTTAAACAACAATTAATCCCAATGGTATATAAACTATTTGGGAAAATAGGCAAAGAAGGAGTTCTACCAAATTCCTTTTATGACACAAATATGGTGCTGGTACCAGAGCCATAACAGAGAAAGAATATTATGACCAATTTCTCTAATGAATATTGATGCAAAAATTTTAAATACAATACTAGCAAAGAGATTATAGCAATATATCTCAAGGATCATACATTATGACCAGGTGGGATTCATACCAGGAATGCAAGGCTGGTTCCATATTAGGAAAACTATGAGCACAATTGACCAGATCTATAACAAATTCAACAGAA
Source organism: Phalanger gymnotis (assembly GCA_028646595.1). Lineage (NCBI taxonomy): Eukaryota > Metazoa > Chordata > Mammalia > Diprotodontia > Phalangeridae > Phalanger > Phalanger gymnotis. Next base: position 472,768,588 of record CM053622.1, on the reverse strand, counting down.
ATCATATGATTATCTCAATAAGATGCAGAAAAATTATTTGACACAGTACAACACTCATTCCTATGAAAAACACTAGAGAGTACAGGATTAAATGGAGTTTACATTAAAATGATAAGTAATATTTATCTAAAACCATTACCAAGCATCATCTATAATGAGAATAAGCTAAAAGCCTTCCCAGTACAATCAAGGGTGAAGCAAGTGTCCCCATTATCACCTCTATTATTTAAGATTTTACTAGAAATGTTAGCAATTAGAGAAAAAAAGAAATTATAGGAATTAGTATAGGAAACAAAACTATCCCTCTTTGCAGATGATATGATGTTATACCTAGAAAATCCAAGAGACTCAGTTAAAATATACTTGAAATTATTAATAACTTTATCAAAGTTGCTAGATATAAAATAAACCTACATAAGTCATTAGCATTTATATATATTACCCACAACATCCAGCAACAAGAGATAGGAAGAGAGATTCTATTTAAAATAGTTGTAGGCAATATAAAATACTTGGGAGTCTACCTGCCAAGACAAACCCAGGAACTCTTTGAATATAACCATAAAACACTTTTCATAAAGATCAGGTCTAAACAATTGGAAAAATAATAATTGCTCATGGGTTGGTTGAGCCAATATAATAAAAGTAACAATTCTACCTAAATTAACTTATTTATTCAGTGCCACATGTATCAAACTATCAAGAATTATTTCACAGAGCTGGAAAAAATAATAACAAGATTCATTTGGCAGAACAAAAGCTCAAGGTTATCAAGGGAATTAATGAAAAAAATTGCAAAAGAAGGTATTCTAGCCATACCAGATTTCAAACTGTATTATAAAGCAGTAATTATGAAAAGAATCCTTTACTGGCTAAGAAATAGAGTGGTGGACTCCAGCAGCAAAAGATAGAAAGAGAAATTCTATTTAAAATAACTGTAAACAATATAAAATCCTTGGGACTTTATCTGCCAAGACAAACCCAGATTAAGTACAAATTACATTTTAGTAAATTACCATAGTAATATTTGAAAAACTGAAAGATCTAAGTGTTTGGAACAAAAACTCATTATTTGACAAAAACTGATGGGAAAACTTGAAAACACAATGGCAGAAACTAGATATAGACCAGCGTCTTACATCATATACCAAAATAAAGTCAAAATGGATATGTGGCTTGCAAAGAAAGAGTGATAACATAAACAAATGTAGAGGACAGGGAAGAGTTTATCTGTAAGATTTTTGGATAAGGGAAAACTTAGGATGGAAGGAGATATATAGAACATTACAAAATGTAAAAGATATAATTTTGATTATATAAAATTACGAAAGCTTTGCACAAACAATAGCAATGCCACCATAATTACAAGGAAAGCAGAAAACTGGAAAAATATTTTGCAACAAATATTTCTGATAAAGGCTTCATTTCTTAAATATACAGAGAATGGAATCAAATTTATAAAAATACAAGTCGATTGTATTTACCAATACAATTGATAAATAGTTAAAGGATATGAACAGGCAGTTTACAAAGAAATCAAAGCTATCTGTAGTCATATGAAAAAATACTCTAAAATCACTATTGATCCAAGAAATGCAAATTAAAACAACTCTATCTCACACCTATTAGAGTATCTGATATGACAAAAAAGGAAAATGTTGGATGTTGGAGGGGTTGTGGGAAAAGTGGGACTCTAATGCATTATTGGTGGAGTTGTGATTTTATCCAACCATTCTGGAGGGCAACTTGGAACTATGTCCAAATAGCTATAAAACTGCACATCCTTTGATCCAGCAATACTATTGCTAAATCTATATTCCAAAGACACCCAGAAAAGGGGAAAGGACCTATTTATACAAAAATATTTAAAACAGCTGTTTGCATAGTGGCAAAGAGTTGGAAACCAAAGGGATGCCTGTCAATTGGGGAATGGTTAGACAATCTGTGGCATATGATTGTAATGGAATATTATCATGCTATAAGAAATGACAAGTAGGATGATTTCAGAAAAAACCTGGAAAGACTTACATAAACTGATGCTGAGTGAAGTGAACAAAACAAGGAGAATATTGTGCACAGTAACAGCAATGTTGTCTTATGAAGAATTGTGACTGACTTAGCTGTTCTCAGCATTACAAACATCCAGGAAAATCCCAAAAGACAAATGATTAAGCAGTTTATCTGCCTCCAGAGAAAGAACTGCTATTGAATACAGACTGAAACAAGCTATTTTCACTTTCTTTCATTCATTTTTTTCTTTTATTCAAGTCTTCTTGTACAAAATGACAAAGGTGGAGATGTTGTACATAATTGCATATGTATAAACTGTATCTGATTGCTTACAGTCTAAGGAACAGTAGAGGAGTAAGAGGAGGGAGGAATAGAATTTGGAACTAACAATCTTAAATTTATTTTTTTCACTAAGATTAATTAATTTATTTTTAGTTTTCAATACTCATTTCCACAAGATTTTGAGTTACAAATTTTTTCCCCATTTCTCCCCAAGATAGTGTGTATTCTGATTGTCTCTTTCCCCAGTCTGCTCTGCTTTCTATGACCCCACTCCCCCTCATACCCTTTCCCCTTACTTTTTATAGGGAAAGATAGATTTCTATACCCTATTGCCTACATATCTTATTTCTAAGTTGCATGCAAAAAAGTTTTTAACTTTCGTTTTTAGAACTTTGAGTTCCAAATTCTCTCCCTTCTTCCCTCTCTACCCTGCCCCTTCTTGAGAAGGCAAGCGATTCAATATAGGTTATACATGTACCATTATGCAAAACACTTCCATAATAGTCATGTTGTGAAAGACTGTATTTCCCTCCATCCTAACCCATCCCCCATTTATTCAATTTTCTCCTCTGAACCTGTCCCTTTTCAAAAAGGCTTTGCTTCTTACTACCCCTCCCCCAAACTGTCCTCCCTTCTATCATCTCCCCCTTTTATTCCCTTCCTTTCTACTTTTCTGTAGGGTAAGATAGCCAATTAAGTGTGTATGTCACACTCCTTAAGCCAAATCTGACGAGAGTAAGGTTCACTCATTCTCTTTTACCTCCCCACTCTTTCCTTCCATTGCAACAACTTTTTCTTGCCTCTTTTATGTGATATAATTTACCCCATTCTATATCTTCCTTTCTTCTCCCAATATACTCCTCTCTCACCTCTTAAGTATATATTTTTTAGATATCATCTATTCAACTCACTCTGTGTTCTCTGTTTATATATATATGTATATATATATACATATTATATATATGTATATATTATATGTATATATATATTCTCCCTTGAAAACCTTAACACTGAAAAAGGTCTCATGAGTCACAAATCCCATCTTTCCATGCAGGAATATAAATAGTTCAACTTTAATAAGTCCCTTATGATTTCTCTATCTTGTTTACTTTTTAATGCTTCTCTTGATTCTTGTATTTGAAAGTCAAATTTTCTATTCAGCTGTGGTCTTTTCAAGAATGCTTGAAAGACCTCTATTTCATTGAAAATTCATTTTTTCCCTTGAAGTATTATACTCAATTTTGCTGGGTAAGCGATTCTTGGTTTTAATCCTAGCTCCTTTGATCTCCAGAACATTATATTCCAAGGCTTTTAATCCTTTCAATATAGAAGCTGCTAGATTTTGTGTTATCCTGATTGTGTTTCCACAATACTCAAGTTGTTTCTTTCTAGCTGCTTGCAGTATTTTCTCCTTGATCTGGGAGCTCTGGAATTTGGCGACAATATTCCTATATTCCCAGGAGTTTTCCTTTTGGGATCTTTTTTCAAGAGGCAATCAGTAAATTCTTTAAATTTCTATTTTACCTTCTGGTTCTAGAATATCAGGGCAGTCTCTTTGGTGAAGGTATCGCTGCTGCAGCTGCGCGGATTCAGCAGTCCCTGCCCCTCCTCCTCCTGACTTACCGCTGTTCACTCTTACCGAGGAATAAGTTGGTCAGGAAGCCACTCCACTGTCATGGCATTCAAAGACACTGGCAAGAGCCTTGTGGAGCCCGAAGTGGCCATTCACCAGATCTGCATTACCCTCACCAGCCACAATGTGAAATCACTTGAGAAAGTGTGTGCTCACCTAATTAGAGGAGCCAAAGAAAAGAACTTGAAAGTGAAGGGACCTATTCGAATGCCCACTAAGACATTTCAGATCACGACTAGAAAAACTCCTTGCGGTCAAGGTTCAAAGACTTGGGATTGGTTCCAGATGAGAATCCACAAATGCCTTATTGATTTGCACCTTCCTTCTGAAATTGTTAAACAGATCACTTCTATCAGCATTGAACCAGGTATAGAAGTTGAAGTCACCATTGCAGATGCCTAACCAATCGTCTCTTTTAATAAATTGATTGCAACTAGAATATCAGGGCAGTTTTCTTTGATAATTTCTTGAAAGATGATGTGTAGGCTCTTTTTTTGATCCTGGTTTTCAGGTAGTCTAATAATTTTTAAATTATCTCTCCTGGATCTATTTTCCAGGTCAGTGGTTTTTTGATGAGATATTTCACATTGTCTTTTGGTTTTGTCTTATAATTTCTTGTTTTCTCATAAAGTCATTAGCTTCCATTTGCTCTATTCTAATTTTTAAGGAATTATTTTCCTCAGGGAGCTTTTGTACCTCCTTTTCCATTTGTCCGATTCAGTCTTTTAAGGCACTCTTCTCCTCATTGACTTTTTGGACCTCTATTGCCATTTGGGATAGTCTATTTTTTAAGAAATTATTTTCTTCAGTACTTTTTGGGGTCTCCTTTAGCAAGCTGTTGACTCATTTTTCATGATTTTCTTGCATTCCTCTCATTTCTTTTCCTAATTTTTCCTCTACTTCTCTTACTTGATTTTCAAAATCCTTTTTAAGCTCTTCCATGGCCGGCAACCTTTTTCTTGGAGGCTTTGGATGTAGCATCTTTGATGTTGTGGTCTTCTTCTGGTTGTATGTTTTGGTCTTCTTTGTCACCAAAGAAAGATTCTATAGTCTGAGTTTTTTTTTTACTCTGCTCATTTTCCCAGCCAATTACTTTTGAGCTCTTTGTCAAGGTATAACTCTGCTTCTAGTGTGGAGAGTGCTCTGTCCCAAGCTTCAGGGGTTTTGCACTGCTGTTTTCTGAGCTACCTGTAGGCACCATAAATTTTCAGTTCTTCTGAGGCGGTATAATCCTAAGCAAGGTGTTTGCTCCTCTACTGGCCTGTGCTCTGGTCTGTGAGTGACTTTAAGCACTCTTTTTTGCCTTGAACCTGCTAGAAGGACTCTCTCTCTACAGCCACCACGAACTATGCCACACCTCCTCACCCCAGGAATATCAACCAGAACTGTGACCCAGATCCACGTAGGGCATAGCAAGAGAATCCTGCCTCAGTGCCAGCAGAGATATCCTTGCACTCCTGCCCCTGATCAGCTGCTTAATTCATTCCACTGTCTGTGGGCCTGGACTTCTGGAAGCAGGTGTTGCAGCTGCTGCTGCCTCTGCTGTAGACACCTCTGCAGCATCTGGCTTGGGGCCTGACCCGCTTTCTCACACTCAGATCCAATAGAGCTTTCTCACTGACATGCTAAATTGTCTTTGGCTTTTGTGGGTTGAGAAGTCTGGAAACCACCATATGCGTAGTGATTCAGTGCCCTGAGGCCTGCTCCAACAGGTCTGCTCAGGCTGCTGAGGCCCAAGCTAGGCTGTGTTCTGCACCCAGCAGTGTGATAGACCCTTCCCAGCGACCATCCAGGACGTCTGGAGCTGGGGATTCGTATCACCTTGTCATTTTGTGGGTTCTGTAACTCTAAAATTTGTTTAGAGTCATTTTTACAGGTGTTTCAAGGGATTTAGGGGACAGCTCAAGTAAGTCCGTGCTTTTGCTCTTCCATCTTGGCTCTAGCCCCCTCCAAAAATCTTTAAAAAATGAAAAAAGAGAAACAAACTTAAAACAGAGAAATACATACAGAGTAAAGGTAAGGGATTAGTGCCAAAACTATTATCTTTCAGCTGAAGTAAAAAAGTTGGGGTAACAACCCTGATCTCAGACAAAATAAAAGCATAAATAGACCTAATTAAAAGAGATAAAGAACAATACTTCATCTTGCTAAAAGGTACCATAGACAATGAAGAAATATCAATGCTAAACATTTATGCACTAAGTGGTATAGCATCCAGATTCTTAAAGGAGAAGTTAAGTAAGTTATAGGAAGAAATAGACAGCAAAACTATAGTAGTGGGGGTCTTCAAAGGTGCCCTCTCAGAACCTGATAAATCCTACCAGAAAATAAACAAGAAAGAATCTAAGGAGGTAAATAGAATATTAGAAAAGTTAGGCATGACATACCTTTGGAGAAGGTATGGATGGAAACACAATAGAATACAACTTTTCTCAGCAGCACATAGTACTACAGAAAAATTGACCATGTATTATTGCATAAAAACTTCAAAATCAAATGTAGAAATGCAGAAATATTAAATGTATTCTATTTGAATCATAAGGCAATAAAATTACATTCAACAAAGGGCAGTAGAAAAATAGATTAAAATTAATTGGAAACTAAATAATATAATCTAAAGAATAAGTGGGACAAAGAACAAATCAGAGAAAGAACCAATTATTTCATTAAAGAGAATGACAAGAATGAGACAACATACCAAAATTTATGGGATATAGCCAAAGCAGTACTTAAAGGAAAATTTATTTCTCTAAGCTTTTACATCAACAAAATAGAAAAAGAACAGAACAATGAATTGAACATGCAACTAAAAAAACTAGAAAAAGAACAAATTAAAAATTCCCAGTTGAATACCAAATTGGAAATTCTGAAAATCAAAGGTAAGAGTATTAAGATTGAAAGTAAAAAAAAAAAAAAAACAGAACAAAACACTATTGATCTAATAAACAAACATAGGAGCTGGTTTTATGAAAATGGTAAAGATGCCCATTATTACCACTATGATTCAGTACACTATTTAGAAATGTTAGCTATAGAGCCGCCAACGCCGCCTCCACCGCCGCCGCCCGCCCGCGCTCCCGCTCCCCGCCCGCCTGCCCACCGGTTTCTTGTATAGAAACTGCCTAAGTCCTAGAACGCGCGGCTCGCGGAGCAGCTTGCCTGGCGCGGAGGGAGTCGAGAACGGCCTGAGCTATGGCAGCCATCCGAAAAAAGTTGGTTATAGTTGGTGATGGTGCATGTGGGAAGCCGTGCTTGCTGATTGTATTTAGCAAAGACCAATTCCCTGAAGTTTATGTGCCCACAGTGTTTGAAAATTATGTAGCAGATATTGAAGTGGATGGAAAACAGGTGGAGTTGGCTTTGTGGGACACAGCTGGTCAAGATTATGATCGCCTTAGACCTCTTTCCTACCCAGATACTGATGTTATACTTATGTGTTTTTCCATCGATAGCCCTGATAGTTTAGAAAACATCCCAGAGAAATGGATCCCAGAGGTGAAACATTTCTGTCCCCATGTGCCCATTATTCTTGTTGGGAACAAGAAGGATCTTCGAAATGATGAGCACACGAGACGAGAGTTGGCCAAGATGAAGCAGGAGCCAGTGAAACCTGAGGAGGGCAAAGATATGGCAAATCGGGTCGGTGCATTTGGTTATATGGAGTGTTCAGCAAAGACCAAAGACGGTGTGAGGGAAGTTTTTGAAATGGCCACAAGAGCAGCTTTACAAGCCAGACGTGGAAAGAAAAAGTCCGGGTGCCTTGTCTTGTAAACACAATGGAAAGCCCAGGCCCTCGCTCGGTTAATTTTTGAAATGCTGTTTATTAATCTTAGTGTATGATTACTGGCCTTTTTAATTTATGTATAATTTACTTTAAGAGATTTACAAATCAGAAATCATCTTGCTACCAGTATTTAGAAGCCAACCATGATTGTTTAATGACAGTCTGTGTCCAACACATCTGTGCACACTCTGACATTACTCTTAATAACCTTCTTCGTTCTCCCAACCAATTCTTAACTTCTTGCTTCTTTCTAGGAAGAAAAAAGGTGATAACTTTTGTGAATTGGGCTTTAACTACTTTTATACCTAACATGTCCTGTTGCTGTTAGCTTCAGGGCCCTCTGGGGAATAAATACAAAGTCACTTCAGAGCAGGACCTCTTCTAAGGCTTTTATTGGTATAGCTCTGGGGTATTATTCAATTGTTTGAAAATGGGATCCAGCCAGAGATGGCAAGTCCCCATACAGCTGTGGCAAAGCTGCAGTTCTGTGGTTTCATGTTAGTTACCTTAGAGTTACTGTGTA
>CM053622.1:472734046-472759856 GCA_028646595.1 Phalanger gymnotis | reverse complement strand
ATCCTATTTCCCCCTGTTTATGATTTTATTTCTCCCTTTCCCCTTCCACTCCTCAACATAGTTTTGCTTTTGACTGCCGCCTTCCTCTTGATTCCCCTCCCTTGTCTTATCTTCTCCCACTTACTACTTCTCCCCTCCCTTCTGACCACCCCCTCCCTATTTTCCCCCTTTCCCCTTCTACTTCCTGTAGGACAAGTTAGATTTCTATACTTATCGGGGTATATTATTCCCTTCTTGAACCAGATCAGATGACAGTAAAGATCAAATACTGCTCTTCTCCCTCCCTTCTTTCCCTGTACTAAAATGTGTTTTTGTGCCTTTTCGTTTGGTGTAATTTACCCTTTTCTACTACTTCCTTACCTCTTCTCTCACAGCCCTCCCTTTACATTTCTTATTTATGTTTTTTTAACCTTATAACAGTTATCTTATACAGACATTCACGGTCTATGTGTATCTCTTTCAATTGTTATAATGGCTGTACTATTCTCAAGATTGACATATACATATGTATACATATAAAACATATATAAGATGATATAATTCTATATAAAGATGCCAATTATTTCCCCTTATTGATTAATAAGGTTTGTGGGTTTTTTGCCCCTGTTTACGTTTTTATGTCTCTCTCAAATCTTGTATTTGTAAATCAAATTTTCCATTGAGTTCTGGCCTTTTTATCAGGAACTTCTGGAATTCCCTTATTTCATTGAATTTCCATCTCCTTGCCTGCAAAATTATGCTTAATTTTGCTAGGTAATTGATCCTTGGTTGTAGTCCTTTGCCCAGCTCCTTTGCCCTTCAGAATATCATATTCAGTTTCTCCTGTCTTTTAAAGTGGAAACTGAAAGATCCTGCGTGATCCTGACTGTAGTTCCACGATATTTGAATTGTTTCTTTTTGGCTGCTTGTAGTATTTTCTCCTTGACTATGTAATTCTGAAATTTGGCTCTGATATTTCTTGGTATTTTCAGTTTGGGATCTCTTTCAGGGGGTGATTGGTGAATTCTTTCAATGACTATTTTGCCCTCTGGTTCTAGGACCCCTGGGTTCATTTTTTCATCATGGATTTCTGGTAGACCAATAACTTTTAAATTGTCTCTCCTGGATCTATTTTCCAGGTCAGTTGTTTTCCCAATCAGATAGTTCACATTTTTTTTCTATTTTTTTCATTCTTTACATTTTGTTTTACTACTTCTTGATGCCTTATAGAGTCATTAGCTTCCACTTGCTCAACTCTAATTTTTAATGAGTTACTGTCTTCATTTTGCTTTTGAATCTCTTTTTCCAATTGGTTGATTTTACCTCTCAGGATGTCATTTTCACTATTTAGATTCTGAATCTCCATAGCCATTTCACCGATCTTATTCTTTAGGGACTTGATTTCGTCAGTGGATTTTTTTCCATTTTTTCTTTACCTCCTTAATTTGGTTTTTAAAATCCTCCTTTAGCTCTTCCAGTAATGCTTTTTGGGCTTGAGACCAGTTCACACTACCTTGTGAGGTGTCAGATGTGGGTATCGTGTCATTGTTATCCTCTTCCAAATTGGTATTTTGATCATGCCTGTCTCCATAAAAAGAATCAATGGTCCTTGGTGTTTTTGTGTTGTTCATGTTGTTTAGCCTTTTCCTGGCTTTGCAGTAAATTTCTGCTTTTGGGGCTCATGGCTCTCTGTCCCAGCTTTCTTTTTTCTGGAGATTGTGAGTCTAGTTGTTGGCTTCGTGAATTATAGCCTTCAGTTTCCTGAGGTGTGGGGGAGGGAGTCTGGTCCCGAAATCTCCTCTTCCCTTGGGGTTGCCCTCCAGCACTGTTGCTCTTCAGCAATGGTCTCAGCTCTTTGTTGTTCGAGCTGGGTGTCTGGCACTTCCCCTGGGGGAGCAAGAGTACATCTGGGCTCCTATGTTGACTCCTGCTGTCTCTGCTCCTCTGGGACTCAGGTACTCTCACTACTTGGCCACTGAAGCCCCACTTCTGTCTCCTCTATTCCAGCATTTTTTTTCCCAAGGGATTCTCTGGGTGGGGAGGGGAGGGATTAGAGCCGTTTACCTGGCCATTATGTCTCCCAGATGTTCAAGAAGACACGTTTCATACCTTTGTGCTGCAAGCTTCAGGAGTTGATGTCTCATGGCTGGTGGTGTTGCGCTGCCTCTCCTCGCTTCCTTAGACTGCTGTCCTGTGTTGGGAGGCCTGGGGATCTCCACTGGTTTTGGGCACCTGGCTTTGTCCCAGCCTGTTTCCCACATGGGTTTCCCAGCTGGACGCTTCCAATTTGGTGCCATCTGGAGCAGCTCCGCATGCCAAGCACTCTCCTAGCCCACAGATTCGTTCCTTTGGCCTTTCAGACTCTCCTGGCTGGGAAATTTGCCCCACTCAGACTGCTCGCAGTTTCTAACTCTCTCAAATCTGCTCAAATTCACTTTTTTATGGGAATCTGACAGAAGTTGTGAGAGAGCTCCAGTAAGAGTCTGTTTTCATGCGGCCATCTTGGCTCCACCCTCCTAGGCATTATTTTAAAGTTTTTTGGAGTGGAATATTGGGAAAGCTGAGTTGCTGCCAGTACTTTGCCATCTTGGGTCTGCCCAAATCACCCCTATTTTTGATTTTCCAAGAATGAGGTCAGAGGCAAAGTAAGAAAGGAAGACTACTTTTGTAAAAAATGAACAATAACAACAACAACAAAAAACAAGTTTCATTTGTTATATTTATACAGAAATGTAACTTGAAATTTATGTACCTAGGGCAAGTAGAATTAGGAGAAGGGAGAGGGTATCAGGAATGGATTGGCAGGGGATTTATTCAGTGTAGCCTACCTTTGGTAGTTGAAAAAAAATTTTTAGGTACTTGAAACTTAATAAAGCTTAGTTATTTGCACTTAGTTTTTCATTAATTTTCTATATCTTTGTTATTAACATCCTTAGCATTGTAAAGACTTTTTTCAAATAATGAATAAAACATGTTGTTCTAACTATGAGGACTAGCTGTGTCAAATGATGCAGCTTGGTTGTCAAGATAATTCCAGTTCTCGTAGTTGAAGTTTTCTTGCTCAGTTGCTATGATGTGTTGTTTTTCTCAATTGGTAAAGAACTGCTAAGTGCTATCAGTGTTCGAATTTTGAGGTCCCAGCGCAAAGCCAAGATTATCATATTCTGGTTATGGATCTGATATGCCATTTCCACCATACATGCATAGATTGCAAGGGTTGAGTTTTCAGGAAAATGTAATATGCCTTTTTAAAACTGTCTTTTAGATGATTTGTTTTCAACTATGGTATCTGGATAGATAGCTAGGTGGTGCAGTGGTAAGAGTACTGGATTTTGAATCAGGAGACTCATCTTCATGAGTTTAAATTTGGCCTCAGACACTAGACGTGTGACCCTGGGCAAATCATATAACCCTGTTTACATCTTTGTTTGTAAAATGAGCTAGAGAATGAAATAGCAAACCCCAAATGGGGTTATGAAGAGCTGGACTTGAATGAAAGAATGCAGCAACACAGGAGCTATCATGATATGATTAGGGGTACTTCATTAGGCTAGGCCTGGTACTACTGTTAGATACTTGATACACTGTTGTTCTTTTATAAAACGAAAAAAAAAATACTTAAACAAGACAAATTAATTAATTTTTTTTCCTCACAAGCCATAAGGCAGACCAAATTGATAGGGGGAAAATGCTTCTAAGTTACAGTTTTCATCATCTCTCTTTCTCTAAACATAGGCTTACAGTCTTCTTTTTAACTATGCTTTGCCCCAGGCCATTTGTGTTACTTCTGTTTGGCCAAGTATAGTCTATTTGAATCTATATTCTAGCTGCTACCTAGGACATTGGTATTTAATTCCTCATAATTATAATTCTGCCATTCATCCTGAGAACTAAGGTTCTGAAACAGCTCTTTACTTTTCTTGCCGTAAGACAAGTCTCTGGCAGTCTGGTTCCAGGACTAAGTCTGCTTTAAACCTTTTTCTCCCCACTCTTGAGAATCAGAGATTGACACCTATTTTCAATTCTTTCTTCCTTTGTAATAGGTTTGAAATTTCCTTTGAAAAGGAAGGCAAATTGTACAATTGTTTCTGGCCCCAGTGGTTCTTATATTTATTCTCATTTGGTAGAAGAAGGAGCTTGGGCAAATTCATATTCCAATTGAAAAGTAATGGTAGAAAACATAGGGTTCAACAGTTAAACAGATTTTTTTCATGTTCTGTAATTACACTGTGGTTAGAAAACTTCACATTCCTGTCATCATTTCAGCCCTTCTTAGACACAGTAATTCTCACAGAGAAATTTACAACTTAGAGGAAGGAGATGATAAAACTAATCTTCATGGTAATTATACCTTGCCTGGGAAGAAATCCTTTAAATGACTATGCTCCTGCAGTTAGCATGAAAGTTTTTATACATATTCTAGAATTAAAGAGCTGATTTTCTATTTTTTGTATGTTTCAATGAATTTTGTCAGTTCGTTTTATGCTGAAAATTATATTCTGTAGAAAAGTTGTGAGGATTCCCTGTCATTCTATGGAAAATACATCTCTAACTAAAAGCAGCTCACATTTTAGAGGCAGTGTGAGTGGTAAATAACTCAATAGGATACAGTTAACTTGTATTTTTAGCAAATTCAACCTGTCATGTTTCCCAGCATGTAGGAGTGGGAAAACTAATATCATCTAATGAGGAGCAGGTGTGAAATCACAGACGAACCTCAAAACCTGATGAAAAGCTTGAATTTGGAAGGGTAGGAAGTGAGAGATTTTTTAAAAAGCCCAGCTTGCCTGAATGAATGCAAATTTTAAATGAACTTGTGAGGCAATACAAAAAGAGAAGGTCATGCAAGGAAAAAGCAGCATGGAATCTGCTAATATTACTTACAGTGTCCATTTTGTAAGTGATTTCTTCTTTTCTCTTCAGACTTCATTTTGGCCTTTATGTACCACTGGCACCTTTTGGAAGGGCAAACAGAGTCCTATTTAAAAATCCTGTTCCTGTCTCCTGAAGAACTGTACTAGATATGAATCTGAATAATTTAGGATAAAAGACATTAAAGTGCACCTGTTTCATTCAGAATTATATTGTTCTAGGACCGATTAGAACATAATTTTATCCAGTTTGCCCCTACTTTCAAAATGATAGGAGGAAATGAACTAACATCACATTAGATTGTTAGATATGAATGACCTGTGATTTATATCACTGAAGAATGCACTCTCAGTAATGAGATCACAGATCTCCTGGAGTACAGTTGTATCAAGAATATAATCTTATACAAAGTTTTAAGTGAAAGCCCAAGTTGGCTGCAGATGACATTGAGATATCATCAAAATCAATGATGAATGAATTGAGAAATAGAAACTTCACATTCCAGATTTTGTTATGTTTGTATGAGTGTTAGGCACTAGAGAAAGTCTCCTGTAACCAGCTACGCAGATCATTCATTGCCTCTATGTTATGTAATTGCTAGGCTTTGGACAGGCACCAAGAATTTTTATTGTTAATGGTAAAAATAAATCATACTAGGTTTCGAGGTGAGATTCTGGGGCTTTAACCAACTTTTCCATTTGGGAGGGATCGAAGTCATTACAGTTTTCATTTCACATCTGAAACTTGATGGAAATGTGTTCTGTTTGCTCTTAGTGCATATATTCATGCGATGAAATACACAGGCAGGTGCTTATCTCATACCCTGCCTCTTCAATATGAATAGACTCATCAACATCCTTATATGACAGTTCATCAAACTGCTAATTCCAAACGGTGAAGTAGAAAGCATCTGTAGAATACCAAATCAACCTCCCAAAGTTAAATTTGCCTTAAAGTTCTATGGTAAATTGAGTATTTATTAAAAAATTTATTGTTCTGTCTTCAGAGAATAATTTCCAATGAATGCTGCTTTATCACTGTGTTTAAATGATGCTTCCAAAAATGAACTTTTATCCTATATGATTGAAAGGGTTCTATTCATAGTATGTTAGAAAGCTAAGGGAGTCTCCAGTGTTCAAGGCATTGACATAAAGAGTAAAACAAACAACAAGAAATCCACCCTGGTACTAAACTTATGCCATTATTAAGTTTTTTCCCCAAAGAGAATTCAAATTATATTCTAGGAATCCATCTGAAATTTAGATTTAAATATATCTTTTAAAAATTTATTGGATTGAATTAATTTGTCCTTGAATGATCACAAACTTTTCACTGTGCAAGTACAAAATACATTCAATTAGAAACAATTTGGCCTGGATAAAACATTTTCTGTTATATTAATGATTATTTTATTAAATAATACTTGTCTGTGCTTTTTAAAAATATTGATTAAAGAAAACTTTACAGGAACACATGGCATTTTGTAAGCATGTATAATTCACTTAGTTGGATAGATGAGTTTCATTGAACCTTACCTACATGAATAAATGCCTCTTTAATTGAATACTTGTGTTTGTAATCAAAATCCATTATGAAAATTTTCAGATTTTTTTTTGCTGGAACCACCCCCCTCCCTGCCAATTCTGACGTTTGTGTATCAAAAAATCACACTAAAGAATATATCAATCTTTTAAGGTCACTTATTTAAGGGAAATATGATAACTTTCTGGATGATACACTATAACAAAATAAGCTAGTGGTTTGTGTCAATAACACTATTCTTGGGATCTCTAGAGATGAGAGTTCCTCTTAAAACATTCTTTTGTGCTTTAATAAGAAAATTCCCTAGATTGGATACAACTTTATTATTCCTCAAACTGAAATTCACTCTATCTATAATGAATAGACAAAATTTAAAATAACAAGAACATTACAATATAGAAATGATATTGTGATTACAATAATTAAATTATCAAGTAAAGTAAAATAAAGGCAGTCCTGTCTAACAAATAGAACACTGAATTTGGATTTATGAGATAGGTTCAAATCCCCTCTGATGTTAGCTGTGTGACCCTGGGAAAGCCATTTAATTCTCTTTGTATTTCAAGTCACTCCAAAAGAATATATTCCAAGTAAATAATTCCTAAGTCATAGATGAGTGTGGTCTGTGTCAGTAGGAAGATTTATGTATTATGAGGAAATCATAGAACTGTTGGGTGAACGTGAAATATAGAACATGGCATCAGAGCAGAGATCAGTATCTACTTCACACCTTGTTATCACCAGGTAGCTGTCCCTACATGGTTAACAATTTGGTTAATATTTTTTTTCTTTAGACATACTCTAATCATCTTAAACAACTTATATTTTAAATACCATGAATTCTTTAATATGTATTTTATTTATTTCACCTTTCCTAGTATTTGAACTTATATTACTCTTCTACCATCTCTGCTCAGTTATGACTTGTATGTCTTGTTAGAATGTGCTTGACTGGGAAGAGATAGCAATACCTAATGTGAATGGTAAGGCATTTGAACCTGCTTAAGGAACAAGGCTCTGGCTTGTGCCTAGAAAGTGTGGTTGGCCTGAAATCTGCTAATATCAGACAATGAAAGGAACATATTTAGAGTAGAGTAGAATGGAGTAGACCCTAGAAATCTGGTCAGCAAATTTGTAGCTTGTGTTTGCCTTGATCATTTCTTTACCTAACCTAACATTTTTGTTGTTTTAAAAGATTAATATGCTTCAAGATGCTTCCATACATGTTTATTAGCATATCAAAACTATCTTTATTGTACTTGGAAAATTACTAACCATTTTTCAACATAAACCACTGAGGAGCAAGGCATAATAATTTGACAATAGCAATAGTAGCAGACGGCACAGGTCTTCTACATTCTATAAATTTGAAGGACTCTTTCTTATTGTGAATTTCTGGCTTAATTCATGCATTTTTTAAAGTTTCAAAAAGCTGTTTAGTGATTTTCTATTAAGTGATAAACCTCTGCAGATTCATATACAGATTCATATTCAGCATTGCCCAGATTAAAAAAAAAATGTTTACTTTCAGTACCTAAACTAACATTACATTTTGCAGCTAATAAGCTCCCTAGGTAAAAGGAAGGTTTCTACACCAAATGAAAATAATTAGATGAAAGTATTGTGATATCTACATCACAAAAAGATAGACTTATGGAATTAGAACTGGAAAGGGCATAAGAAGTCACGTAATGCAATTGCTAATTTTGCAAATGAGGAAATTGAAATTTAGAGGAAATGTGACTTGTCCCAAATCCCTCATATAGTAAGTGGCAGAGTGGGGATTTGCACCAGGCACTCACATTCCAAATTGTTTTTTTCCTGCTTCTATCTCATTCAAAAAGATTTACCCTTGGGAATTCTGAATTCATTGTATGAATACTTTTAAATTAGTCAGATAATTAGAAATGATATGCTTTGTTTTGACATAAAAAGCATATCCTCCAAAATGTACAAATAGCCCTTTCACAAAGCACACACTATAAGTGATTTGAAATCAATTAAGTAGAATCACGAAAGTACACAAAGATATACCACATGGCACATGCTATGCACTTAACAAATATTTTTTGAGTGATTGACAATTTTAATTTTTGGTTTTTTGTTTTTATGAAACAAAATAGTGACTGAAAAATTTAAATAACTATGCCTTATATAGTTTTAATAGATTCTAGTGAAATTTTGATACATAGAGCTTTCAGAGACATCAATCATATCAAGTGAACTTTATACCTCAAAAGATATTTCTTTAGAGAGCTGTTTGATAGTTTAGTTTTCCTAGGGATGAAATTAGAAAGTCAGACCTCCTTGGGATACTTGAAAAAAAAGATTTAGTCTTCTTATCTCTCTCGGTCTGGGAATTGATGGATTATGTGACCTGGTCCTGCTCAGGGGAGCTTTGATCTACTCTGTTTTCCATTCTGGGACAGTTTGCCCTTCCTTAGGCAACATGGTACTTTCCCTTTCATGTCAATTTAAGGTTAAAGTTTTGGTACATACAGTCTTATTACAGTTATGCCATTATAATTATCCTTCTAAATTAAAATAAACCTTATTAATTCTCAGGATGCTTGCTTAGTTGGTAGATTTTTGTTGTTGTTGAGTCATTTTCAGTCGTGTCTGACTCTTTGTGACCTCATATTTTTTGGCAACGATAAGCAACAGTTGGTGCCTAGTTATTTCTCAGACTGGAAGATAAATTCATGCTTTCATATACGTAGTTCTGAGGTATTAGCAATTATTGTAACACTATCATCCCATAATTGCTGTTGACATTCTCCTTTAAGGCCTAATAAATAAATATGCTTATGTGTTTCTTGCTGTAATGATGTTTAGCAAACTTGACAATGTGATCTTAAAATTAAATGCTGAATTTAATACATACATAAAGAAAACATAAAATTAGATGTCTCACAATTTACTCAAATTTCTAACATATATTAATTACCTTCCAGTGATTAAAAAGAACAAGGTGAGGATGACCAGAAGAGTGAATCCACCCACTGCTGCAGTGGCTATTACAAGAATCTGCCCCTGCTCTGCTGCTATGTCAGAAGCTGCAATAGAAACATATAAATAGATATTAAGTTCTTGTGAAATAGTTTGCCTCCTGACTCCTTAATCACTCTGAGTCTTTAAATTCATAGGAAAAGTGTTACAGATATTACAAATAGGTAGTATTTGGCTTGTAACACAATGTTTTGACGACAAGATTGATCATGTATTAAATGGTAAATAGATGACACGATAACTCAGAGGATAACTGTGATGCAAAGAGGAAAGGACTTAAGACTAAAAACTTGGGGATGAATATTGACCTTGCCTCTTACAAACTCCATGTAACTTTGGATTGGTGAATCTTTTGGAAACTCAGTCTCTTTATCTAGGAAAGGGAGATAAGAATATCTGGCCTTATTATCTCTTAGGGTTGTTATGTGGATCAAATGACATAACAACAATAACAATAAAAAAATAGCACTTAGCATCTACTATGTGCCAGGCACTGTGCTAAGTACTTTACAAATATTATCTCATTTGATCCTCACAACAATCATGGGAGTTAGATGCTATCATTATTCCCATTTTAGAGTTGAGAAAATTGAGGCCGACAGACGTTAAATGACTTACCCAAGATCGTGTACATAGGAAGTGACTGAAACTGGATTTGGATTCTGGCCTTCCTAACTCTAGGCCCAGAATTCTCTCCATTCTGCCATCTGGCTGCCATGTTAATCAAACTATCTTGCAAAATAATGCATTATAAAACAGCTGAACAGAGTATCAGAGTTTAATTGGAGATCTGAAATAATTTAGTCCAAATTCTATATTTTAAACATGAGAAATATGAGGCTCTTACAGGTTAGATGGCTTATGTTACTCAACTGTAGTGACTTTAGGAAAGCTACTCTCCAAGTGGCGGAATAGAATTTGAACTCAAATCTTTCGTCTTCAAATTCAATGTTTTTGCACACCTTCATGTCATTTTTCAAATACGTATGTAAGAACACAAATCAACTAGATGGCATCAAGTGAGAAACAAGATGGCAGAGTAGCTATTTTCCACAAATCTCTCCAACCTAAAAACCTTAGAAATTGGAATTATGTATTAGACATAGAATACCTAAAGCAGAATCCCCAAGATTGGAGGATAGAGACACTTAATGAGCTAAAAATCTTATGAAATAATGTTGGATAATGGCAGTAAAATGGCACTTCCATTTATTGCTTTCCCCACCCCAAAACACATTGTCACATACGGTTAGGCAAATAACCTCAGATCTTATGCTTGACAGTCCTACTGTGGGGAGCCTTACTCAGTATCACCATGGCAGTGGCTCAACTTGAATCTTCTTATACCCCACATGAGATATCAGATACTAATTCTGTTCAGTTATAGTAAGGAAAAGAAGAGCTATAGGAGGAATGAGGTATGGAAGAAAAATGTGTGAAGTGTAGATTTAGCTAAAGGGGGAAGTGCATCTTTGTTAGAGAGAAAAGGTATAGAAATACATCTGGAGCTATTCTTCTTCCAATAGAATATACTTTGAACAGGAAGCTGAATGTGGTTCCCTCATCCCTCAAGGCTGATGCTGATCTGCTTACTGGGGTTCTGTGCAGCAGTGGAAGGGAGTGGGCTTCAAAAAGAGGGAATGGAAACTAGAGACAAGTTACTGGGAATTCAAGAGAAAGGCTGAAAGACCTATAGTCCGAGGGAGAAAGAATGAGTATAAATACAGCTGGGCTATACATATTTGTTGCAAGAGGAAGACTTCTACTGAAGCTATGAGGGTGCAGAACTAGTCAAAAACACTGTAAAACTTAAAAAAGAAAAAAAAGAATAAGAAGAAAATTTAAAAAGAAAAGAAACTAAAAATCATCTAGGAATAAAAAGATTTCTGTTGAGTCCCTCCCTCCCCAAAATGAATATGAGGGTAAAACAAATATTCTTGCTCCCCTTCCTCTTATGTGACATAGTTTTAGAATAAAAGGCATAGCATTAAGCTAAGAAAAAGAACTTAATGACCTAAATATTGTCTAGGAACAGAAAATTATTCATTTTTACAGTTGACATGATAGTTTACATAAAAAAACTCTAGAGAATCAGCAAAGAAACAGAGAAAATTAATAGCTTAAGTAGAATAGCAGAATACAAAAATTCAACAAAACATTAGCATTTCTTTATACCAATCATACAATCGGAGAAAAAAGATTAGAAAGGGTAATCGCATTCAAAATAACCACAAAATGCAAAAAAAATCTGGGAGATGATCTATCAAAGAATACTTAAAACTTATGTAAATATACTTTTAATGCACTCTTAAAAGAAATAAAAAACAAATTGAATAACTGGAGTGATATTTCTTATTTATGGTTGAACTACATCAATATAATAAAATGACAATACTACTGAATTTATGTTTAATCCTTTAAACAACTGATGGATTATGATAGAGGGCAGAGAAAATAATAAAAGAACCAGAATCACATGAAAAATAATGGGGAAAAAGTGGGGATGAAGGAAAAAGAATACTTCCAGAGTTCAGATTGTAATATTGATGTTAACATCATTTGCTATTGGCTATAAAAAAGAAAAGTAGATTGAAACAGATTATAGGCAAAAATCCAACACTATAGAACTTGAAAATCCAGTATTCATTAAATTGAACAATATAAGCTGCCTATTTGTCAAAAAATGATAAGATGAAAAGTTATACATCAAAAAAGATTTACACTGGTATGTAATACCACATAAAACATACCACAAAAACTTTCAAATGGATACCCAAATAAAATTTTAGAAGGTGATTTGTTTTTTAAAAATAGAAGAGGAGGAACAGAGGTAGCCCAATATGGGAATTCTTAAACAAATAAAGGATATAAAAGATGACAAAAAGTAAAACAAATATTCAAACTGCATGAAAGTAAAAAGCTTTTGCAAAAAAAGTAGAGTCAATGTAGCTAGGTTAAGAGGGAGAAATGTTGATTGGGAAAAATATTTTGATTAAATATCTGCAGTAAATGTCTGATATCTAAGATCTATGGGGACTTAACACAAATATAAAAGACAAAGAGCTATTGCTTTTAACAGCTACTGCCTTACTGGCTAAGTAGTTAAAAGATATAAAGAAACAGTATTTACAAGAATAATTAAGATTTATAATGTACTTTAATGTTTGCAAAATGTTTTATTTATATTATCTCATTTGATCCTGTCAAGTAGGTGCTATTATTGTTCCCATTATACAGTTGAGGAAAAGGCAGCTAAGAAGTATTAGGTGACTTGCTTAAGATTACAAAGAGAGTGTCTAGTGCAAGCTATTTAAAACATGCAAGCTTATTCCAAGTCACTCTTAATAGGAGAAATATAAATAAGTACATCTGAGGTTTTATTTCATACCCACACAACCAGCAAAGATAAAAAGTGGAAATGGTCAGTGTTGGAAGGGGTAGTTGGAAAAAGGCACACTAATGCACTGCCAATAGAGGTGTAAATTGGTCTATCCATTCTCAAAAGCAATTTGGAATCATGTTAACAAATGGCATGTTGATACCTTTTAACCAGAGATACTATGAGTAGGAATATATGCCAAGGAAGTCACAGAAAGAAACTCCACTGTCATTTTTGCCTCTCAAAATATTAATTTCAGCAACTTTTTTTGTTTCAAAGAACTAGAAATAAAGTAGGCATTCATAGTTTGGGAAATAACTTAGCAAAAAATGTTATTTAATAGTGATGGACCCTAAGAAATCACTATTATGATGAATTCAGAGAAGCAAGAGAAGAAATATACGAACTGATGCAGTTAAGTAAGCACATCCAGGAAACCATATATACCATGAATACAATGATGAAAATGGAAAGTAAACCTAAGTGCTGGATAATTGTTGAGGTGTGTGACTATGGATACAGAGTGATGAATATACTTGTAGATGTAGTTAATATTTTAGTTGGTTTTGGTAAAAAGTTTTTTTCTCTTAAAAATTTTTTTATAAGAGAAAGCTCACTGGATAAGGAAAGGATATGTCTAGGAATGAATGTGATATGAAAGCAAAAGTCTAGCAATAGAGTAAGAAAAAGAAAGAACAATCTCCTCAGTAAAAGTGAAAGGATTGACTTGGAAATTTTTCCTGAATTACCCAGTAAATGTCATCAAGACAACTTTGCCTTATAAATTCAGACCTAGCTTCAATCTCTGTTTTGACTATTACCTACTTAGGATCATATCATGTTTTGTATTTCTGTTAACAATAGCATATTTTATTTCTTTTTGCCACTGTTACTATGCCTACTATAAATGGGCACTAAATAAATGTTGCTGACTGGCCAAGTGTCATCTAAAAATGTTTCTTTCTTTGCTGTTCACCTCTGAAGGAATTGCCAACTATAATATATATTTAGACTAAGAGGGAGTTTAGAGATCACCTAATCTAAAGTCCTAATATTACAGATGAGGAATCTGAGAGCCACAGAGGTAAATACAGTGGGTGGATTTGAAGCCAGGTCTTCTGATTCACTGTTCAACATCTGTTTCCCCTGCATCTTCTTGTATATTTTAATACATTTTTGCCTCATTATATTAATTTATTTTAAAAGAATTTTAAAATATAAAAATAGTCCATCTCTTCACTATCAGTTGACTTGATGAGAATTTGATTAATTGACATTTCAGGTGATTAACACAACTAGAAAATCTAGCCTAGTCAATTTGACTTAGTATAACTCAAAAGTAAACAAATTCTTTGTTGCTATTAATTTGTTTAAATTTGAGTATACTACCATTCCAAAAAGAGTTACTCAGCCTCAAGGAATCATGGGATTTTTTATTTCTCACTGATTTACATACAGAATATTTACATACTTGGAAAAAAATAGCATATTTGCTAGAAAGTGTCTGAAATTTATATACTGTTTTCAAATTGCTAAGAGACCAGTGAGACTTTCAATGTGGTTTAAATATAAATGAAGACAAAGGTAATTTCTGTCCAATTTTCAGTGGGAACAATGTATTAAATATTTTGCATTATATTTTTGTTAGTAATTTAATTGAGATATTTTCAAGCAATCTATTACAATACTTCATCACACCACATAAACTGCGCAGACAAGTTAAATTCATACATCTTATCCAATAAATAATGTGGGGAAGCTTTTTATTAGATCTTCTCTGAATTTTCCAATTTTCAAAATAACAGTGTTATCATGGGAATTAATGTTGTTCTCCAAAATGTCACATTTTCTTAGAGGAAATTATTGAATAACAAATAGTAAGAAATAGCTGTCCTGAAAACAACATTAGCCATTTGAAGACAAAGAAGCTGATATTTGAAAAACATTTATTTGCTTAGTTATTGCTGCGATAATACAATATAGCCTGACAGAATTATAACTAAATTTCCATTTTCACAGTATACATATTTAAGTAGCATGAGGCTCTCTCAAACCCACCTGATCCACAGAGTTCAAGAGAAACAAAAGACTGAGTAATTGTAAAAAGAGGGACAATATTGCTTCACTTACATAGCAAGTTAAATGTCATCCAACAAATATTTATTAAATTCCTACATTGTGAAGTGCATTGTGTTGCAGGAGTGAAATTATCAGAAATACTGAATTTCACAATTGAGAAGGACCTCATAAGTCATCTAGTTCAAATCATAGTTGAGTAGCAATTCTCTCTACAATATCTGTCATAACTGGTCATCCAGCCTCCACTTGAAGACTCCCACTGTTCCATAACAAAATGTCAGCCTGAATATACATTGCCATTGTTAGGGAGCTGACCTAGAGTCGAGAAGACCTGGGCTTAACTCTTGCTTCTGACAGTTCTGACTCTGAGTGCATGGACAAAGTAGTTAACCCTCAATACCCTATTCTTTAAGACTTTAAATATTTCCAAAGATGATTAGGGAAAAAAGAAAAGAACTTAAATGTTCTAACATGTTTATAGCAGCTCTCTTTGTGGGGGCAAAGAACTGGAAATTGAGGATATGCTTGTTAATTGGGGAATGCCTGAACAAATTATGGTATCTGATTGTGATCTAATACTACTGTGCTATAGGAAATGGTGAGCTTGATGATCTTAGAAAAACATGGACAGACTTGCATGAAATAATGAAGAGTGAAATGAGCAGAACCAAGAGAACATTGAACATAGGAATAGCAATATTGTTTTAAGAACAAATTTAAGTGAATAAGCCACTTTGACAAAATTAAAAACAAAGGACGTATGAAGGAAGACATTTTCTGCCTCCAGAGAAAGAACTTATTGGAGGGAGGTAGGGAGGGAGGAAGAGAGAGAGAGAGAGAGGGAGAGGGAGAGAGAGAGAGAGAGAGAGAGAGAGAGAGAGAGACAAGAGAGAAGGAGAGAGAGAGAGAGAGAGAGAGAGAGAGAGAGAGAGAGAGAGAGAGAGAGAGAGAGAGAGAGAGAGAGAGGGAGAATGATTCACACACATATTTGTGTCTAATGGTATCTATCTCTGGGTTGGGGGGGAAGGAAAAAAAAGAAAGTTTCACAATAACTTTAAAAGGAAAGGATGTAATAGATTTGCAGTATCTTGTGCATTTTTATTATATGATGTTATGGAAATGCTTTTTTATCCCATAAATTAAAAATAAAAAAATGAAAAATAAAAAAGATAAGCACAGTCATAGGAGTACTGTGTTTGAAGACAGAGGATGCTTGTTCAAGATCTGACTCTCATACTTACTACCTATGTGACTTTGGGCAAGTCACTTAACATCTGTGGACCTGTTTCCTAAACTTCACAATGATGGAGTTTGGCTAGATGATCTTTTATCTTTTACCTCTAAATGTGTGATCCTAAGTTACTGAGCAGCTTCTGATATGTACTGGTGAAAGGGTTGCTTACACTGGGAGTCTTCTATATTGAATAAATCAAAGGTCTGTACCATTCTCTTCCCCTTTCCAACCCTAATTAAAAATGAACAATAGAATATAGCTATATTTGTGGCACAGTAGTCACCTTGCCTATATACACCCAAGAGGAATTTTAAATTTCCCTAAGTATCCATTTTATGGTCACCTACAACTTTGCAGCAGTTGCCTTACCTGTGGGCACCTCTCCCTTCCTCCCCCTTTCTAGTGATATATTGCTACCTGGAGAACTCTACTCAGAGAATGAACTTCTATGGAAAATTATAATCATTGAATAATGGACAAATGAACTCATTCTTTAATGGTTAACATGTTTCCCCTACCTCCATCATTCCCTTTCCATGCCAGTGATTATGAACTCTCAGCTACCATTGTTCAAATCCTGTCTCCAACTAATTCCTCATTTCCAAATGCCTTAACTCTTACTCATTCCACTAATCTTTCTGTAATGCCTGCTCTACAGGCAATAAACTGGGTTCCATCTTAGACCTTTTCCTATCTCATTGTGACAATGTTACTTGCAGCTACTGTGGCTGTGTAAGGCCAACAACACCAGCACACAGGAGAGCTGCTAGCACAGATTCTTTGATCT
Organism: Phalanger gymnotis; assembly: GCA_028646595.1. Classification (NCBI taxonomy): domain Eukaryota; kingdom Metazoa; phylum Chordata; class Mammalia; order Diprotodontia; family Phalangeridae; genus Phalanger; species Phalanger gymnotis. The sequence goes on along the minus strand of CM053622.1, from coordinate 472,742,975 downwards.
GCTTTTATAAGGAAAGAAACTTAAAAGAGTTTACGATCTCACTTTAATTAAACATAGATATAGTTCAGGGGAAAAAGTCAGCACTCTGAACTTCAGAGAAAATACAAACTGAAATTACAAGCTGAAATTATGTAAACAGAGAAAATAACATGAATCAGCAGATAGGGCTTCTAACCCTCTGTCAACAGCAATACATGCATAGTTACTAGAGAGAGAAGCACCAACATCTCGGTTTTCAAAGCCAGAGGGGCTCCTTAATGGCTACCCAGAGTCTCATTTGGTGAAATCACAGGAACAGTCCTCCAATGAGTGAGATCCCAAAGCAAAATACTAACCTCCAAGAATATATATGCTTCTTCAGGGTCAGAGAGCATCACAACCATGTGTCTCAAACTCATGCGACATAGGCTTTCTTGTGACTTAAGAAGGTCATCAAAGACTCTTGATTCAATCAAAGACTTTTGATTGAAACAAAGGCAAGACTCAAAGGCCCTTGATTGTCATAGTGCTGAGAAGCACTTCAAAAGAAAAAAAACCCAGCAACAAGTCCCACCCTGCTTGCCACCACACTCATTCTTCCTGCACCCACTGAGAACTAGATCCCTCCTAATGCTGCTTCCTTTGTTCACCCTTTCCAGCACTAGTTGTATTTTTACTCCTACCATCCAATTGACTAGTCATTGTAGAAAAATTGGAGTGTTCCTTGCTCTCTATTGCCATTTTGAAGTTCTACTTTTACCACCATCCCTCAGTAGTCTCTCTTTCTTTGAGGCTCATTCAAGCCGTATTTATCATCCAGCCCCTGGCTCATAGTCTTTCTCTTCTCCCTAACTGCTGATCTCATACTAAGGGACTTCTACTAAGTATATTTTGATATACCTTCAAACACCCTAACTTCCCAGTCCCTCAATTTACTTATTCTCCCTTGACTTTTTCTTCTGTTTCATGACAGCTATACACAGAAATGGTCATATCCTTGATCTTGCCATCACTTACAAATGCAGTACTTCTATATTCATGAACTCTGATGTTATCTTATTACAATTTGTTTTCATTTCATTTTCCTCTTTGCCTTGAAACTCTAAAAGTTTTTTCTCACCACAAGCCCCAATCCCTCAGTTTTTTTTTCTCCCAAGTTCATCAAAGCTATTAATGATCTCTTAGTTGCTAATTCAATGGCTTTTTTCCCTAGTTCTCATTCTTCTTGATCCCTCTACAGCCTTTGACACAGCTAATAACCCTCTCTTCCTTGAAGCTCTCCTCTCCAGTTTTTGGAGACCCAGCTCTTCCCTGGTTCTTCTTTTACCTATCTGATCTCTCCTTTTAAGTAGCCTTTTTTGGATCCTCATCTAAGTCACAATCGATAGTTATAGCTGTTCTCCAAGAAGCTCTTTTCTTTTCTCCATCTACACTTGGTGATGTCATCAGTTTCCCTGGATTCAACATTTTTTTATGCACATGATTTTTCCAGCACTAACCTCCCTCATCAACTCCAGTCGCACATCTCAAACTGGCTATTGGACATTCCAAAGTGGTTAAACATGTTTAAAATTGAACTCATTATCTTTCCACCTGAACCCTTCCTTCTTCTTAAATTCTTTATTACTGTTGAGGTAATCACCATTTCCCCATTCACCCAGGCTTACAAACCTACGTGTCATCCATGATTTCTCACTCTCTCTTACCTCCCATATCCAATTAGTTGTCATGTGCTGCCATTTTTGCCTAATATCTCTCATATATGTTCAGCTCTCTCCTCTGACTCTGCCACCACTCTATCACCTCAAACCTGGATTACTGCAATAGCCTGCTAGTTGATCTTCCTGCCTCAAGTCTTACCCTATTCCTATTCATCCTCTACTCAGCCATCAAATTATTCTTCCTAAAGTGCAGGCCTCCTTTCATGTCCCAATTTAATCAACTCCAGGAGCTGCCTATTGCCTCCAGGAGCAAATATAAGATTTTATGTGTGACTTTTAAAGCTCTCCATAAAATGATCCCTTTTTCTTTTCCCAGTCTTCTTATACCTTATGATTTTATTGATATAGGATTTCCAGGGAAGAAATTTCCTTTATCGGTACAGATCAGCAACTGCTCTGAAGCTCACAGTCTTAGTTCCTCAGAGCACTGAAAGTTCAAGTGACTTGATCATGATCACACAGCCACTATGTGCCAGAGATAAAACTTGAACCCAGGTCATCTTGACTTAGGCTCTTTACTCATTGCACTGCACTGCCTTTTATTTATAAATATATAAACCCAAACCAATTTCTTTCTCTTTCCTACAAAATAGTCTGTTCTAATAAAAAATTAGGGCAATTGAAATACTTCTGTCATGTCGATAAAAGACTATTCTACTGTGAGCTATTACTATAGACTATTGTTTATTTCTCAACCATGATTGTAAATTTTTTTTTTCAATGGCTCTTGCATTAGAGGAGAAATGATGTTTTACTCTCCTATTTAAATCCCTAGAGCAAAGCTGTCCATATTGAAATCATTGTGAAACTCAGGATTAGAAAGAAAATTTTCTTTGAGAAAAGTTTATTAGACAATGTTCTTTTCATCCTCTGAATATTATCTGGTTGGAAAAATAGTATATTAAAATAATATATTTCAACATGTGGTCTATTAAGAATTAAATTAAACTTTGTGAACAGGAAATAATTGGCTAAAACAGTAGATCAGTGGCCAAGAGAAAGGATCTCCTGATGTAATTTTTTTGAGTTTTTAAAAGTAACATCATATATTAGGGACTCAGACAATCTATCTGTGGGAATTTAAGGAGGGTGTGAGAGAAAAAAAAGTGACTTGGCTATTTTTAGTGAAAATTTTCTTTCTGTCATACAGGCACATGATTTCATGTCTCTGTAATCAAGTTTATTCTTGTTTCCATGTATACTTCAAAGTAAAATCTGCTGTTCGTTTTCCATGTGCCATTTTCTTTTTTTTGTCAGAAATTAGATTTCTATCCATAATTTACACCATAAACCATAATAAACTGAAAAAAAGACACATGCCAGGAATATTAAAGATTACAGAATTAACAAAATTAGAAGAGAATCATTTCAGATGCCTTTCACCGATGTCTATCAAGTAAATTCTTAAAAAGGTATAGAAATAAACAGTTAAAAAGGTATAGAAACAAAAGTTAAAATAATTTCTATTATACAACATTGAAAATCTTTTGTACAAGAAAACAAACATAATTAACGTAAGAAGGAAAAAAAAAACAACTCTGTATCAAATAAATCTGAGAAAAGAAGCAATTCCCCAACAGATGAATAGTCAAAAGTAGTTCTCAAAAAAAATCCAAACAGGTAGCTACCAAGTGAAATAATGTTCCAGATAACTAAAAATGAAATATAAGCTGATAAAACAACTCTGATATCTCACTTCATACCTAGTAATTTTTTAAAGTTTTTAAAAATAGTGTTAGCAACATGAATGACTGTAGATGCATCTAGGGGATCTTGCCTGCTGTCATGCTCCCACTCTCTTAAAGCACCTGTATTGGTAGAGTTATAAGCTTCACTTTGACTGTTATAATGAAGGAACTCCTTTTCACTGAGGAACAGAGAAAAGATCTAAGAATCCTGTTGCTAGACCTAATCAATGATCTCAGTAACATGATAGGAGAAAGATTTCTTGTCACTGATACATGGAGTTGGCCAACTGTGAACTTCTTTTCCTCTGTCCCAGAAGCTTTTCCCACTAACCTTCTCTGTTTTCTTTGGCTTTTATGGGTTGAGAAGTCTGGTAACTGCCACAGCTCACTGATTCAGGGAGCAATGCCTCTTCCACCCAGCTCCCTGGCTGGTTTTTCCTGGCCTGGCCCACGCTGGGTTCTGCTCCACTCCCAGCTCTGTCCTATAGACCCTTCCCAGGGACCTTCCACGCTGTCCTGGGCTGGAGCCCTGCTTCCCTTTGCTATTTCGTGGGTTCTGCAGCTCTAGAATTTGTTCACGTTTGGAGGGACTTATGGGGGGAGCTTAAGCAAGTCCCTGCTTTCCAGCCACCATCTAGGCTCCACCCCCCCATGTGCCATTCTCTATGGAATTGTGCTCCATGTTAAACTCTTTTAAAAAAAATAAACTTTTTTAATGGTTCCAGAAGGATAACATTGACCTGATTTTCTGGAATGCAATATTAGTATTTTTTTTTTTGAAATTTCCACTGGAAAAGAGGTGGTTTGTGTTCTTAGTATGAAGTTAGAGCACTGTTTTGTGGCTATAAAGATGATGTTAAAACATTGTTATTCCTACTCCACCTCCATGTCACCAGAAAAACAAGATTTTTTTTAACACCATAGGTTGTCCCAGTACTTTACTTCTCATTTTCCCCCATCCCTACTCCTATGCACAATCTTAAATCATATAAAGTATGCCTATCACAAACCACAAGGCAAAGAGAAGAAATGAGAAATTAAAAATTAATTTGATTTTTGCTTTTAAAATTCCATACTTAAAGATAGTTATATATTATAGTTTGCTATCCTTCATTGCTTCTGCAGCCCAAAGGGGCATCTTTTTCTTCATCTGCACTCTCCTAGCACTCACATAGAACGTATTATGTGATGATGGCTTTATTCACCTCATCTATTCAGACCTAAGGTATTGAGATGCCATATATATTTGGAACAGAGGCCCAAACAAGGAAGGAAGCAAAACAGTCTTTTGAGAAGTCAAATATAAGATGATAAATCTGTGCACTAAATATGAGATTTATTCAACAGAGTCCTTTTGTTTCTCATTCAGATCTTATTTACAGGACATTCTAAACTGAACTCTAAATTTTATGATTTTGTTTATTTACCTATTTTCCAAATGAAACTGAAAGGAGTAGTAGATTAAAAGTTGACAAAAGAGTTGAAACAATCTGGTAGTGATAGAAACAAGAAGTAAAGCTGAGATTCTGGAAGCAGGGTAGGAGAGAGGAAAAAATGCTATAATACACAGATATAAGACCTAAAAAACAAACCCAGAAATTAGGGACTATGCAGTGTTGCTGTTATTTAGTTGATTAGTGATGTCTGGCTCTTTATGACCCCATTAGGAGTTTTCTTGGCAAAGATGCAAGAGTGGTTTGCCATTTTCTTCTCTGGCTCATTTTACAGATGAGGAAACTGAGGCAAATAGGGTTAAGCAACTTGCCCAGGGTCACATAGCTAGTAAGTGTCTGGAGACCAGGATTTTAATTCCTCCTGACCCCAAAGCCATCACTCTATCTACTGTGCTGCCTACTTTCCTCATAATTAGTGTAGGGTCAAACAATCATAGCTCCTAAGGGCCTTATTGATTTCATAATCATACTTGATATGTAATTTGTCCATTGTACTCTACGTAAGACAGAGTTGTGTGTAACATATTTTATAAAAATTTCCATCCCAAAGATTAAAAAAAAGTGCTGATGTTTAAAAGGGTAAGCTATCAGCAATACAAGAAACTTCATTTTCAGGAATGACTCATCTCTTAGAATTAGAAATAGTTGTGTAGGGACTGTGTAGTGAATCGGATAGAGGATTGGACTTGGATTATGAATGATTTAATTTGGAAGCCTATCTCAAACACTTAGTGTCCTGTGTCAATCAATCTGAGACTCAGTTTCCTCATCTGAAAAATGAGAACAGTAATAGCATCAGTTTTTTTCATCTGGAAAACCTGAATAACAGAATGTAATTCAAAACTTGCAAGGGTTTAATGAAATATCACCTAATAAGCTTTTCAAACCTTAAAAATTCTCTATACATTTTTTTCTTAGTGTAGGAACTCTTTTCATTTCTCAGAAGCTTAGCAGATAAGTTTGAGAGTTGACTAGGACTCAGAGAGCTCCAATGACTTTTTCAAGGTCACCTAGCTGGTAAGGATCACAGGCAGAATTTTATTCCCATACTTCCTGAATTCAAGGCCAGGCCTCAGTGCATTCAAACATGTTATAGTTCTTGCTTTGCACATCGTTGCTTAGTGAATAGTAAGAAGCAGCATGGCACAGGAAATAAAATGCTCAGGAAGATCTGGGTTCATATCCTATGTGACCTGGCAAGTGACTTAAGTGCTCTGAGCCACTGTTTTCTCATTTTTAAAATGAAGGTAATTGTACCATTGGTGTCTACCTGAAAGGGCTGGCATGATGGTCAAATAAGAGTGTTTGTAAATCTTGAAATGTTATCCAAATACCAGCTCTTATATTTTCTTCGTAGATGATGATAATAATGTTGGTTTGCAGAATAGATTGTAGATAGAATGACTGATGTTCCTACTAACACAGTAACATTTTCTTGTCTGATTAATAATAGGTAATACTGGTTTATTACAGTATTTGTAAAAAACAGTTCAACATGTATTCATGCTTTGGAATTTCATACATTCTGATTTTATAGAGAAGAGCATTTTAAAACTTTTCCAACTTTGGTCTTTAAAAAGTAGATATTGAGAGATAATTAGTAATTAGGAGGTTTTTAGCTACTTTTATTTCAGGTGTGGGTGGAAGCTAGATTTCAAGGGATTGATTAGTGTAGGGGTTGAGGAAGTGGAGGCAGAAAGTGTAGGTTACTTTTCTTAGAAATTTGAGAATGAAGGAATAGAAAGAGAAATGATGTTGCTTTGAGGGAACAGGAGGTCAAGTAAAAGTTTTTTTCTAGGCAAAAGAACGATATATTTGGAGTCTGAGGTAAAACATCTGGTGGATAGTGCAAGATCGAAGGTGAATGAGAGATAAGGGATGATTGATGGCCAAGTTCACATAAGATATGAAAGGGCATGTGATCAAACTATAAGAGTTAGCTTTGGCCAGAATAAGGCAACTCAGTCTTCTAAGACTGGATGGAAGGATAAAAGGATGAATACAAATGTTGAGTGGTTTAGAGGATTCTGAGGGGGAACATAACAGATTATCTTAATAATCTCAGTAAAGTAGAAAGCGAGGTCAGTGGCTGGAAGTGAGAGTGGAGGCAGGAGGCTTGAGGTATAAGAAGAGAAGGTGTGGAACAACATACATGGGGAATGTGATAGTTTTAGGATGGATAAATGTTAATAGTGAGCAGTATCTGACTTTTGTATTTTTTTAAACAAAATTTCTTAAGCGCTATGTGCCAAGCTCTGTGCTAAGCACTTTACAAGTGTTATCTCATTTAGTCCTCACAGTAGCTCTCAGATATAGGTGTTATTATTTCCATTTTACAGTTGAGGAAACTGAGGCAGGCAGAGGTTATGGGACTTGCCTGGGGTCACATAACAAGTGAGTGTGTGAAGCTGTATTTGCTTTCAGATGTTCCTTACTCCAGACACAGCACTCTATCCACTGCAACACAGAGCCCAGAGTAGGCATTTAATTAATACTTTTCATTCATTATGGAAACAAAACGCATGGTTGCACAAATATTTTCTCTTTATAGTTATTTCTAGTTGGTCTGTTAGAGAGTAAATCATATTAGGTACTTCCTGAACACCAAAATTCAGTTCATTACAGTTTAAGAAAATCATTTCTTAAGGACCCACTATCTGGATTTTAAAGACTAGGAGGAAAATAAGATGTTTAGATACTTCTCGTAGACAGATAACTAGAATACACAATAATATATGATACTTACATTTTAAAGTATGAGTTCTTGTATATGTACCCTTGATCGCCATCCTTCCTATGTTCTACGTTGCCTTGACCATCATCCTTTCCCTCTAATATTGAATTTCTCCCTAGCTTTCTATTCCTTCTCATCCACCTATAAATACGCTTGAGTATCTTTCACCCGTAAAATAGCCTCACCATAAGCTATCAACCTATTACTCTCCTCCCTTTTTCAGCCAAACTTGAAAAAGTTGTTTATCCTCCTTGCCTTTATTTCTTTTCTTCTCACTCTTTTCTAAGTCCTCTGTCCTGATCAATGGACTGAAATTGTACTTTCCAAAGTCAGCAATGATCTCTTAATTTTCAAATCTTTGTCAGTCCTCATCTTCTACAGGAAGCCTTTCCCAACCTTTCTTAAAGATTCCTAAACTTATTTGTCTTACTGACCCATTAAAAAAAGTTACTCATTATGCCTCTTGGAAATTTTTCTTTAACTCTTTAATGACTGTTTTTTTAAAAAAATTGCATCATTTAAAAATATAAAATAGTTTTTAAAAATGATGTATCTTAAATTTAATAATTTATTATAAATTTGTGGTTTTTTCCTGCATTGAATTTTGATGATGCAATATTATATCATGTAACCATATAGAATTTGTTTGCATGGTTTCTCTCCCCTTAAATTGTAAGCTCTTTGAGGAAAGCTTTTATCTTTTGCCTCTTTTTTGTGTATACACATACACACACAATTACTCCCCCCAAGTAGGCTTCAAGGGCCTTGAGGGCAGGGATTATTTTTGTCTATGTATCTTCAATGTCTAGCATTGTATCTGGCATCTAGTAGGCACTCATAAATATTTTTTTCATTGATTATGAGGAGATGCCTTACAACATTCTACCAAAAGAAGTCAGGTAAAAATAAATTGGAAAGGCTATCCTATTCCTTTCCCTTGGCAATGATGATAACATACAGGGGTGGGATAGTCGGCAAAGAACAGCCAATTTTAAGGATGAGAATCTCAAAAAATGTTGTAAATATTATCTCTCCCTTTCCCTCCAAAACCAGTGCCTTTCTAGGTTGCTAAGTGGCACAGTAGACAGTAGGCACAGTAGACACTAGGCACAGCTCATATCAAGAAGATATGAGTTCAAGTCTAGCCTTACTATCTGTGTGAGTCTGGGCAAGTCATTTAACCACTGTCTATCTTAGTTTCCTCATCTGTAAAATGGAGATAATAATATCTACCTCATAGAATTGTTGTAAGAATCACATGAGCTGGGGGGGGGGGGTGGAGCCAAGATGGTGGCCGGAAAGCAGTAACTGGCGTGAGCTCCCCACCAAGTCCCTCCAAAAACCTATAAAAAA
>CM053622.1:472705944-472733546 GCA_028646595.1 Phalanger gymnotis | reverse complement strand
AAGCTAGTGACTTGATGAGAAATCAAGATATTATCAAACAGAACCAAAGGAATGAAAAAATGGAAGACAATGTGAAATATCTCATTGGAAAAACCACTGACCTGGAAAATAGATCCAGGAGAGAGAATTTACAAATTATTGGACTACCTGAAAGCCATGATCAGAAAAAGAGCCTAGATATCATCTTTCAAGAAATTATCAAGGAGAACTGCCCTGATATTCTAGAGCCACAGGGCAAAATAGAAATTGAAAGTATCCACAGATCACCTCCTCAAATAGATCCAAAAAAGAAATCTCCTAGCAATATTGTTGCCAAGTTCCAGAGTTTCCAGGTGAAAGAGAAAATACTACAAGCAGCCAGAAAGAACCAATTTGAGTATTGTGGAAACACAATCAGAATAATCCAAGATTTAGCAGCTTCTACACTTAGAGATCGAAGGGCTTGGAATACGATATTCCAGAGAGAATTTGGAACTCAAGGTTTTAAAAAAAATAGATGTTCAAAGGTAAAAAAGTTTTTTTTTTTTTCATGCAACTAGAAAATAAGATGCACAGGCAATGGGGCGTAGAGATTTATCTTGCCCTACAAGAAAGTAAGGGAAAGGGGGATGGGAGGGAGATGGGGTGACGGAGGGGAGGACAGACTGGGGAACAGGGCAACCAGAGTGTACCCCATCTTAGAGTGGGGGGGTGGAAATGGGGAGAAAATTTGTAATTCAAACGCCTGTGAAAATCAATGCTGAAAACTAAACATATTAAAAATAAATTAAAAACAAGATAAAAAAGAAAAAAAATCAAACGAGCTAACTTTTGTAAAGTGCTTAGCAAACCTTATGGTGCTATATAAATGCTATTATATTTTACTATTATTATAAGCAGTAGTAGCAGCATCAGCAAGGAGAGCCCAAGGATAAGCAACATATCCTTCAAAATGAAGAGTTTGAGAAGAATAGTAACTTAAATGAGACAGCAGAAGGTTGGGGATGTTTCAGAGCAAGGAAAGCAATGTTCGGATTGGTGATGTTAAATTCCTCTATTCCCTCTATCACTATTTTGTGACCCTCTCATTCCTCATCATGATGCTGCTCTATGCCACTGTATTTATGTATGCTTTGAGATTTACCAAAATGCTGGCTGTATAAGGTAAGTCACTTTTGTGCAACTTAGTAGAAAGAGTACTCGATTTATATGAGTAAACTCCAAAGTAGGGAAGGGAAGGAAGGAAGCGTATGGGCAGATGCCTTGTGTACATATATGTATACTGCCAGTACAAGTGATATGTGTGTATACACACATAAGTAGTATGTATATATAAAATATACACATATATATGTATATATGCACCCATATGTATATATACTGTATGTACATACACAACCACACACTATATGTGTATAGAAATGTGTGTATCTGTGTGTGTATATGTTTATATCTGTCTATATGCTGCTAATGATTCAGTGAGCTAATAACTTAGTTTGTCCATTTGCTATGCATGCAACAAATGCAAATTGTTACTTTCATTTAAAAAATTTTGAGGGGGAAAATTTAAAAAAAATAATTCTCGATTTTCTAAAAGCAAAAGAGACTATGAAATCAAGTTTTCTGTGAATCATCTTTTCTACATCTGGTGGTAGTGTTGCCAAATACTTAGAGTCCTCCTCCCTTTCCTGTTTCACTTAAAACACAATGGATATGCACATGCGTGTGGTGTTCTGATTTATGCATACACAGCTAAATCTTTTAAAGAGCTCAGACTGTTTGGCCAGGAATTATCTTTACTCGTTTAAAATTCATGAAACTACTATTTCCCTGGGAAAAAAAAAGACAAACAAAAAAAAAACCCACCACCTTCTTTTGTTCATATTGCAACTACCACTTAATCCTTCTGTGAAGCCTTCATAATGATGTGTTTATAACAGCAACATCTGTCCCTTCAAATATTATGACTTCACAGCAAGATGAGGTAGAAGTAGGTGAATCACCTTGGGAATTAAAGCATGGCTTTAGTCCAAGTATAATGGTTCATTAATGCAGCAATCATTATCTTGCATAGTTTAGATTTCAAGCAGTTTTTTTTTTCCCCAGCTGCATATGACATGCAGCTTTTTCTTTTCTTTCTTTTTTTTTGTTTGACCTGTGATTTCATTGGTAGAAGGAACTCTCAGGTGGGGGGATTCCCTCTACCAAAGCAGGTCTGTACCTTCTTTGCAACTTATAGTCTTTGAGAGAACAGAGCACAGAGAGGTTAAATGACTTCTTATGGGTCAAACAGCCAATGTGTGTCAGATGCATGACTCGAACTCTGCTTTTTCTGGCTTTAAGGTCAACCCTCTATCCACTACACCATGTTTCTTCTTTAGCACTTTTAGGTTTGTGAAGCGTTTTAGATATGTTCTCTTGTTTGGTCCTTATATTCACCCTGTGAGGTAGCTGCTTTTATTATTCTCATTTTACAGTGTGGTGAATGAAATTGAGGAGGGTTAATTGACTTGCCCAGAGTCACACAGCTAGTTTGTATTTGAGGCAGGATTTGAAATCAGGTCTTCTTGACTCCAAGTCCAGTACTTTATTCACTGTACCACCTGGCTGCCCTTCCTTTTTTATGAGTAATAATAACCAATGTTTAGATAGCACTTTAAGGTGCATAAAGCCTTTTCCATACATTATTTCTTTTTATTCATATAACAACCTCAAAATAAGTAGTATAGGTACTGAGACTAAGAGCCAGGCAATAATTACAGTGTAACTAGAAGAATTTGTTTCAAACCTTGGCTCCGATACTTCCTAGCTTTGTGACCCTGGGCAATTTAACTTCTATTTCCCTTGATTTCCTCATCTGTAAAGTGTTGATGATAATGACAACCACCTCATAGAGTTATTGTGAGGTTCATAGATGGGGAGCTGGCAGAGATCATTAAGTTCACTTAGTCCAATCCTCTCATTTTAAAACTTAAATATATTTTTAATTAGCAAAAATCTGCCTTCTCACCTCTCCTTCTCCCTCCCCTACACATGAGACCTAAAGAAAAAATAAACCCTGTTAGAAACATATAGTCAATCAAGACAAATTTCCACATTGGCAGTGTCCAAAAAATACTTTTCTCATTCTACACTGAATCCTTCATCTCTCTCTCTTCATCACTAGTCCTCTGAAATTATGGTTGGCCATTATGCTGATAAGAGTTCTTAATTCTTTCAAAGTCATTTTTCTTTACCATATTGCTGTCATTGTATAAATTGTTCTCTTAATTCTATTTACTGCCCTAGGCATCAAACAAACAAGTTTTTCCAAATTTCTCTGAAAACACCCCTTCATCATTTCTTCCAGCACAACAGTATTCCATCACTTTCTTATATGATAACTTTCTCATTCCTTCTCCAGTTTATGGGTATCCTTCCAAAATCTCATTTTTGCCACTTCAAATGAACATCCTTAGAGTTTATTTTGCTTAGAACTAATCCCTGCCTTAATGTACATTCCTTTTAATTCCTCCTCTTCCCTTTTCTCCTTTTTCTGCTGGTTGGTTGTTGTCCTTTGTTCTCAAAGGAAACCAAAATGACATGGTTAAGTTAGGGTCAAATGAATATGAGCTCAGAAGGCTCTACCAAGGTTGAACACAAATTATTCATATGAACATTTGGAATTGAGGCATCTCTAAATTTGCTGGTCGCACATTTCTTTTGAGCTACTGCAATTTTTTTAGCTCATAGAGCATAGCAACTTCCACAGTGCCTTTTTTGATGCAGGCACACCATGCTGAGTGGTCCTGTGCCAGTGTCTCCCAAGTCTCATAATCAATTCCAAAATTCTTCAGAGAGACATTGAGAGTGTTCTTGTATTGCTTTTTCTGATGTTGATGGGAATGCTTGCCTTGTGTGAGTACTTCATAAAATACTCTTTTAGGCATTATACAAATGTGGACAGCCCATTAGACTTATACTCTTTGCAGTAGAGTTTGAATGCTTGGCAGTTTAGCCTAACAAAAGACTTCCGTGTCTCTTGTACCTCTTGCGATCTTCTGAATCTTCCTGAGATAAGTCAAATTAAGTGATTCCGTTTCTTTGCATGGCGTGGGTATATTTTCCAGATTCCTCTCCTATTTTCCTTTTGAATGAAGTATATTTCTGTACCTCTCCCTCCATCCTTATCATTCTCTCTCACCTTCCTTCCTTCCTCTGACCAGATGAGTGTAAGGTTGAAGTGTTAGCTGTTCCCTTTACCCCATACTCCTTGTATGTGTAGATGTCTACTTGTGCATCCTCACTACGAGATAAATTACTCTTTCTTTTTTTTCCTTTACCCTCCTCCTCTAACAAATTTCTCTTCTCTTCTCTTCTCTTTCTATTCATCTCTTAAGATCAGCAAAACATGAAAGATCTTCTTCAGACCTTGTCTAATTAAACTCCTTCTATGACCCCTATGATGATAAGGCTCAAAGGGAACATATGTATTATCTCCGTATCTAAGAGTGTAATTTATCCCTATTAAGTCAATTATTGTTCATTCACGTTTATTATTTTGTTTCTCTTTATTCCTGTCTTTGAATTTCTAAGTTTCTTTTGTAGCTTAGGTCTTTTCATTAGGAATTATTAGAAATGTTTTATTGGACCCCAAAAGAATTTGGGTCCTATTTGTTTGAGGGGGGAATGATGAGGGCACAGTCTCTGGGAACCCCCTTGAACCTGGAGTACAGTCTCTGGGAGCCCCCTTGAACTCTCCTTGAGTCTTCCAACTGGATCTGGCCTTCCCCTAAGGCCATGGGCCTTGCATTATCACTGGGCCCAAGTCTCTGCCTAGCCTAGCCCTCTATTGTCCAGTTTCCCACCCTTAATACTGATCAAAATATCTATACCCTAGCACTGTTACCCTAGCCCTCTACTATCTGTCATCTCCATGTAGCCTTCAGCTATTTCCCACCCTGGAGTCTGACCTCATCTCAGTCCCATCAAGCTCCTCCTTAGACTCCTCCTCAACTCCCTTCCTAAACCCCTCGTCTAGTCACCCCAGATCACCCCTCAATCCCTCCCACAATATTTGTGTATATAATCTCCATCTTGCCTCCATGAAGGCGCTCAGATTCGATCTAGTAGATTGAATCTGGCCTGCTTGTGGAAACAGGCATCACAAAGGGTGGGATTTCTTAAGACAACCCATTATGGCAAACCCTTAATAAACTTTGTCTTTTCCCTTGGCAAAAAACAAACAAAAAACCCCCAAAAAACAAAAAAAAATGAAACAAAAACAACAACAAAAAGAAATTTTTTATTTGATTAAAGGTTCATTTTTTTTTTTACCTGCAGTTTTCCCCTCAGTTTTGTTGGGTAGGTTTTCCTTGGTTATAAGCGAATATCACATTCCAAGTTCTCTGTTTCTTTATAGTGGTAGCTGCTGAATCATGTGTGATTCTGACTGTAGATCCTTAGTATTTAAATTATTTCTTTATGGCTGCTTGCAGTATTTTTTTCTTTGATGTGGAAGCTCCAGATTTTGACTATGGTGTTCATGGGAGTTTTCATTTTTGGGTTTCTTTCAGGGGGTGAGAGGTGTATTATTTCTGTTTCCATTTTGCACTCTGGTCCTAGGAGATCTGGGTAGTTTTAAGATTTCTTGAAAGATATCCAAGCTTTTTTTTTTTTAGATATATCATGGCAATCAAATAATCCAATGATTCTTAATCTTTTCCCTCCTTGACCTCTTTTCCAGGTCAGTTGTTTTTGCTGTTATATGCCTTACATTTTCTTCTTTTCTTTCAGCCTTTTGACTTTGTTTTTAGTATTTCTTGTCTTGTGGAGTCATTGGCTTCTATTTGGACTGTTTTAATTTTCAAGGAGCTTGTTGCTTGGGTGAGGCTTGTACTTCTTATGCCAAACTATTAACTCCCTTTCTAATTCTTTCATAGTTCTCATTTCTTTTCCATTTCTCCCCTCAAAAACATATTTTAACTCTTTTATTAATGTCTTGTTTTACCTTTTACCCAGGAATTCTAGTTGAGTTCGTGCTCAAGCTGTGTTTTTCTTTGAGGCTTTGCTTGTCAATATTTTGGACTCATTCTTGTGTTTGAGTGTCCCTGTCATCATAATAACTCATTATGGTGGAGTTCTTTTTCTGTTAGCTCAATTTTCCATCCTATTTCCTGACTTCAGTCTTAATGTTAGGGCTGAACTCTACTTCACTTCTGCAGGGAAAGTCTAGGTTGGTCCTGTTGCTCCTTTCTTGTGGTATTGAGTATTGTATTATTCAGGATTTCAGGAATAAACTGGGCAACTTACAAACTTTCAGGGCTTTCAAAGCAGCATGATATAGGGCAAAACACCCCATATCTGTTAGTTGTTATTATTTAGTTACTTGTCCAAAGTCACACAGGTCATAAGTTTCTAAGCCAGAATTTGTACTTAGATCTTCATGATTACAAATCCTAAGCTACATGCCCTCTGCCATGCTACCTCATTATAACAATTTTATATTAGAAGAAACCTGTAACCAAGTTTTCAAAATGAGACCATTCAAATGGCTTCTATGGAAATTCTTAGTTTCCAAATTTAATTTTTCCACAACGTATTGGGGATCCTTGAAGAGTTTGGCTTTTGTTTCCTTTGATTAATTCAGTGTATTTCATTGAGTCTCACTAGGTACTAAGCCCCAGGCCCAAAATCCTATTAGGTGCTAAACCTATGTGAGTGTGGATTGGTAACTAAGGTGAGGCCAAAGGTGGGGCTAACTAAGGGAGGCCTGATTAGATATTTGCTCCTAAGTTTGCCCTAAACCCCTAATTACTAGGTGCAAGCCTATATGGGTGTGAAGCTTCCAGGGTCCTTAGGGGAGGCGCTAACTCCAGAGCCAGTCATAGCAGCCTAAGTTCTGGTCGTTCAGATGATGTTTGATGACGTCTGAAACAGTATAAGAAGAGAAGGCAGAGCTATTTGCTCGGGGGCTCTCTCTCTTGGTGGCATGCTGATATGGAGACTCCGGGCAGCTGTAGTTAAGAGCCCTCCAGCTTGGCCGGATGTCTCTACTTGGTTTTCTTGGGAACTATGAATTGTATTTGGTCCGTTTGTAATTCGTTTGCATTTGCTCTGAAGTTCTGGGTGCTGACTTATACCCCTGAAGTAAGTGAGTGATATTTGTATGCTGGATTAAAGCAAACTTGTTAAACCCTTAATGTTGCTTTCCTTAGTAAAGCAGACCAAAAGAACCTATGCTGACAGTGTTCTTGTTGTTGGGCTTGTGTTGGTTTTTCACCCCCACAGCAGCTGCTAGCTGGATTGTTAAAACACACAATCATATTTTTTTCTGTATATTTCCAATGCCCAGCTCAGTGCCTTGCACATAATAGGAACTTAATAAATGATTGTTGAAAACATATCCACTATTTCTATATCTTTTCATATAAACACTTTCATATAAACACTTCAAAAATTGTTCTTATATTTTGACCACCGTTCCTCTCAATCTCTTTTGTCATTAATCTATGATAGATTGCCAGAGGGAAAAATTCAACTAAGAAAGCAGAGTGGTAGAAGAGTCAGTCACTGTCCTACATCATCTTTACAAAGCATTTTTCTAAAAGGCCTATTTCATTCTAACATTATTCATTTCTACCCTTTCCTAGATAAGTAACATTCATGTGTCAAAATGAGATATAATACTGTGCTAGCTGACATTCCCCAACCACTGACAATTCCATCCTAAGAGGAACCACTGAACAAAATAATTCTCCCTTTTCTAGTCATGAGCTTAGTACTTAGTTCCTAAGTAGATGAGGGTGAAAGGTTGAGCATGATTAAAATAATATCTCAGGCCTCCACAAAGAAATATTGGGTGGGTATATTTTCTTAATTCCCCCCCGAATCAGTTTCTGACAACTAAAATATAACATAAAAGCAGTTTTGAAAGGCAAGTCAATAAAAGTGATTTGTGGAGTCTGAGAATGTCTCTAAATCATCAAATATTATACACAGAATATATTTTTCACCAAACTAGATGTAATTTAAAATCACTGAGGATCATTTTTCTCTAGTAGAAGGCAGAATTGTAATGTCAACTATATTAGCAGAAAAATTTACCCAATTGATGTGCTAGCTGACATCACTCCTTACCCCACTACCCAGTTGCTTACTCTTGCATAGGAAAAAAAACAACAAAGCACAAACAAAATGACATTTTCCAAAGCATTTATGATGCCATTACTACACAAACAATTGCCCCCAAACCTATAGCTTGGTATATCCTGAAATTCTAAATTTTAGTCTATGCCTTCAGTGTAGTTTACCAAGAGCAATAAAAGGACACTCCAAAGTACACCCCTTTCAGACTCCTGGTTTTGAAAGGAAAAGGAAAGACTTAAACATATAGCAGAAGTAGAAGTTGACAGAGTGAGAGGACTTGACTTCAAATGCTGCTTTTGTCACTCTTTTATTTTTTACCTTGGACAGATCACTTAACTCAGTTTCTTCATCTGTAAAATGACATCTAAGGTGCCTTCTAGCTCTGAATCAATAATACTATGAAAAACTATATATTTTTATAATTTGTCAAAATTTCAAATGGCCCATCTATTCTTCCATTTCAAAATAACATATATGAGAACATCACTTTGAAATTCATCATCTTAGACTTATGCCAAGGGATTACATTCTTTTAAAAATATATTTTATACACATACACACACACATGCACACCCAGAAACATATATATTTAAAACCCCTTGTCATGTTTACAGTTTTAAGATGGCAAAAACATTGCAAAGATACCATTAAGAAATTTATATAGCTATTACCAAATATTGAGCTCAATGTGAAATTGTATAATAACAACTGACATCTACATGACACTTTGAGATTTGTCAAATGCATTACTTATATTCTGTCCTCTGATCCTCACAAAAATTCTGAGCTGTGTCATTTCCTTTATACAGTGAAAGAAAAATATAAAGAATACAAGAAATTAGTTATTTTCAAAATATCAATACAATTTTTAAATATCAAACTACTGTGGAGCAGTTAATTGCCTTGGTTGGGTTCATACAACAAGTGAGTATCAGAGATAAGATTCAACCCCAGGATTTGAAATTCAGTAGCTTTCTGCTGCCCCACATTGCTACTCTTTCTATTCTTTCTGTTTTGTATTCTATGTTTCCGTATCCAATTTCTCTGCTATCATTTGTCATTTCTTCTTTACTAATTTTCTAATTTTTTTTCTTTGGTGAAGATGTTTCTTTGAATATTGTTAGTGAATTGTGAGGACCACTACAATTCATAAGGTATTATAGGTAAAGATTCAAATTTCTGTATAGTGTTTCAAGACCAACTTCTCGATGATAACTGAATGGTAGAAGACTCAAAATGGTTCAAAAATCAAACGATATAAAAAAGCAATTGATTTAACTCAATAGTAGAAAAACACTAGCTCTAGAGTCAAAGGATCTGAATTTAAATTTTGCCTTTGATGTTTACTACATCTTCTCTGCCTCTGATCCTAAATTTCTCCAAGCCTTTCTAGCTACTCTCCTGATATGTTTTTCAGATTGCTTGACACCACTGCCTGACATGCAGATGTATCCCAAGGTTCCCAGGACTTTGCCATTCTCCTTTTCATTGAATCCTTGAGATTACGGGTTTTTTTCCTCTCTCCCTCTCCCTCTTTCTTTCTCTTGTATCCTCCAGTTAGAACAGAACTTGACATGTAGTGAATACATAATAAATTATTTTTGATTCATTCATTTATTCACAAGGCAGTCCTGTCTATTTTTCAGAAACCGTAACTGTTAAAAAGTTCTTCCTTCCCAGTGATATTTCTGACTTTCAGGACCACCCAAATTACAAGCATGGGACAAATTAAAGATGATCACAGATAAAAGTCTCATGTATTTCTCTTTGTCTAAGTAGACTCATAAATATGAAATCAACCTCCTACTTGACTAATTTCCCCTTTTATTGCTCTCTCAGGGTCATTCAGTCCTCTTTCTGCTTCACACTCTCCAATTTATAAGCATTCCAAAAATTCTGGTTGCTGTTAGTAATGATGTAGCTAATTTTGTCCTAGATAAATGAAGCAGCACAGATTCTGTTTCCACAAATCATCCAGATCAAGCATGACAGCTTTCTATTAGAATAAATGTAAAAAGGTTTTTTAATAACAAAATAGTCATTTTCCTTCAGCCAATCCAAATTCTCCAATGAAGTAATTTGTTGTGGACTACATACAATTTCCATATAACTAGGGATGATTAAATGTTTTCAAAAACCAACAGTATAGTCATTTTGTATTTAAAAAGTATGGGTTGGCATGTTAAAAAATTTCAATGTCTTCAATGTGTTTTTGTTATATTTTTACATTAAATAAAACTAATTGGACAATCAATCAACAAGTATTTGACAAGTGCCTACTATTTAGCAGGCAGTGTTCTAAGTGCTGGGTATAAAAAGACAAAATTCAATCTTTGTTCTCAACTAGTTCACAGTCTAATGGGGGAGACAGTATGCAATCACATATTTCCAAACTATATACATACACACACACACACACACACACACACACACATATATATATATATGTGTGTGTGTGTGTTTGTATATATATATATATGTATATATGTATACGTGTGTGTATATCTATCTATCCATCTATATTATAAATGGTAACTTTTCTTAGAGGGAAGGCACAGGTATTAAGTGGGGCCAAAAATGTCTTCTCGTAAAAGGTGGAATTTTGCTGGAATGTGAAGGAGGGAAAGTATTCCAGCCATAGGAGAGAATCAGAGAACCAGAGAGAGTCAGGATCTAGAGTTTTTTATCTGAGGAACAGAAAGGATGCTTGTGTCATGGGATTGCAGTGTATGTGGGATTTGTAAGTTGTATGAAGACCAGAAAAGTAGGAAAGGACCAGGTTATAACGAGCTCTGAATGCTGAACAGAAGACCTTATATTTGATCCTGGAGGTAAAAAGGTGATCCCTGGAATTGATTGAATAGTCAGGTGACATGGTCAGACCTTCATTTTGGGAAGATCAGCTTGATAGCTGAGTAGAGGATGGATTTGGGTAGGGAGAGACTTGTGGCACCCAGGCCAGGTATAAAGGATTGCTTTGCTGCAATGAGGACCTAGTTGATATTGTATAACAAATCTAATAGACCCAGTAATTTTTGAGTACCTATTGAAATAGAAAAAAACCCAACTATGCTGTGTACTGTGTGGGATACATAAAAGCATTAGACATTTAATTTAATTCAATCCAATAAAAATCATTATTTTCCTATAGTGAGCACATTTCTAAGCAGCTGGGGATACAGAAGCAAAATGAAAAAGTACCTGACCTCAAGGAACTTACATTCTATTCTATGGAGTCTCTACTTTCTTCAAGATAGAAGTCTGTTTTGGGGTACAAGAAGTACATAAAGCCCAAAGGGCCATAAAAATGTGCATACCCCGTGACCCAGCAATACCACTTCTAGAGATCATAAAAATGGGAAAAGGACCCACATGTACAAAAATATTTGTAGTAGCTCTTTTTGTGGTGGCCAAGAACTGGAAATTGAGGGGATGTCTGTCAATTGGGGAAAGGCTAAACAAGGTGTGGTATATGAATGTAATGGAATACTATTTTGCTGTAAGAAATGATGAACAGGCAGACTTCAGAAAAACTTGGAAAGACTTATATGAACTGATGCTGAGTGAAGTGAGAAGAACCAGGGGAACACAGTAACAGCCACATTGTGCAATGACGGACTTCGATAGACTTAGTTCTTCTCAGAAACACAAGGCCCTAAAACAATTCAAAAAACTAGTCATCACTAGTTCAAAAAGAAAATGCTATCCATATCCAGAGAAAGAAATATGGAGTCTGAATGCATATCAAAGTATACCGTTTGCTCTCTTTTTTTTTTTGTTTTGTTTTTTCTTTCTCATGGTTCCTCCCATTCGGTCTAATTTTTCTATTCAACATGACTAATCGATGTATAATAATAATAATGACTATGGAATAATATAAACTAATATGTTTAATAAAATTGTATAAGTGGAACCTATATCCAATTGCTTGCTGTCTTAGGGAGGGAATAAAGGAGGAAGGAGGAGAAGATTTAAAACTTATGGAAGACAATGTTGAAACTAAAAGTAAGTTAATTTATTTAAAAAAGAAGTATATAAAATCAATTATAGCACAAAGTACTATGCATAAACAACCAGGACAATGATATGCACAAAACACTTGAGGAGTCCAGAAGAGGGAAAGGATCACTTCTAGCTAGAGTGATCTGAAAGACTCCAAAGAGTTGATACCATTTGAAATGGGTCTGAAAGGATGGATATGTTCTGGAAAGTAAGAGTGGAAGTTATTTTAATTGTGTCCTGGAAGAAGAAATAGTATAAGAAAAGGAAAAAGATTTTAGGAAATAATGAATACCTAACTGCCTGGAATTGAGGCACATGAAAGGAAATAGTATGAAATAAGACTAGAAAAAGTTGTTTAAAGATAGGTGGTGAAGGCATTGAATGATAGCAGCAACTTTAGTATAATAGCATGGTTTTTTCAGGTTTATTTATTTATCCCTTGTTCCTTCATATCAGTCACCCAACTTCATTCCATTTCATCATAATGGAGAACCTTGTTATAAAAGTATCACTTCAAGCAACCCTGGAATGTTTAGGCTGGTGAAGAGACCTTATCAGGGGACATGAGAGCTGTGTTCCTGAGAAGGCCTCTCAGGTAGAAGAGGGTGTACCCTTGTGGTGGGAAGTTGCAGAGACTAGGAAACATTTCCTAGAAATAAGAACTATCGAAGAAATAGAATAGGCTGCCTTGGGAGGTAGTGGGTTTTTTATGGGCTTTAAGTAAAGACTAAAGATGTTCTAGAAGAGATTCTTCTTCACATATAGGGTAGACCAGATAACCTCTGGGGTTCCTTCTAACTTTGAGATTCTATAATTGTGTGCAATAAACAATGCTGAGCTAACGAAGACTTAGACTTTTGAACAAGGGAGTGGCATCAAAGTAGTATTTTAAGAGATTATTCTGTTCGTATTAGAAGCTACATGGAATAGGAGATAGAGAACTGACCTAGAGTCAAGAAAAGCTGGTTTCAAGTCCTTCCTCTGACTTGGCTGTGTGACCCTGAGTAAATCACTTAACCCCTCATTGTCTCTGACAACTTTCTAAGGCTCCAATTACAAAGAACCTGCAGATCAGGAGTAGTAAGGGAAGTTCCCTACAGAGATGAAAGCATAGGCCTGGTTAAAAACAAACAAAATATATGTTGATAAGGATAGATTTGTGGATGGGATATACTGGAGATATGATCCCCCACTAGAAATCATATGAAACTATTTTTCTCTTTATTGATGTTTAAAACACTTAAATGCTCTAAAACAAAGATGTCAAATATGGGCCGCACGTGACCTAAAATACTCCTGAGTATAATGGGAACAAAATTAAAATGTAATTGGGAAATATTCACCAAAATAAATTAAAATACAATAAAACAGAGGTAACAGTACATTTTGGGCAGCTAGGTGGCACAGCTGATAAAGTGCTGGGCCTGGAGTCAGGAAGTCTCATCTCCTCAAGTTCAAATCTGGCCTGACACTTATTGGCTGTGTTTTTTTGGGCAAATCACTTGAGCATGTTTGCCTTAGTTTCCTCATCTGTAAAATGAGCTGAAGCACTCCAGTATCTTGTCAAAGAAAACCTCAAATGGGGTCATGAAGAATTGCTCATGACTGAACAATAATAATATTACGTTTTAAAGTTAATTTGATATACAGAGAGTGGTCCCTATTTCTATTTGTTTGATACCACTGCTGTAAGGGATAAAAGCAGACTAAATTAAATAGGTTTCTTTCAAAAAATAAGCAATTGATTGAATTTAGTCCTTCCCTTTCTGCTCATTCTTTCTATCTGCCTGTCTGTCCATGGATCCCTCTTTTGTTAGACACTCTAAGATTTAGTATTTAAAACTACTATATTTATGCAATAATTGACAATCTGGTTTCTAAAACTGTCATGCTTACTTCTTACTCATCATCATTTCATGTGGCTCCCTGCTCCTGTGCCTTGTATGCTTTCATTTGATGTGGATAAATTTTTTTTGGATATTGGCTTTTGTGGTATGAAATGGCTTTAGGTAGCGTACAAGAGAAATCGTATGTTAACACAAAGCTAAAATTTTAAAGTATAATTAGTCATCTCGGAGAGAATGGAAGTGCTACTTTTATGCCAAAATGAATGAATTTTCTTAGGTTACTAGGATTCCCAATATGATAGTGGAAGAAGTATGTTTCTAATTAGATCACTATATAACAATTGTTCTTTTTAAATTTTGATTACAAAGTTAAACAGTTCATAAGGCATGATATATTCTGAAATTACAATGGAGTTAGTAGTAGCCTAGAAGATTTAGCAGCATTTATTTTATTCATTTGGATTGGTATATATAAAACAATTGTCTTACAAATCTGTTATAGATATTTTCCCCTTCCAACAAAGGATAAATTTGCAAATACAATATTTTGATAGTGTATAAAATTATAACATTGCTTTTCCTTTTCTTGATGATATTATTTCTCTTGCTTTGTTTCTTAAACATATATTTTATTTTAACTTTACTAAATTTCATTAGATTAGACTTTGAAGTAATTTCAGTTATATATATACTACTTTATTGATGCTTTAGGAATCTTTGCTATTTCCTTTGTTCTCAACTATCCTTTACAGATACAAGGCATTGGTAATAGAGATAATAATAGCTGCAAGGCAGTTGGATTTTCCTTTCCTTTCATCCAGGCAATACAAATATGACCTAAATGTGACTGGGATTCAGTATATTATTTGTTCTTTACATATCTAATAATAACTTCTTATAGTAATAATAATAATTTCTTTACTTATTTAACAGATTCTCCCTCTAGGGAGGGATAGCTCGTGACCTCTGAGTATGCCCATTCAACTTTGGAATGTTAGAAATTGGTGGGAAGTTTTTCTTTCCATTAAAGCATAAATATACCCCTTTGTATTTTCCATGTGTTACACCTAGTTCTGCTTTGGGTACTAAGCTAAACAGATGTAATCTCTCTTCTACATGATAGTGCATCTTTTCAAATATTTGAAGACAGCTATCCATAATGTCCTGAAATAACTATCCCCAGTTACTGCATCTGATTCTAATGTGGCACCTCATCAAGGTTATTTACCATCCTGTCTCCCCTCATCTGGATGCTCTACAATTTATCATTGCCCTTTCTAAAATATGGTGCTTGAAACTGGGCATAATATTTCAGATATTAATGAATATTAACATTAATAAATTATTAACTATTGAAGGTAGAGCATAATTGGAATGGCCATCTCACTGGCTATGGGCACTTTGCTTCTTTGAAACCTAAGCTCATGTTTTCAGATGCCACATCATACTACTGACTCATATATAGCAGTCCATTAAAACCATTGGATCATTTTCAGATGAATTGCTTTCTAGTTAAGCCTTCTACATTTTGTACTCATGGAATAGAGCTTTGAACATAACTGAAAGCCTTTAAATTTATTCTTATGGCAGTTTATCCAATAAGATTTGACCCAAGGTTCTAGATTATTTGGATCTTTTGGGATATTGATTTGACCCTCTGATTAGTTAGTTATTCCTCTCTGCTTTGTGTTATCTATAAAACTGACAAGCATGAAATTTGGGCTTTAATCCAAGCCATGGATAAGAATGTTAAACATCACAGAGACATGCATAGATCACTGGAGGTTTCCATGAAAGATTTCCTCTTCAGTCAACATCAAACCATTAATGACTCTGGCTCTTTGATTGAGTGAAGTTATCCAGTAAGTTCAAAATTCATCTGTCTAGCCCACATTTCCTCATCTGTCCATAAGGATAGCATGAGATATTATCAAATGATTTGCTGCAATCTATAGAATTCCACTCATTTACCAGTCTCTTTAGTCGGTCAGTAAATAAACACTTAATAAGTGCTTACACATGCCATGAACATTTGCATTACTGGAGACAGGTGAAGAAAGGCAAAAGACAGTCTCTGTTCTCAAGGAACTCACACTCTAATGGAAGAGACAACACTCACACAAGTATGTACAAACAAGACATAGACAAAATAAACTGGATATAATCAAGAAGAGAAATTCACTAGCCTTAAAAAGGATGGACTAGTAACTATGTTAATAAGGAACTACTTTTGGCATGCCCTCTTTTCGATGAAGCCACCTTGGCTGTTGTGATTACTTGTTCAATTTTTAGAATTTTACCAAGCACCCTTTAAATAGTATGTCCTAAAATTTGCCATAGTGTCTCTGCAATGACATCTGTCAGTTATTTCAGTAGCCTAGTATGTTGATCATATGACTCAAGTGAATTGAACTCAGGAAGATTAGGTACTAATTTACTGTCTCTCTATATATCTTGGCTATTGACTTCACATTAGACAACTTTGTCCTGTACTTTTCAAAGAACATTTTCCTTGTCAGAGAAAATGGAAGCAAAATATAAGGCAAAGCACTCTGTCTTCTATCTTTCTTTGCTTAATAATAGTCAGAGAAAGTTGACAGCTAAACTAGGAGTTGTATCAAATAGAATAAATTTGTTTGAATGTATAAAATATAACTTTCAGTCTTTGAATATGTAAAATATATACTAGGCCTTTGGGCTAATCTTTCTTAAAGGTGGTACAAGGCAATTGGTGCTGGATTTGAATTTGGTGGACTTGAGTTCAAAACCTACCTCTGCCCCTTAATACCTGTGTGATACTGAGTAAAGCATTTAATCACATTGGGCCTCAGTTTTTTCACATGTAAAAGAAGGAGAATTGGAGAGCCAGTCTCCAAAGTCTCTTACATCTCTAAAATTATATGAGTTTATGATTTTATCACCCTTCTTTCAAAGATCTGTGACATCCTTGTGTGTGTACTCTTTTAATTAAAGCTGCCAGCAACTTCTTTATTGTCACTGTGTTTGAGAGTTGCTGGGGTCAAACTGGTGATGACCTTTGAATTTAGGTGCTTGAATAAGGTATTTTATTGTTATTGTTGTTTAGCAGACATCAGATATGTGAATCCATTCTAGCCTGGTAGGACCTAGAAGAACCTTTACTTCTCTGCCATGATGAGGCTTTAGTAGGGCAACTTAAAATTGAATCAGGCAGTATAGCCACATTTCCTCTCAAAATAATCCGCTCAATATGAAATATGAAGAGAGTAAATAATAGTTGCCTAATAATACTACAAATTCTAACTACAAATGTGAGGGTATTCAAAGACATTTGCTTTTAGCTGTAGAGGGCAAACTAGATGGCAAAAGCTATAGTTTCGAATTTGAAATCTAAAATTATCTGAAGGGAGAAAAAAAGATTGATGCATCTGACTAGGTTGCAGAATATGACTGTATCAGATTTGATATTTATCTAATTCTTCTTTAATAAATCTTTTTTTCTTGTTTGCTTCAAATTACTGAACAAAGAACAGTGTTTTAGAACACAGGAATATGGTATGAAATGGTCTGGCACCTCTCAATTATGCAAAGGATCATTTAATGGTTTTCATAAACATTTAAATAAATGGTAGCAACCCAAAAAGTGTTTTGACTGATATGGCTATAATGGTCCTGATGTCAGATCTAGGCAGATTGAATGGTGGGAGTTCAAAAAAAATGCAATATCAATCAATGAGCAAACCAAGCAAAAAAAAAAAAACATTCTAGAAGTACTTGCTATATGCCAGGCACTCTGATAGGTGCTAGGGATTAAAATACGAAAGTGAAGCAGACTGGCCCTCAATGAGCCTATGTTCTCCTAATTAAAACTATCCTGATTCCAAGAGCTGCTTTGCTTTTCAATTTTTTTGTTGACTTGTAATTTTTTTTTGTTTCTGGAGGCAATTGGGGTTAACTACTAAGTGGCCTAGGCAGATTTTGAACTCAGGTCCTCCTGACCCCAGGGCTGGTACTCTATCCACTGCATCATTTAGCTGTCCCTTTGATTTCATTATTGTAGGCAACTATCTGTGTGGAAACTTCCTCCACCAATATTTTTCTTTAAATTATAGTCTTTCCTAAGACTTCCTGGTTGCCTCAGGACTGAGGAATTAAGTGAGTTATCCCTAGTGACAAAACTAGCATGTGTCAGAGGCAGGATTTGGACCCAGAACTTCAAGACTTCAACATAATAACAGAATTTAAATAGTGATAATACATCATAAAATCCAAAACAATAGGTAATAGAATAATACAAGCATGTAGGGGTGGCATGGTACAGTAGACAGAGCCTTGGCTCTTAAATCGGACAACCTGGGTTTAAATCACAAACTCTCTTCATCTGAACAGAATTTGGCAGTGTGTTGTAGTGGATAAAACTTTGGATTATAGGTCAGAAAGGTCATAGAATTCTCTCTTTGTTATTACCTGTTTTTAAAGTTGGGTGATTTGTTTCATTTATGCTCTCCATGCCCCAGTTTCCTTAACTGTAAATGAGCAGATTGTACTAGATAATCTCTAAGGTCCTATCCAGTTCAACATCTATTTTTCTATGAAATAATGGCACAGAAAATCCAGAAGAATGGGTTCTGAATCATACTGCAGATACCAAATCCGGAAGTAGAGATTAGAATTTTTCTCTAGGCCACCAAATTTCTCTGGCCATTTAGACACTATAAGGCTTTAAGTGTCATAGCTCTCACCAAATACCATCTTCAGAAATCATTTCCTATCCTATCTTGCTTTCCATAAAGAGAGGAGAGGGGCAGTGGTGAGCAGTGGACAGTTAAAAATAATTGCTTATGGCATCTTCTAAGAAGTTTAAAAATATCTTCCTTCTATTTTCTATGCAGGCACTGAAAGTTAGGATTATAAACTACAGTTATAACTAGGGCACAGAAATCTGTACTCAAAACTAGAGATCAATTTGGAAGTAGTAGATGATTACAAATAGCTAATATGTAGTTCTCCCAACAACATTCCATTGAACTTTGAAATATCTAGGTAAATTTCAATTCAGAAAAGTTATATTCTAGGATGAAACAAATCTCATTTGTTTGTTTCTTTGCTTTTTGTTTGATTCTCTCTTGAATTTGTTGGGAAATAACAACATTGACTGTGACTGGTCTTTAGCATAGCTATTCACCAATATGATTGGGAAAGTGGGTAACAGTTCCAAAAGAGACCTTAGACAATCAGAAGAGCCAAGCCAAGTGCCCAAGGATGTTCAACTAAGTAAACTCTGCTCTTTGATCCTATTCTGAGTTGTTTTTTTTTTAAGTTTGAGATTTTAACTTAAGCCCTTGTTGGCCACAACTGTTTGCCTCATGACTTCTGACCAAATAGACCAACCTTTACTTTGCTTCAATGTGCTATGGCCTTCTCTTGGACACTTTTTATCTGAAAAATTGCTAATCAATATGGTATAGTGGATAGAGTACTAGACTTGGAGTCAGGAAAAGATCTGAGTTGAAATCCTGCTTCAGACATTTACAAGTTGTGTGGCTTTGAGCAAGTCACTTAACCTCTCATCTTAGTCTCCTCATCTGACACTCCTTCTCCTCCTATTACTACTACTATTAAATATAGCTTCACAGTCATAGAAAGGGAGGTGCTTACCATCATGACCACAACTGACCTTTGCAAACACTTCTGGAGGTAGTCCAACATCCCAAAGTAGCATAAAATGACCAAAAATCTTCTGAAGCATCTCCAGATCTCCCAGAAATCTAACCAATGTCTGATGAAATCAGTAACAGATATATTATGGGTTTGACTAATCCATAGTTTATATCCACAACTGGAAGGCAAATGTACTGCATATCAAAATAGACTACCTCGCATACACACATTTTAGCAAATGTTAGTGTGGACGGTGCAAATTTCATATTAAAGCAAACACGACAAGATGGAATTGAATTTATTTTTCAGCAATAGTCTGGTGACTCCTATGCTCACACAGGCTTATCCATCTGTGCTTTAGGCAGGTAAAGAATCCACTGGTAAGGGGAATTTGTTGTCTGGTAGTTTCCACTAACTGCAGTTGTGATTGGATTTACTCTTTCTGCCCCATCCCCTTCAAAGACTGATAGACTAACTGCATCATGATAGCACCACAGCTGGGCAAAACTATAGTCAGCTGGGGTTGCAGAGCACTCAAAGGATATCACCAATTAGAGAAAACAAGCAGAACATTGGAACAATCTGGCCCCCAAACCTAGCGCTCAAATGAAACTTTCCCTCTACATTTACTGCTGATTTAAATGGCCAAACTCAATGGCCTTTTCTTAATTTTCATCCTTCTGGATCCATCTGCAGCATTTGACAATGTATATTATCCTTCCCTCCAGGATATTGTCTCATTCTGGATTTTTTTGTTTGATTTTTTTGCTGCTTTATCATCCATATCCCTCTCTACCTAAATGTAGGTGTCCCATAAAGCCCTGACCTAGGTCCTCTCCTCTTCTCCATGTACACTCTCTCTCAGTGATCCCATCACCTCCTCTGGGTTCAGTAATCCTGTCTGTGAAGATGACTCCAAGGTCCATGTATGCAGTCCTAGCTCATAGCTTGAGTTCCAGTCACTCTTAACCAAATGCCTGCTGGGTACTTCCAAATAAATGTCCTGTAGACATCTCAAAATCATTGTTCAAAACAGAACTTGTTATCTTATTCTCAAAATCTACCCCTTTTCCTAGCCCCCCCCATCACTCTAGTCACCCAGCTTTACAACCTCAAAGTCACTGCTTCATTCTCTGTCTCACACACTCATATCCAATCTGTTGCCAAATAATGCAAATTTACCTCCATTACATCTTTTATATCCATTTTCCTCTCTCTACTGACATAATAATCACCTTAGTTCAGGCCTTTATAACCCATGATCTGGATTATTGCAATGGTCTCTTAATTTTCCTTCCTAACTCATGTCTCTGTTTTCTTTGCTTCATCTTTTACCTGGCAGCCAAAGCTATAGTCCTAAATTACAAATTTCACCAAGTTAATCACGTACTTAATAAAATTCAGTGTTTCCTTAATACCTCTAGAATCAAATATAGCTAGGTAGTATTTATATACTCTTTTAAGGTTTGCTAAATACTTTGGAGATATTTTATCCTTACAGCAACCTTGGGAGGTAGGTGCTATTTTACAGATGAAGAAACTGAGGCAGCAAAGGTCAAGTGACTGCTCATGTTTGAGGTTGTATTTGAACTCAGGTCTTCCTGACCCTCTAGGTCTAGCACTCTATCCTATATGACACCTAGTTGTTGCAAGTATAAATAAAAGTATAAATATATATTCTATTAGGCACTAAAAGTGCTAAATAACCTGGTTCCAACCTCTCTTTCTATCATTGCATATTACTCTTATCTGCTCACCCCATGCCAAACTGGTCTTCTTGCTATTCCTTATAAACAAAATTTTATTTCCCACCTCTCTACTTCTGTATTGGGTTCCACCTGTGTCTGGAATGAGCACCTTCTAATCTCTGTCTGGCATAATTTCTGGTTTATTTCAAAGTTCAACTCAAGTACTAGTTTCTACATAAGACTTTTCCTGAAGTCCTCAACTGTTAGTGTTTTTAAAATTACTTTGTATATATATATATACCCTCATATGTACATATTGTCTCCTTTGGCTAGACTATAAGCTGTCTGAAGCCAAGTTTGCTCTGGTTTATGTGCCCCAATGTAAGTAGGCACTCAAAAGGTGCTTATTTATTTATTATAGAGCAATGCATCATATCTTTTGAGGAAAGAAGGAGAAAATAAGGAATATTATACCACTCCTTTCCCTTGGTAATGACAAGAAAGGGTGGTGGTAGGCAAAGAAGAACCAATTTTTTGGATTGACTTTAGAGTTTTTTTTTCTCTTAAAATCCTTAATATTTCAAACTGTTTTATTAATGTGGTCCTGTTAATCACTTTCTGACTGCCCTCTCCTTTTGCTATTGGATCTTCACCGGATGCTCTGCTGTAAGGCTGCCTTAGCTTCTTTGTGGAAAAGGGGATGCGCAGTTCAGTGCAGTCCTTGATCTAAGTACCCATATATGACATACTAAGTACCTAAGTAGGACAGGACTGGCCCTAAACAAGTTTTAGTCTCTCTTCCTTCAACCCTACACTGCCACACATGCTGGCTTCCTGCCCCGATTATTTTCTTGGCTCTCCTCCTATCCTTGTTATAGATTAGTAAAATTTTTATCTGCAGCCTTTTGCTTTTTTTCCTCATAGGCTCCTGGAGATTATTGTTGTATTTTTGTCTTTTTGTCTCTAGTTCTTATTGCTTTGCCTGGCCCATTGGAGTTGACTGATGATCATTTGTTGATTGATTGATTTTATACTTTCTGACATTGAAACAACAACAGCTGCTTAAAAAAAGAACCTATGTTCACACTCCCATACAAAGCACTCTGCTCTATGCCAACTGACTTGATCATGTGACTCTCTGGTTTTGACCTGTCTGCCACCACTTTCATGATATTCTGCTGCTGGCTGTGAAAATTTTTTCTAGGGAACTCTGAATTAGGAAACTCTGTTTACCAATACAAATTGGCATCTGCTCTGCAGATGTTGCCTGGAGCAGTGAGAGGTAAAATAACTTGCCTAGGGTCAGAGTCAGTATGTATCATAGGCAAGACTTGAACCCATGTCTTTTGGACAGCGCAGCCCTTAGACTTGTGGAAGCAGGTCCCATGTTTTGGAGAATAGAGGCAGAAGCTTCTAAAAGCCCCATTGACTCTGACCTCTAGTCTCTTATAGACTTGCCCAAGCTGAGAAAAGGATGTAACCAGCAGTTCCAATTTTAGAATTGACTATGCCTTGGAATTTAGCCTAAAACCATGTGCTGCTGGTGCCTATCTGGGGGCTTTGAGAGGAGGATGGCCTGACATGTCCTGGCCCTGGGAGCTTTAGACTTGCATGTGAGATAGGGCTGTGGTAGCTGCCTCCAGGGGGCCATCTCTAGTTGTTCTGATCTATATCTTGCCACTGGACCCAGATGGCTCTGGGGAGAAAGTGAGGCTGGTAACCTTGCATAGCCATCCCTCACTTAAATCCATTTCACTTGCAAATCATGGCATCATCTTCCTGATGTCATGGTCCCCTTCCAGAATGAAAGAAAAAACAGCAGCAGCAACAGCTACCTCTAAAGGTCTTTGCTGGCTTACAAGACCTGTACTGCTTTTTGGGAAAACTTCTAATGGGGTGGGGGACCAAGGAGTATCTGGTTATACCTGAACAACTCCTTGGTGACATGGGAGGTGGGAAGAGGTGTGTGGGGCATACATCCTCTGAGAAAAATCTGTCTGCTGTCATAGACCCCCGTACTTTCCCTGATTTCTCCTGAGATCTGCTCACCTGCTGACACTAACCCTGGGATCATGACGCAGCATTGGGGAGCCTTGCCCCTCCACTGATCAAGCAGTAGCCATTCTTTGTTTTTAAATTAGATGTTTTTGTTTTTAGTTTAAAACAGTTTTACATGTTCTTGGGTTTCAAATTTTCTTCCCTTCCCTCCTTGCTCCCCCCAAGACAGCATGCAGTCTAATATAGATTCTACATAAACCTTCTCATTAAACTTATTTACACAATAGTCTAGTTGCAAAGAAGATTTATGACCAATGGAATGAATCACGAGAGACAAGAACCAAAATAAAAAAAAAAAAAGAGAAAGCAAATAGTTTGCCTCAATCTGCATTCAGACTCCACAGTTATTTCTCTGTAGGTAGATAGCTCTTTACATCACGAGTCCTTTGGAGTTGTCTTTGTGACTTGTATTGCTGAGGAGAGCCAAGTCTATCAAAGTTAGTCATCACAGAATCAATATGTCTGTGGTTGTGTACAATGTTCTCCTGGTTCTGCTCCTCTCACTCAGCATCAGATCATGTAGGTGTTTCCAGGTTATTATGAAGTCCGTATATTCCCCATTTCTTATAGCACAATAGTATTCCATTACATTTACATACCACAACTTGTTCAGCCACTATCCGCTTGATGGGCATCCCCTTGATTTCTAATTCTTTGCCACCACAAAAAGAGCAGCTATAAATATTTTTGTACATACAGGTCCCTTTCCCACTTGTGTGACCTTTTTGGGATATAGCTCTAGGAGTGGTATTGCTGGGTCAAAGGGTCTGCAGATTTTTATAGCCCTTTGGGCATAGTCCCAAATTGCTCTCCAAAATGACTGGATCAGTTCAAAACTCCACCAACAGTGTAACAGTGTTCCAATTTCCCCACATCTTCTCTAGCATTTATCATTTTCCTGTTTTGTCATGTTAGCTAGTCTGACAGGAGATATGTGGTACCTAAGAGTTGTTTTGATTTGCATTTCTCCAATCAGTAATGATTTAGAGCATTTTCTCGTATGCCTATAGATCTCTTTAATTTCTTCCTCTGAAAACTGCCTGTTTGTATCCTTTGACTGTTTCTCAATTGAGGAATGACTTGTATTCCTATAAATTTGGCTCAGTTCCCTGTATATTTTAGATATGAGGCCTTTATCAGAGACATTGGTTGTAAAGATTTTCCCAATTTTCTGCTTCCCTCATAATCTTAGTTGCATTGGTTTTGTTTATACAAAAACTTTTCAGTTTAGCATAATCAAAATTATCCATTTTGCATATGATAATGCTCTCTATCTGTACTGTATTCTTCCCTTTCCCATAAATCTGAGAGGTAAACTATTCTTTGCTCTCCCAAATTGCTTATAGTATCAGTCTTTATTCCCAAGTCATATACCCATTTTGATTTTATTTTGGTATGTGGTGTAAGATATGAGCCTATGCCCAGTTTCTGCCATACTATTTTCCAAGTTTCCCAGCAGTTTTATGAAACAATGAATTCTTAACCCAGAATCTAGATTCTTTGGATTTATCAAAGGGTAGATTGCTATAGTCAGTGACTTCTGGGACTTGTGTACCTAACCTATTCCACTGATCTACCACTCTGTTTCTTAGCCAGTACCAGGTAGTTTTGATGACTGCTGATTTATAGTACAGTTTGATATCTAGTATGGCTAGGCCACCTTAACTAGCATTTCTTTTCATCAATTCCCTTGATGTTCTGTACTTTTTGTTTTTCCAGATGAATTTTGTTATTATTTTATCCAGCTCTGTAAAATAATTTTTGGTAGTTCAATTGGTATGGTAGTGCATAAGTAAATTAATTTAGGTAAAATTGTCATTTTTGTTATATTAGCTTGGCCTAGCCATGAGCAACTGATGTTATTCCATTTAATTAAATGTGACTTTATTTGTGAGAAGTGTTTCATAATTGCGTTCATATAGGCCCTGAATTTGTCTTGGCAGTTAGACTCCCAAATATTTTATAGTGACTACAGTAACTTTAAATGGAATTTCCCTTTCTATCTCTTGCTGTTGGGCTTTGTAAGTAATGTATAGGAATGCTGAGGATTTATGTGGGTTTATTTTATATCCTGCAACTTTGCTAAAGTTGTTTATTATTTCAAATAGGTTTTTACTTGAATCTCTAGGATTCTCTAACTAAATCATTTCATCTGCAAAAAGTGATAATTTAGTTTCTTCTTTGCCTATGCTAATTCCTTCAATTTCTTTTTTTTTCTCTCAATGCTAAAGCTAACATTTCTAGTACCAAATTGAATAATAGGAGTGATAACTAACATCCTTGTTTCACCCGGGATCTTTTTCGGAATGTATCTAGATTATCCCCATTACATATAATGCTCGCTGATGGTTTTAGGTAGATGCTATTTATAATTTTAAGGAAGACTCCTTTTAATACTATGCTTTCTAGTGTTTTTTAATAGGAAAGGGTGTTGTATTTTGTCAAAAGGTTTTTCTGCATCTATTGAGATAATCATATGGTTTCTTCTAGTTTTGTTATTGATATCATCAATTATGCTGATAGTTTTCCTAATATTGAACCAGCTTTGCCTTGCTAGAAGAAATACTACCTGGTCATAGTGTATTATTCTCCTAATAAGTTGCTGCAATCTTTTTGCTAATATTTTATTTAAAATTTTTGCATTAATATTCGTTAGGGAAATTGGTATATAATTTTCTTCCTCTGTTTTGACTCTTCATGTTTTAGGTATTAGTACTATATTTGTGTCATAAGAAGAATTGGTAGTACTCCTCCTTCGCCTATTTTCCCAAAGAGTCTATAAAGGATGGGAATTAATTGTTCTTTTAATATGTGATAGAATTCACAGGTAAAACCATCTGGCCCTGTAGATTTTTTTCCTAGGGAGTTCATTGATGGCTTGCTCAATTTCTTTTTCTGCGATGGGATTATTTAGGTAATTTGCTTCCTCCTCTGTTAACCTGGGCAATTTGTATTTTTGTAAATATTCCTCCCTGATGCTATCACATTTATGGGCACACAATTGGGCAAAATAATTCCTAATTATTGTTTTCATCTCCTCTTCATTGGAGGTGAATTCACCTTTTTCATCTTTGATACTGATAATTTGGTTTTCTTCTTTCTTTTTTTTTAATCAAATTGACCAAGGGTTTATCAATTTTATTGTTTTTTGCATAAAACCAGTTAGTTTTATTTATTAGTTTAATAGTTTTCTTGATTTCAATTTTATTAATCTCTCCTTTGATTTTAAGCATTTCTAATTTGGTACCTAATTGAGGATTTTCAATTTGTTCTTTTTCTAGTTTTTTCAGTTGCATGCCCATTTCATTGATCTCCTTTTTATCTATTTTATTCATATAAGCATTTAGAGATATAAAACTTCCCCTAAGAACTGCTTTTGCTGCATCTCATAAGTTTTGGCATGTTGTCTCATTATTTTCATTCTCTTGAATGAAGCTATTAATTGTTTCTATGATTCGTTCTTTGGCCCACTCATTCTTTAGAATTAGATTATTTAGTTTCTGATTTTTACTTTTTCTTACCATGGTCCTTTATTGCAAATAGTTTTTATTTTGTCAATATCTGAGAAGGATGCATTGACTATTTCAGCCTTTTTGCACTGGATTGTGAGGTTTTTATGCCCTAGTACATGGTCAATTTTTGAGTATGTGCTATGTACCACTGAGAAAAAAAGTATATTCCTTTTTATCCCCATTCAACGTTCTCCAGAGGTCTATCATATCTGTCTTTTCTAAAATTCTATTTGCCTCCATAACATTTTTTATTGTTTATTTTGAGGTCAGATTTATCAAGTTTAGAGAGGGGGAGGTTGAGGTCCCCCAGTAGTATGGTTTTTCTGTCATTTTTTCCTGTAAATCCCTTAACTTATTCTCTAAGAATCTGCATGCTATACCACTTTGTGCATATATGTTAAATAATGATATTGCTTCATTGTTTATTGTAACGGGACGAGTTAGAGCCAACCCCAAACATCGTTGGAACTCCGCGCCCAGACGCCAACTGAGAAACCTCAGGGCTCTGAGGTATGGGAGGAACAAGATGGAGTCTGGAGGAAGGGTCTCCCCCTTGTTGGCAACATGGTGCAGGGTTCTTTTCCAGGTTCACCTGTGCACAGGTGAATCATGGGGAGAGCGCAGGAAAGGAAGGAGAGGAGAATAGGAGGAGAACAGGAGAAGAATAGGCGGAGAGTAGGCGGGGTGTAGGCGGAGAGTAGGCAGATCAAGGCAGTCCTAGTGCTATGTAATAAAGACTATAAAAATCT
>CM053622.1:472673345-472705444 GCA_028646595.1 Phalanger gymnotis | reverse complement strand
ATGGGGAGAGCGCAGGAAAGGAAGGAGAGGAGAATAGGAGGAGAACAGGAGAAGAATAGGCGGAGAGTAGGCGGGGTGTAGGCGGAGAGTAGGCAGATCAAGGCAGTCCTAGTGCTATGTAATAAAGACTATAAAAATCTGTTCACTGTCTTAATTAAACGGAGCTATTCACCATCTCGGCTTCCATCTCATCATTGCCTGCGAGAGCAGGCCTTTGCTGGACAAAGGCCTGGGAGTATGGGTAAGCGAGTCCCCAACTATACCTTTACAATTTATGTTGCCTTTTAGGAGGATATAGCGTCCTTCCTTATCTCTTTTAATGAGATCTATCTTTGCTTTTGCTTTGTCTGAGATTAAGATTACTACTCCTGGTTTTTTTTTTTCACTTTAGCTGAAACACAATATATTCTACTGCATCCTTTTCCTTTTACCGAGTGTGTATTCCCCTTTTTCAAATGTGTTTCATGTAAACAACATATTGTAAGATTATGGTTTTATGGGAGAGTTCATCCCTTTCACATTCATGGTTATGATTACTATCTGTGTCTTTTTCTTCATCCTGTTTCCCTCCCCTGTTTATGCTTTTATTTCTCTCTCCCCACTTCTGCTCCTCAAAAGTTTTGCTTTTGACTGTCACCTTCCTCAGTTTACCCCCCTCTTGATTTCTCTCCCTTATCTTACCCTTTTCCCCTTGCCACTTCTTCCCTACTTTCTGACCACTCCACATTCCTTTCCGCTTTCCCTGACTACTGCCTGTAGGACAAGTTTGATTTCTATACTTTTCAGAATATGTTATTCTCTTCTTGAACCAAATCCGATGAGAGTAAAGCTCATACACTACTCTTCTCCCTCCCATCTTTCTCTCTACTATAATGTGTTTTTGTGCCTCTCATTTGATGTAATTTACCCTTTTCTACTACCTCTTTACCTCTTCTCCCAGAACCTTCCCTTTACTTCTCTTAATTATGTTTTTTATCCTTATATCAATTATTTTATACTGACAGCCACAGTTTATCCCTTTCAATTGTCATAATAATTGTACTATATAATCCTATATAAGGATGTAAACAATTTGCCCTTATTGATTAACAAGGTTTATGGTGTTTTTCCCCCCTGTTCACCTTTTTATGTCTCTCTTGAGTTTTGTTTTTGAAGATCAAATTTTCCATTGATTTCTGGCCTTTTCAACAGGAAGGTCTGGAATTTCCTTATTTCATTGAATGCCCATCTCCTTGCCTGAAAAATTATGCTCAATTTTGCTGGGTAGTTGATCCTTGGTTGTAGTCCGAGCTCCTTTGTCCTTCGGAATATCATATTCCAATTTTTCCTGTCATTTAATATAGAAGCTGAAAGATCCTGCGTGATCCTGACTGTAGTTCCACGATATTTGAATCTTTCTTTTTGGCTGCTTGCAGTATTTTCTCCTTGACTTTGTAATTCTGAAATTTGGCTATAATATTTCTTGGTGTTTTCAATTTGGGATCTCTTTCAGGGGGTGATTGGTAGATTCTTTCAATGATTACTTTCCCCTCTGGTTCTAGGACCTCTGGACACTTATCTTTGATAATTTCTTTGAAGATAGTGTCCAGCCTCTTTTTTCATCATGGCGTTCCAGTAGACCAATAATTCTTAAATTGTACCTCCTGGATCCATTTTCCAAGTCAGTTTTTTTTTCCAATCACGTATTCCACATTTTCTTCTGTTTTCATTCCTTACATTTTGTTTGACTACTTCTTGATGCCTCATAGAGTCATTAGCTTCTACTTGCTCAATTCTAATTTTTAATGAGTTGCTGTCTTCATTTTGTTTTTGAGTCTCCTTTTCCAATTGGATGATTTTACCTTTCAGGGTGTCATTTTCTCGATTTATATTCTGAATCTCCTTTGCTACTTCACAAATTTTACTTCTTAAAGATTTGTTCTTATTCATGTCTTTTTTTTCATTTTTTCTTTTATCTCCCTAATTTGGTTTTTTAATATCCTCCTTTAGCTCTTCTAGGAATTCTTTTTGAGCTTGAGACTAGTTCACATTCCCTTTTGAGCTATCAGATGTGGGTATAGTGTCAATGCTGTCCTCTTCTGAATTGGTATTTTGATCTTCCCTGTCTCCATAAAAAGAATCAATGGTCCTCAGTTTTTTCATGTTCTTCTTCATGTTTTTCCTGGCTTTACAGTGGGTTTCTGCTTTTGGGGCTCTGGGATCTCTGTCCCCAGTTTCCTGTTGTGGGAATTGTGAGCCTAGTTACTGGCTTTGTGTATGGCCTTGGGTTTCCCAAGGTTTGGGGGAGGGGTCATCTGGTTGCAGTCTCTTCTTCCCCTGGGGGTGCTCTCCAGCAGCAGTGGTCTCAGCTGTTGTCTGTTCTGGTGTCTGCCACTTCCCCTGGCTGTGCTAAGGCAGTTCTGGGTTCCTGGCATTGACTCTTGCTGGCTCCCTGCTTCTGGGACTCAGGAATTCCCACTATTTGGTTATTGAAGCCCCACTTCTTTCTCTTCTATTCCAACATTTTTCCCCAAGGAATTCTCTGGGTCAGTGAGGGAGGGAGAGAGGTATGAGAGCTATTTACCTGGCCATTATGTCTCCCACAAGTTCAAGAAAGTGGGTTTCAAACCTTTGGGCTGCCAGCCTCAGGTGTAGATGTCTCAGGGTGACAGGTGCTGTGCTGCTGTCTTGCTTTGACCCACTCTCATCCTGCATTGGGAGGCCTGAGGATCTCTGCTGGTTTTGGGCTCCCAGCTTTTTCCCAGCCTGGATTGCTGAGTGATTTCTGTAGCTTCTTCCACTTTGGTACTGTCTGGTGCAGCTCTGCACACCAGGCACTGTCCCAGCCTACAGATCCATCCCATTGACCTCTCTTGGCTTGGAAATTTGCCCCACTCAGTTTACTAGTTGCCTCTAACTCTCTCAAGTCTGCTCAGATTCACTTTTTTAGAGGTATCTGAGAGAATTTGTGGGAGAACTCTGGTAAGATGCTGTTTTCACGTGGCCATCTTGGCTCTGCCCTGGCAGTAGTTGTTATTATCCACTACTCTTACCATCTTTTACCATGCCAACACAGACATGGTCCCCCTTAGAGAAGCTGGAAACCCACCTCAGGTGAGAACTGACTTTGGACCCATTTTCAGTAGCACTGAATCATGCTTAGCCACTCACAGGGACTCAAGACCCCTCCCTCCAACTACAGTAGCTGATTTAAATGCCCATGAAATGGGTACCCTGACAACATCACTCCAAATCCCCTCCTCTTCACAACAGACAACTTAGAAAACCACCTATCTGCTGATATGGATCCCTGCACCCAAACCCCAAGTGCTTGGACAGTGGGATCCCACACCCCAGAAACAACTTAGTCTTATCTTTTCTTGAGTAGCAGTCACTCAGAAGCCACTCCCCTGGTTCTCTGCTGATTGACCTGAGTCTTCTCAGAGTAGCTTGAAGCTCTGCCCACCCCTCCTGGACACCAAGAAAAATCTTCATGTGCACCAAATGAATAATAAAGAAATACCTCTTCTTTACCTATAATTCTAAATATTCACTGATAAGTCATCATGTCTTACATGGGCCCATGAATTTGTAATATTTTTAATCTGTTTTTAAATAAATGGACAAGGGCTCTGCATAAGCAAAACAACAACAAAAAAACAACCACCCTGGGGCTATCATGCTTCTAGAATCCAAGATTGTTTCTTTTTCCACTACTTCATACTTTCTGGTGGTACTATTAATTTTCTTCACACACAATCTGAGGTTAATTTCACTTTGGGCTCATATTGATTCACTATCTGGATAAACCCAGAGAAGGCAGAAATGCTGTCCCTGCTTCTGAAAAGAATATGAACTTGTGCCAGATATATGTACTTGCCTCTCACACTCCCTACTTTGCAAAAACTTAGGCCACCTGCCTTAAGTGAATTAACTGACAATATATCAGAGCTAGATTATACAATAAAGAGGTTTAGTCAATAAGAACATAGTATAATACCTTGAACACATCCCAGCATCATCTAATGACCATGTTTTCCCCTGGCCAAGTATTCTTTTAGTTAGGGTTACACTTAGGTTCAAGAAAACTATGTTACCAGAAAAGCCATTCTCCTTATTATGGGAAAGAGGTGGAGAGATATCCCTGGTAGGCCTTTGTAGCCTTTTAATTATCTATCCTTTCTATCATGGGAAGAAAAATTGTGCTTACTGACAAGTAAAAATTTCCTCCAGTAACTACAACTCTTTGTGCCGAGATATAAGTAAGTCCAAAGCAATGACAGATTGTTATCAGTGATAGTTACCTACTAGCTTTCATTTTGTGAAAGGACTATAAAATTTTATTTGTGCATCATCCTTCTTAAGGCAAAGTGGAGACATTTTAGTGGCTTTTTCTCTTCACATCTCAATTAAGGGAAACAATCTCCAAAGATTCTCTAGGTCACATTAATATGACAATTTTTCTCTCATAGAGGTAAAGGTGGAACCATCCATTAAGGATATTAAAAACTGCAAAAGAAAGGGTTGGCATACTTAATTAAGGTTATAGGAGAAGGCAGCATGGTAGGGTAAATAAACAGTTAGCATTGGAATCAGAAAGACCTAGTTCAAATCCTGCTTCTGACACAAATTAGCTCTGCAGTTCAGTAAAAGGTATTTAACCTCTCATTGTCACTTTACCCCCACCCTCACCACTCTCTATGAGTTCATTGGATCTCAGATTTAGAGATGGAAGGGACTTCAGAGGCCCTCTAGTCCAATCTCCTTATTTTGAAGAGAAAGAACTGAGGTTAAGGCAATTGTCAAAGTAGTAGAAGGATTTGAACTCAGTTATCTAACTCCAGAGCTAGTATTCTTTCTATTAAATCTTGAAACTGCTGATTTGGAATGGTGGGAGAGTTTTCATGATAGAAGTTTCCTATACTAAAAATCCATAGGTCTACATAAAAAAAATTAAGAAGCACTTTTTAATCACTTAAATCTACAAATTTTTAATCCATACACATACATGAAGAACACATATACTTATCTTGTCTGTTCTTTAATAATCATAAAACTATAATTATTTTAACTTAAATAGGTTCAGATATATTATTACAACTGTTGGCATGGGGATTTTTCTAAAGGGGGGGGGGGCATGGCACAAGCCACTCAGATTATCTCCATAGCAGTGAGTTTATTTTATTAAATAAAAAAAGTAAAAAGAAAATGACAGGAAAAGGAAAGAAAAAAGTTAAAAAGAAAGAAGAAAAGAGCAGCAATAGAGCTAGGCTTAAAATTTGTAAGGAATTACTGGTTCCAAGTTTCGCTTTTACTCACAGTTCTTGAGCATGTTTTTCTATTGATTACTCAATCTATTTTTTAGTACAGTGAGACAATTTAACATCATTTTAGTTTGGATATAAGACCAAGCAATGATAGTATAGCCTGCTTGACATATTTCCTGTGTGTTTACTTCTTGAGCCAATAATGTTCAAATGGTTGCCTTCATTGAGATGAATGAACTAACAAACATTGACTACATAATAGTGAACTACCTCCTTAAATTATCCTCCTGCTTTGGAATTCTATCACAAGCTTTCAGTGATCTTATGCTAGTGGTAGAAAATGAGTACACTTGTGTTAGAGTCTTTCTATTCCATGATACATAGAATCATAGATTTAGAGCCAAGAGCTAATTCTTTTGTTTTGAAGATGAAAAAAAATTGAGACTCCTGGAGATTAAGCTACTTGCTCAAGGTTAAGAAAGTATTGGGCTGCAGGGTTTTGAACCGAGGTCCTCTGAAAATAACTCCACAATGATTTCCTGTATATTACACACATCAAAGAAATTGAATTTGACTTGCATTTTGAATGCTTTGGAGAGCAAAACACTTTAT
Organism: Phalanger gymnotis; assembly: GCA_028646595.1. Classification (NCBI taxonomy): domain Eukaryota; kingdom Metazoa; phylum Chordata; class Mammalia; order Diprotodontia; family Phalangeridae; genus Phalanger; species Phalanger gymnotis. The sequence continues at coordinate 472,699,586 of CM053622.1, read as the reverse complement.
GCTGGGGTTTTGTAATTCTATCAAATTATTGATTGAAATACTCATGCCAGGATTCACATGAAGACAATCTTATTTGGAGAGAAAAAAAATGGATTTTCAAATATCTAGAATTGACCCTTCAGTTTATGGCCCTCTGAGAAACTTACTTTCATCTCCTGTTTCAAATTCAAACTTCTGACTATAACCACTGTATCCTGCTGCAGTCCTCACTCGGATGTGAAATATGTATTTTGTGGCTGGCTTGAGACCTGTGATGATAACACTGGGGGCCTTGGACCTTGTAGAAGAATAGCTGACCTGTTCATGATCCTGGGGAACAGAGAAAAAAAAAAGGAAAGAAGACACAAAATGGAGTTACATTAGTTTGTCAGGAGTCAAATTCAAAAGCAAAACTCAATTAGGGGCTTACTCTGAATGTCAAGATCAAACGAGGTGCAAGCATGGTTTTCTGTTACTTGGCAACTTGTCATCGTGATGTGTATGACATGGCCTTGATTTGGAAATGTGTTAAGAAGGTTGATTTCATTGCACATAAAAATGTTAATTTTATTTTTGATTGGGTGAGCTGGATTTATATTCTTCATAAAGGATGAGGTTAGCGTGAGAGCATGTTCAAACATAATGGTACCTGCATGGGCAACTGAGGAAATCAATCAAGATTGGCAGAGTAAAAAAAAAAAGATACACATGGGAGAATTGAAGGACCCGCTACTCACTTCTACCCTCAGGTAGTGCCAAAATGCCGGCGCTATCCGTGGGTAGACCTGTGGGTAAAAGGAAAGATCAATTAATTTTTTTTTAAATTGGAAAACTTCTATCCCGACATAACTACTTTCCTGGTGAACTTATTTCTGTCTTACTAACAACAAGAGTTGTATGTACTTAGTTGGACATATAACAAGGAAAATCATATCCCTGTGGGAATATTGCCCCCAGTTATGACTATTTTCATTTTCAACATTTGCAAGTTAAATAGTCTATGTGAGGCCAGTTGGTTTCTTTTTTTTTTGAAATCCATCTTATGAACAAGAATTGAAGGCATAAAAAGGATGAAAAACTTACCTATGGTGACAGAGTGACTCAGTTGCAGGGCTGGAGACTTTAGTCCTAGTCTCCTGCATTAATTAACCAATAACTTTGTCTTTCTTATCTCACTGACAGGTAATCAATTTGTGAAATCATACTGCTGGGCTTGGTTCAAATATTTAAAATTGCTATCTGACTACAGACTCATACAGAACATTCAATTTCCTCTGTCCATATTTGAGCTCATGGCAACTGAAGGGATATAGGCGTTGTAAGTATTTGAAAAGGTTATTTAGCTCCTATGGTTTTGCTTCAGTCTTTATTTTTAACATGGAGTCTGAAATATGATTGTAGGTTTGGATGGATGATTCATTCAAATTTATCCTAGACTTATTATCCCAGACTTATTTAATGTTCCCTCCAGAGTTTTCTTTATGGGTCAAAGGAGATGTTTTTTGTTGTTAGTCATTTAAGTTGTGTCTGACTGTGACTCCATTTGGGGTTTTCTTGGCAAAGATATTGGAATGGTTTGTGATTTTCTTATCCAGATCATTTTATAGATGAAGAAACTGAGGCAAATGAGGTTAAGTGATTTGCCTGGGGTCACACAGCTAGTGTCAGAGGCCAGATTCAGACTCAGGTCTCCCAGATTCCAAGCTTTGTGCTCTATTCTGTACCACCTAGCTGCCCAAAGGAGATATTACCCAGGCAAAAAGAGAGCATGTGAAAGACTGCACTGATGGAACATATAATGGTAGAATTATTTTGATATGATGCTTCAGGACTGGTAATTTTTAATGCATTTCCCCCAAAAATATTTTTAGCAAATTTTTTTAAAAAAGGAAATTATCTAGTTAAATTCCAAGTATTACATTTATGTTTAGCTTGCGATTATATTTTAGGTCTCTATTATTGTTATAAGGTTATTTTAAAGGATCGTGCTAGCTGACGATAGATCTCATCTGAATGTCTCCTGCTTTATGCATTTGTAGAAGTCATCTCTCATATCTGGAACAAAAAAAACCCCTTTTCTCATGTCCAAATCCTTTAAAGTAGAGCTGAGGTGCCACTCTCTCTATGAAAGTCTTTGTTTCCCAACTGAAATAATCCATCCCAAATATGAACATTTCATATAACAATAGCTTATGTTTCTATAGTGCTTTAAGATTTATGTTTTCTTTATAAACAGGCCTGTAAGATTTAAAATGTCAATACTTTTACCTTCATATTATAGATGAGAAACATAAGATACAAATAGTTTAAGTGAATTAGTTCCCTGGGAGGAAAGGCCTATCAGTGTCAAAGCTGAGATATAGACCTGGGTCTTCTGACTCCAACATCAACACTCTTTTCACTATATTATGCTGCCACTGATGATGCCAAGTTTGACCTCTCCTTTGCACTTAACCATTTTCTTTCTTAGATTATAATTATTTGCCCACATTTCACTCCCCAATTCCACTGTAGTATGCTCTCCTTGAGAACATTCATTTTTGTATATTCAACTTTTTGTATATTTTGTTGTTGTTATTGAGTCATATATGCCATGTATACCATTTGAGGTTTTCTTGGAAAAGATACTGGGGTGGTTTGCTATTTCCCATTCCAGCTTATTTTACATTTGAGGAACTGAGGCAAACAGGGTTAAGTGACTAGGGTCACACAGCTAGTAAGTGTCTGAAGCTGAATTCGAACTCAGGTCCTCTTGACTTCAGGGTTCTATCCACTGTGCCTTCCTTGTATGTAGAAGGTACTTAATAAATGTTAGTTAAATTGAACTTGTTAGTATGTTTCTAAATAATAAAACTTTATTAAACTTGGTTTGCACAGAGAGATGTGGTTAGAACATTACTTTAAATAAAAAAAAAATCAAAAGAAACACCATTGTGGGACTTGGGAATTCACACTAAATAATCTCAGTTATTTAAGTGGCTGAGGCTGGTAGACATCTTGAGTCTGGGCAAGCTAAGATGTAGTAGGCTTAGCTGATTGTGTATCCACACTAAGTTTGCCATCAATATGATGAGCCCCAGAGAACAGGGAGGGGGGACCCTATTGCCTTAGGCAGGCAAATTGTCCCAGGTCAGAAGCAAAGATCGTCAAAGCTCCTGTGGTTATTGATGGAAACTAGACTGTGAGTGGTTGCTGTACTTCCAGCTTGGGTAAGATAGAGAGAACTAGGCTTATAAACAACAACTAAAAAACATACAAAAAACCCCCAGTTCTATTCCTAGAGAAAATTAAAATCACAAATAATCACTAGTTTATAATTTAAATCAACCTTATAAATAGCATAATTAACAATTATCTTTGTAAAAAGAAAAACAAGAAAATTTCTCAGATGAGCACACCTCAAACTCCCTACGTAGTGTAATTATGACAATATATTTTGGCAAATAAGAAAGCTATTTTATTTTAAGCAATATAATTTTGTTGTATGTTATGATATCTTTATCTTATACAAAAGAAGAGATATTAAGATCTCTTTTACTTTTCTGAAACCTAAGACTTGTGGTGTCAAAATATTAATTTTACCAAAAAGAATGGTAGACTAAAAGAAGAGCTATAACAGTGCTTCGAAACTTCACCCTATATCCAAGAAAGAGTAAATGGAGATGCAAAGGTTTAATTGCATATTGGCTGTTATTATCACTATTTATTTTTCTTCACTAAGCCATTAAAACCCAATTTAATGGTATGCTCATGTTCAGTGAACATTTAACTATTTTGGTTAAAACCTAGAAGATGAAGGCTTTTTTGATGCTTGTATTACTTTATGTAGAGTGAAATATTTTGGTATGTTACCTAGAACAGGCCTCCAACAAACCAAGTATAGTGAACAGATCAATCTCAAAGCTCAACCAAATATTTCAATATTCAGTAAGAAATGTCTACTAGGTAGATGGTGGAAGAGGACTTAAGCTCTAGAGAGACATTAGGGCTGTACTTATACATTTGAGAGTCATTTGTATGGAGAAGCCAATTAGCTGAGGGGAGTTGAAATTACTAAGAGAGAAATGGAAAAAAATATAGAGAGAAGAGGAAAAAAATCTTCAGGAAAAAGGGAAGGATGTTAAATACCTTAGAAGAAAATGTGAAAAACATAACCCAGGTAGTAGACTCCTAGAAAAATAGATCAGAGTGAATGTAAAATCATGATTCCATGATACAAGAGGAACAAAGTCCAAAGATAGAAAAGTTAGGACATGAGTTATCTATCGTTTTAAAAAAACCCACCAAATTGATCTGGAAAACAGATAGAGGAGAGATGATTTAAGAATCATCAGACATCCTAAAAATCATAACTAAACAAAAAATTTAGATATCATATTTCAAGAAATCATTTAAAAAAATTACCAAAGAACTGGTAGAACCAAGAAGACCAAGTAAAAATAGAAGAGATTCATGCCACCTCTTGAGAGAAATTAGTAATTGAAACTACCTAGAATATCACATTGAAAATCAAAGTTTCTGGGTTAAAGGAAAATTTTTCAAGCAGTCAGAAACTTTTTTCAGGAATTTTGAGGGCCAGGCAGATTTCAGAAAAACCTGGAAAGACTTACATGAACCGAGGCTGAGTGAAGAGAGCAGAATCAGGAGAACATTAGACATAGTAACAGCAACATTGGCAATGAACAACTTTGATAGACTTAGCTCTTCTCAGAAATGTAATGATCTAAGATAATTCCAAATGACTCATGATGAAAAGTGCCATCCATGTCCAGAGAAAGAATTATGGAGTCTGAATGCAGATTAAAGCATACTATTTTCTCTCTTTTTTTGTTTTTTCTTTCTTGTAGTTTTCCCCTTTGTTCTGATGTGGAAATATGTTTAATATGATTGTACACGTATAGCCTATATCAGATTGAATGCTATCTTAGAGAGGGGTGAGGAGAGGGGAGGGAGAAAAAATCTGGAACTCAAAATCTTGTGAAAGTGAGTGTTGAAAACTATCCTTGCATGTAATTAGAAAAATACTTCAATGTTAAGTGGAAAAACAGAATTTTAAGGGCCAGTTGACCATAATACATAAGACTAGGTATATAGTTTAAAGGAAAGAAAATCTTGGAATACAATATGCAAAAAAAAAAAAAAGAGAAAAGAGAAAAGGCCTATAACCTCTGAATAACATTTTACAAGCCTCAGTATAATCTTATAATGGAAAAGTAGACCTTATTAATTTGAAGGAACCAAATGATGACTAAGTACTTATATTCCAAAAGTGAGAGAAAAGGCTTGTATCCTTTTAGATTCTCACTATTTTTAAGTTTCACAGGGAATGCTAAATGTAGTACTGTAGTTTGTTTTGCTTTATTGATTCTAATAGAGAAAATAAAGGGGGAGAAGGAGTTACTAGGCAAAAGGGGTGAGGCAACATGTGCCAGACAAGTTTAACCACCACCACTCACTACTCCCTTGCTCACCAATTCCTCTTAGACCCTGATGGAGAAAGTGTCCCATGAACTGCCAGACCTGTTTTCAGCCTAGTCCCCTGTGGCCATCACTTATGGGAGAAATCATTATGGAGAAGGAATCCACTCACAGGACAAGTAATCCAGCCTATCTGAAATAGCAGGGCACTCTGAAGAGGAAACAGAGAGTAACATGACAGGAAAATTAACTATCACCACCACTACCTGGCCCCTATTTCCTTTCAAAGGCTGATGGACACATCCCAGGGCACTGAACCCAAGAACCTTTGGAAAAGGAATGTGTTCTGCCTAATGTCAAATGGCTTGCTAACAGAAACTGATTTTATCAGTGAAAATGGCATTAAAGAAGAGACACCAACAATTCCTTTTCTCTTGTACCCTAAGGACTCTGAGACCCTGCAATCTAGCTAAAACCTTCCATGTCTCTCCCATTAGAATGTGAGCTCTTAAAGAGTAAAGTTTGTCTTACTTTTCTATTTCAAGCAATTATTTTCTTCATTTTTCTTTGCCTCTCTGTAGCCTTTGATATTGTGGATCACCCTCCCCTCCTTGATATTCTTTTCTCCCTAGGTTTTGGGGCCTCTAACTCTCCTAGTTCTCATCCTACTTATCTGTTTGTGCCTTCTTAGCCTCCTTTGTTGGATTGTCCTCCAAATAATATCCTCTAAACGTAGGTGTCACTTGGTGTTATGTTCTGGATTCTCTCTATATGCCACCTCACTTGGGGATCTCATCATCTCCCATGCATTTAATTGCAATGAATCAACACGAATCAATCAACATTTATTAAATGCTTATTATGTGCCAAACATTGCCTAAGTGGTGGGGGCACAAAAAGAGGCAAAGGATAGTTCCTGTCCTTAAGGAAACTGCATTTGAAAGGGAGAGACAACGTGCAAATGAATATATACAAAGAAAGTTTTATATAGGATAAATTTTTTAAAATATCAGAGGGCAGGAACTAGAATTTAGAAAGGGTGGGGAAGATTTCTGGTAAAACATTGGATTTGAGTTGTGATTTAAAGGAAGCCAGGAAGTCAGTAGCTGGAGCTGAGGAGAAAGAGCAATCCAGGCATGGGGGACAGACAAAGAAAATGCCCACAATCAAGAAATGGAATATTTTGTTCATGGAATAGCAAAGAGAATAGTGTTATCAGATTGAGGAGTATGTAGTGGAAAATAAAGTATAAGAAGACAGGAAAGGTACAAGAGGGTTATATTATGAAGGGCTTTGAATGCCAAATGGATTGTTTTATATATGATCCTAGAGGCAATAGTTAGCCATTGGAGTTTATTGAGTAAGGAGGTGAAATGAATAGACTTCCCCACAAGGAAAGCCAATTTTGTGGCTGAATGGAAGATGGATTGGAGTGGAGAGAAACTTGAGGCAGGTTGATCCATCAGCAGAGTATTGCAATAATCCAGTCATAAGTAGATAAGGGCCTGCACTAGGGCAGTGGCAATATTGGGGGAGAGAAGAGAGCATACTCAAGATGGTGCAAAGTGAAATCAACAGGCCTTGGCAACAGATTGGGTATTGGGAATGAGAGACAGTGATGAGTCCAAGATAATTCCTGGGTTGTAAGCATGAGAGACAGTGAAGATGGTGCAGTCCTCTATAATAATAGGGAAACTAGGAAACGGGAAAAGTTTAGGAGGAAAGGTGATGAGTTCTCTTTTGGACAATTGGAGTTTAAGATATCTACTGAATATCAAGTTTGAAATGTCTAAAAGGCCATTGGAGATATGAGGTTGGAGAGTCAGTGGAGATTTTGGAGCACGAAAGGTAGATTTGAAAATCATCTTAATAGAGATGGTAATTAAATCCGTGGGAGCTAATGAGATCACCAAGAGAAGTACTATCAAAGGAGAAGAGCAGATGGGCCAGAATAGAAGCCTGAGAAACACCTGTGGTTAGAGGGCATTATCCAGAAGAAGATGCAGGAAAGGACACAGAGAGGGAGTATTCATACAGGAAGGATGAGAATTAAGAGACAGTGTTGTCCTGAAAATGTAAAGAAAAGAGTGTCAAGGAGGACAGTGATCAGCAGTGCAAAAGACTGTAGAGAGTCAAAGAGGATAAGGATTAAGAAGAGGCCATTGGATCTGGCAACTAACAGATTGTTTTTAACTTTAGAGAGAGCAGTTTTGGTGGAATAATGAGATTGGAAGCTTGATTTTAAAGGGTTAAGGAGAGGGTGAGAGGAGAATGTTAAGCTACTATTAGGAGGTAGCCTGTTTTCCAGGGCTAAGGCAGGAGGTAGCCTGTTTTCCAGGGCTAAGGCCCAGCAAGTAAGCTGTGCCCTGAGGTTAGCAAGACAACACTCCTTTGTGCACAATCTCTGGATGAACACTGCTGCAACCAAATCACAGCACAAACAGATCCAGCCATAAAACCCTGCTGTGAACTGACTTTTTGTCGCTAGAGAGCCTTGCCTCATTGTTGTTGTTATGCCTCATTACTGTTGTGACACTACAGTGTTTGTCTACTCACAAATATATAAATCAAGTTCTAGCCACGGTAAAGTGGGTCCCCCACTAGGGGCAGGGCCCTGACACATATGTCTAATCTGCCTCCTTGCTTGCAAGCCATTTCCCTCACTTTGAAATTAAGCTTCCATTTGATTCCTGTCTGTCCTGTCTCTAGCTTGCTCTGGTTGGCTCTAGCCATCCATGGATTAGAGGCTGGTTTGGTTCAGTTGACAAGAGAAAGTTGAAGTACCTTTCGTAAAAGGTCTTTTTAAAGAGGAGTTTAGGTATAAAGGATAGAAGTGATAGGATGATGGTGCAAATGGAAAGATCAAGCAAGAGTTCCCATCTCCATACTGATACTATTGTGCTGTAGGAAATGACAAGCAGGATGATTTCAGAAAAACCTGAAAAGACTTATGTGAACTGATGTGTAGTGAAGTGAACAGAACCAGGAGAACATTATACAGCAATATCATTCCATGAAGGATTGTGAATGACTTGGTTATTCTCAGCAATGCAATGACCCAAGACAATCCCAAGGGACTAATGATGAAGCAAATTATTTGCTTCTAGAGAAAGAAATGATATTGTTTGAATACAGACTGAAGCATGCTATTTTTCACTTTCATTCTTTCATTTTGAAATTTTATTTGAGGCTTCTTGTACAAAATAACTAGTATAGAAAGGCTTTACATTTTGATCTTGGTGGGGTAGGGAGAGAGGGTGGAATAGAATTTGGAATTCAAAACTTTAAATAAAAACATTTAAATAAACCTACTTAGCATGCCCCAGCAACTCAGCTAACCTCTAACCTTACAACTGTAACTATCTTTCAGACATCTTTAACTGAATGTACAATAGAAATCTTAAACTAAGCATGTTCAAAGTGGAATTCATTATCTTCCCCTTTAAATTCTCCTTCCTCCTACCTTCCATTTTACTGTAGAGGGCAACACTATTTCTCCTAAGCCCTTAGGCTTGCAACCTAAGTGTCATCCTTGATTCCTCACTATCTCTTGCCCTCATATCCAATCCGTTGCCAAGGCATATTGATGTTTTACCTCTCTTCTCAACTCTACCTATCTATTTCTGGTCTTTGGTAAGTCCCAATTAAAATGCCATTTTTTATAGGAAGCCATTACCAACCGCTCTAAATTTTAGAACCTTCCCATTATTAATTATTTCTCTTTTATCCTATATTTAACATGGTTGTATATATTTGTTTGCATGTTGTCACCACCTTTAGATTGTTAACTCCTTGAGGGCAGCAACTATCTTTTGCCTCTTTTTGTATCACATAGTAGTTGTTTAATAAGTATTTATTGATTATTGGAATGAATCATGGATGAAGAAAGAATAGGCATAAACTTCAATAAACTTCATTTATATCTGAAACACCTCCTCCTCCCATCACCAGTGAAGTGTAGAATCATTTAAAAATTCAATAAGAAATACCTGGGAGCAGAGAGAGGTGTGAAGGTAGAATTAAGATGGAGGAAAGCAATGGAGACAGAGTAGTCATAAGAAAAATAAACATAATCTATAGATATGAGGTCACAAGAGGGAGAATTTGAATAGAATTTTAGAAAAGTTAGATATGATGGCTCTATGGCAATCTCTGAATGAGAATAGAAACACATACATATGAATATTGTTCAGCTGTATATGGCACCTTCGCAAAAACCGATCATATGCTGGGGCATAAAAAACATAAAGAAAAGCAGGATTATTTAATACACCTTTTGGTGACCACAATGCAATAAAACTTTAAAGCAATGAAGGGCAAAGAAAGGATTAAAAATCAAATGGAGAATAAAAATGACAGTTCTAAAAATGTATTGGTCCAAATAATTTATAAGAGAATTGATAAATGCTTTTGCCAAAAGAAAATGACAAAAATGTGGCAGTATAACAAAACTTTCAGGAAACATCCAAAGTAGTAACTAGAAGAAAATTAAAATCTCTATAAAAACATTAATCAACAAAAAGAGATAGAACAGTTTATGAATTGGTCGTGCAATCATAAAAACACTAGAAAATAAATCAAAATATGCAACTAAAGAAAAAAAATTAAATTGAAAATCAAAGAAAAAGTAATGAAATTGAAAACAGCAAAAGTTGATCTGATAAAATAACTTGGAAACATTATTTGAAACTACAAATAAAATAGATAAAACATTATCTAATTAAATTAAGAGATAAAATCAAATTAACAAAATCAATAAAAAAGGAGAAATTGCAACAAAAACTAAGAAAATTATAAGATTTTATAAAGAATTATATAAGAATAAAACAACAAAATAGTCTTTACAGAAATGAAGGAAGGAAAGTGGAGCTGAGATGTCAGAATAAAGGTAAGAACTCACATGAGCTCTCCCCCAAATCCTTCTAAAAACTTAAAAAATGACTCTAAATAAATTCTAGAGCAGCAGAACCCACAAAAAGACAGATTGAAACAAATGTCCTGCCCAAGACAACTTGCTAAGTTGGCAGAAAGGTTTGTTGTATGAGGGTGAGAATGGTGTGCAGTCCAGCTCAGGCTGGCCAGCACAGACTGGCCATAGCAAACCTGGCCTCAGCAAGCCAGGAGTAGGCCTCAGAGTGACTGTAGCACTGGCAGTTTCCAAACTTCTCAGCCCACAGACACCAAAGACAACTTAGAAGATCAGCAGGAAAGATCTGTTGTATCTGGGTGAGAATGTAGATGGTCCAGAGAAGGCTGCACCAGCATAGCCCCAGCCAGAGAAAACCAGGAATATGCAGTGGCAGCAGAAGTGGCTGCTTCTTGAGCTCTCAGCCTACAGATGGTAATGGGTCGAACAACTTGTCAGGAGATTACAGGGGTCTTTTTGCTAGCACTAGGGCAGGACTCTGTTGCTTTGCGCATACTTGGATCAGGGTCACTGCCTGGGTGGCAGTCCCAGGACAAGGAAGAACACGTACTAAGCAAAATTAAGTATAATCCACAAGGGGAAAAGTGAAAATTCAGTGAGATAGTGGAATTTCAAAAATTCTTGAGAAAAGACCAGAGCTGAATAGAAAATTCGACTTTCAAATATAAGACTCAGGAGAAGCATTAGAAAAGTAAACAGGAAAAAGAAATCCTAAGGGACTTATTAAAGTTAAACTGTTTACATTTCTACATGGGAAGAAGATATTTGTAATTCATAAGACCTTTCTTGTTATCAGGATAGTTAGAAGGAGTAGATATAGATAGAGGGCACAGATGTGAATTGAATATGAAGGGATGATATTTAAAAAAATAAAATTAAGGGTTGAGAGAGGAATGTACTTTGAGAGAAAGAAAGGGAGAGGTGAAATGGGGTCAATTATCTCACATAAAAGAGGTAAGAAAAAGCTGTGGAGGGGAAAATGGGAGAACTGAGGGGGAGTGAATGAAACATATTCTCATCAGAATTGGCTCAAAGAGGGAATAATACACACTCAATTGGGTATAGAAATCTATCTTAGCCTACAGGAAAGTAGAAGGGGAAGGGCATAAGAGAAAGGGGATGATAAAAGGGAGGAAAGAATGGGGCTGGGGTAGTTAGAAGCAAAACACTTTTAAGGAGGGACAGGGTGAAAGAAGAGAAAGAATAGAATAAATGGAGGGAATAGGATGGAGGGAAACACAGTTATCAGTAGTAACTGTGAAAATTTTTTTTGAAGCAACTTCCTCTGATAAAGGCCTCATTTCTCAAACACAGAGAAAATGAGAGCCATTTTCAATTGACAAATTATCAAAATTATTCTTGAGGTTTTTCTTTGTCTATGTTTTCTTTCACAACATGACTGTTTGGGAAGTGATTTGCAGGACTACACGCACATAATCTATATTGAATTGCTTCCTTTCTCAATGGGGGAGGGGAGGGAAGGAGAGGGAGGAGGGAATTTGAAACTCAAATTTTAAAAATGAATGTTAAAATTGTTTTTACATGTAACTGGAAAAAAATAAAATACTAAATTAAAAAAAAGAATCACTTAGAAAAAAAGAAATGAAGACAAATAATTGGATAGATATTAATTACTCCTAAATGATCTATGCTAATTGAATAAAAATGAAAATACTCTAAATTACTTACAGATTCTATTTCATACCAATCAAATTCCCAGAGGATTGTTTTCTGGAATTAAACAAACAAACAAAAACCACAATTCACCTGGAGGAATGACAGGTCAAAACTCTGAAGGGAAGTAATGAACAAAAGTCAAAATGAAAAAGGCCTAACAATACCAGACCTTGAAATTTCTACAAAGCAGTACTCAATGCAATTTGGTTAAAACATAGAAACACTGATCAATGGAATGAATTGGGTAAATAGGTCTCAGACACTTAGTAGTACCACTTATTCAATGAATACAAAGACACCATCTTCTAGTGGTGAAGACTTTCTATTTGACAAAAATTGTTGGGAGACCTAGATGGCAGTCTGCCAGATATTATATTTAGATCACCAATCTATGCCACATGCCAAAATCAATTCCACATATATACATGAACTAGATATAAAAGGTCATCATAAGCAAATTAGAAGAAAAGGTATACTACGAGGAATGGGGGAAAGTTTGTAACAAAATAAGAGACAGAAATGATTATAAAATATAAAATAGACAGTTCCAATAGCACAAAACTGATCACTATTCACACAAGCAAAATCAATGAAGTTGGAATTATAAAGGAAATGGTTAAATGGAAAAATAATCTTTGCTACAAATTTCTTTGATAGAGATACAATCCAAGTTATATCTACTAGTTAGGCATTTTAGAAATACAAGTTTTTGATAACTAAATGAAAACAAAAAAGCTCCAAATCATTAATTACAGGAAAAAGGCAAATTAAAAGGACTCTGGTCGTCATCTCACATAATCAGATTTGCAAAAAGACAGAACAGAAAAAAAGGTAATGGTTGCAGTGTTGTTGGGAAGGAATTTACAATACCATTTCACTATTGCCCAACCTGTGGATTGAGCCAACTACATTACAAAGCAATTTGGAACTAAAACTCCAAAGCGAATAAACTGCATGTTATTTTTTTCTTTGTACTTCTACATATTTATTTAGATCATTTAAATATTATTCTAATAAGTGGTTTATGAGCTTTGCCAGACTTCCAGCAGGGTCCATGATCTAAGAAAAAGGTGAAGAATTCCTGCTGTAGTGGGTGCTACATTCTTTTTAAAAAAATTAATAGATTAATTAGTTTTTAGTCTTCAACATTCACTTCCACAAGATTTTGAGTTCTAAATTTTCTCTACTTCCCTCACCTCCACCTTTCCCAACATGACATGCAATCTGATAAAGTGGAGCTGTGAACTGATCCAACATCTACATATACAATTCTGTAATCTACATATACATCTCCATATATATCTACATATATAAATCTACATATACATTCATATTAAGCATATATTCACATTACTCATGTTGTAAAGCAGAATTAGAATGAATGGGAGGATCCACGAGAAAGAAGAAACAAATAAGCAAAAAAAGAGAGCAAATAGTATGCTTCTCTCTGCATTCAAACTCTATAGTTCTTTTTGTAGATGCACATAGCATTTTCCATCATGAATCTTTTGGAGCTGTCTTAGATCCTTGCATTGTTGAAAAGAGCTAAGTCTATTGAAGTTAGTCATTGCACAATGTTGCTGTTATTATGTACAATCTTCTCCTAGTTCTGCTCATTTTACTCAGCATCAGTTCATGTAAGTTTTTCCAGGTTTTGCTGAAGTCTAGCTGCTTACCTTTTCTTATAGTACAAGTGTAGCGACAATTCAGCTAGCAGTTGCTGTAGGGGTGTAAAGACCCAATAAGATCAGCAACAAGAGCTGCTACTAGCACACGTATTTGATCCGCTTTACTAAAGAAAGTAACACTAAGGGGTTAACAATCTTACTTTAATCAAACATACAAATATCATTCATTTAATTCAGGAAGAAAAGCCAGCACCCTGAACTTCAGAGCAAATACAAACAAATTCCAAACACACATTACATAAACAGAGCAAATAAACATGAATCAACAGACAGGCCTCTTATCTGTCTGACCAAATCACAATAGTTACCAAAGAACCAATGGGCTTGGGTTAGCGAAGCTGGGGACCAGTTACAACGGCTTGTCCAGAGTGTCACACTCCTTCCATGAGTGAGCCCCAAAGGAAAAACACCAACCTCTGAGTTTATATACCCTTTCCAGGGTCAAAGGGCATCACAACATATGACTCAAACCCATGTGACCTAAAAGCTTCTGGCATCACAAACATGTGACTCAAACCCATTTAAACTAGGGTTTCCCTTGAGGTAAGGAGGTCATCAAAGATTCCTGATTTAATCAAAGAAACAAAGGCTTGACTCGTCAAGGGCACTTGATTAAATACGTACTGCAAAAGATAAAACAGTAAAAAGCGCCCCCCCAATTATTGATACAACAATACATCATAGCACATTAAAGTCATATACCACAACTTGTTCAGCCATTCCTCGATTGTTGGACATCCTCTCAATTTCCAGTTCTTTGCCACAACAAAAAGAGCTGCTATAAATATTTTTGCACATGTAGGTCCTTTTCCCATTTTTGTGATCTCTTTGGGATACAGACCTATAAGTAGTATTTCTGGGTCAAAGAGTATGCAAAGTTTTATAGCCCTTTGGGCATAGTTCTAAATAGCTCTCCAGAATGGTTGGATCAGTTCACAGCTCCACCAACAATGCATTAGTGTACCAATTTTCCACATCTTCTCCAACACTTTTTATTTTCCTGTTTTGTCATGTAAGCTAATCTGATGGTTGTGATTTGGTACCTCAGAGTTGTTTTGATTTGCATTTCTCTGATCAATAGTGATTTGGAGTATTAATGTGATCAAATATCTTTCCCATCTATTCAATAGGCCTCAGGTGAGGCTAGGTGGGGAAGCTTGATTACATCTTTGTTTGTAAGCAGGCCTAAAGCCTCTACTTACTAGGAACTAAGCAGATTTAGGCCTGAAGCCCTCAGGGCCCTAAGAGGAGTTGCTAAGACCAGAGCCAATGGTATGTGCACTGAGTTCTAGTCAGTCATGAATTGGGCCAATCAGAAACCTGAGTTCTAACCAATGAGATGCTGGCTAGTACTGTACATAAAGAGAGCCCAGAACTGAGAGCAGCAGAATCTGCAGAGATCTACAGAAGCTGGAATTCAACCCAAGGAGAAGGAGCAGGAAGTTGGAGTCAATGGAGCTGCAGTGACAGCTCAGAGCTGACAGTGGAAACCAGGGAAGTGTGGAGACCAGAGAACTGAAGGAGGAAGAAAACACAGGCAAGCAGAGAGTTAGGATTCATGAGTGTTTACAGGAAGGTCCCAGCAGGGGTGAAGATTTCAGCATGACTTTGTTCCTTGCTATAATACTGTGTTATAATTTCCTTCTTGCTACATTGAGGTGGGCTTACTGGTTTTAGAATATAATTACTGCTATATCGAATTGGAGTAACAGGTCTTGAGATTTTATCCTCTGGCATCTAAATAAATGTTATGCTTCCTCTGCCTTCTACCTGCAGAGTTTTTCATACTTTGAGATTCTGAACCTTACAGGCATATTCATGGTCATCCTCAAGGTCATGGATCTTGCCTTACTTATACATGATGTAGAGCATTTTTCATATGATTAAACATAGCTTTATTTTTTTTACCTGAAAACTTCCTGTTCATATTATTTGAACATTTATCAGTTGGGGAATCACTTCTATTCTTATGAATCTGATAGAGCTCTCTATATATTTAGAAATGAGACCTTTATCAGAGACACTGGTTATAAAAATGGTTTCCCAGCTTTTTGTTTCCCTTCTTATCTTGGTTGCATTGGCTTTTTTTGTTCAAAAACTTTTCAATTTAGTGTAATAAAAATTCCCCAGTTTGCTTTTCATAATGTTCTCTATCTCTTTGGTCATAAATTCTTCCCTTCTCCATAGATCTGACAAGTAAACTACTCCTTGATCTCCTAGTTTGCTTATAGCATCGGCCTTTATGCCTAAATCACATACCCAATTTGACTTTATCTTGGTATAGGGTATGAGATGTTGCTTTATGCCTAGTTTCTGCCATACTATTTTCCAGTTTTCCCAGCAGCTTTTGTCAAATAGTAAATTCTTAACCCAACAGCTGGAGTCTTTGGGCTTATCAAACAATAGATTATTATAGTCATTGACTACTCTGTCTTGTGTACCTAACCTATTCCACTGATACAGCACTATATTTCTTTACTAGTAGCAAGTAGTTTTGATGATTACTGCTCTATAATACAATTTAAGACCTGGTACAGTTGGGTCACATCCCCTTGCATTTTTTTTTTCATTAATTCCCTTGATATTCTGGACCTTTGGTTCTTCTAGAAGAATTTTCTTATTTTTTTTTTTTAGCTCTATAAAATAATTTTTAGTAGTTTGGTTGATATGGAACTGAATAAGTAAATTAAATTAGGTAGAATTGTCATTTTTATTATATTAGCTCAGCCTACCTATGAGCAACTGATATTTTCCTAATTATTTAGATCTAACTTTATTCATGTGAAAAGTGTTTTGTTATAGTATTCATACAGTTTCAGGGTTTGTTTTGGCAGGTAGATTCCCAAATACTTAGTAATGTCTAGAGTAACTTTAAGTGGAATTTCTCTTTCTCTCTGTTGCTGTTGAGCTTTCATAGTAATACATAGAAATGCCAATGATTCAGGTGGGTTTATTTTATATCTTGCAACTTTGCCAAAGTTGTTTATTATTTCAATATGTATGTTTTACTTGATTCTCTAGGATTCTTTCTGTATACTATCATATTATCTGCAAAGGGCGATAGCTTTAGTTCTTTGATTATTCTAATCCCTTCAATTTCTTTTCCTTCTCTTATTCTAAAGCTAATATTTCTAGTATAATATTGAATAACAGTGGTGATAATAGACATCTTTGTTTCACCCCTGATTTTATTGGAAGGCCTTCTAGCTTATTGCCATTACATATAATGTTTCGAGATAATGCTTGCTCAAATAGATAGTACTTACCATTTTAAGGAGGCCTTCTTTTATTCCTATGATGTCTAGTGTTTTTAGTAGAAATCGGTGGTGTATTTTGTCAAAGGTTTTTTTCTGCATCTGTTGAGATAATCATATGATTTCTGCTAGTTTTGTTGTTGACATGGTCAATTATGCTGATAGTTTTCCTGGTATTGAAACAGCCCCACATTCCTGGTATAAATGCATAATGTATTATCCTCAAGATAATTTGCTGTAATCTCTTTGCTAATATTTTATGCTAGTAATTGTATTGTCTCCTTTCTTTTTCTTTTAATCAAGGTTTATTTTATTGTTTTTTCATAAAACCAGCTCTTGGTTTTATCTATTAGTTCAATAGTTTTCTTAATTTCAATTTTATTAAGCTCTCCTTTGGTTTTCAGTATTTCTAATTTGGTGTTAATTTGGGGATTTTTAATTTGTTCTTTTCCTAGCTTTTTTTGTTGCATGCTCAATTCATTGATCTCTTCTTTCTTTATTTTATTTACATAAGCAATGAGACATACAAAACTTTCCCCAAGAACTGCTTTTTGCTGCATCCCATAAGTTTTAATTTGTTGTCTCATTATGAATGAAGTTATAGATTGTTTCTGTGTATTGACATACATTATAACTCTTGGATGAAGTTGTTGTTTCTATGATTTGTTGCTTGACACACTCATTGTTTAGATTAGATTATTTAATTTCCAATTAATTTTTAGTCTATCTTTCCATGGCCCTTTGTTAAATATAATTTTTATTGCCTCATGGTTGGAAATGGAGGCATTTAATATTTCTGCCTTTCTGCATTGGATTGTGAGGTTTTTTGCCCTCATACATGGTGAATTTTTGCATAGGTGCCACATACCACTGAAATAAAGGTATATTCCTTTCTCTCCCCATTCAGTTTTCTCCAGAGGTCAACCATATCTAACTTTTCTAAAATCCTATTCACCTCTGTAACTTCTTTCTTGTTTATTTTGTGGTTAGATTTATATAGTTCTGAGGTTCAGCGTTGAGGTCCCCCAATAGTATAGGTTTATTGTCTATTTCTCCTTGTAACTCCCTTAACTTCTCCTCTAAGAAACTGGATGCTATACTGTTTGGTGCATTTATGTTTAGTGATGATGTTACTTTGTTATCTATTGTAACTTTTAGTAGGATGTAGTTTATTTCCTTATCTCTCTTAATTGGGTCTATTTTTGCTTTTGCTTTGTCAGAAATCAGTATTACTACCCCTGCTTTATTTTACTTCCACTGAAGATAATATAGTCTACTCTGGAATATTACAGCAGCCTTTTACCTATACTCTGCGCATGCCTCTCTTTGAAATGTTTTTCTTGTAAACAATGCATTATAAGATTGTGGTTTTTAATCCACTTCCATTTTATGGGAGAGTTCATTCCATTCACATTCAGAGTTATGATTACTCTCTCTGTCTTCCTCTCCAGTGTATTCTCCTCCTCTCATTTATGCCTTTCTCTCTCCTTTCTCCTTTTCCCTCCTCACTGGAGTTTTGCTTTTGATCACCACCTCCCTCAGTCTGCCCTCCCTTCTATATGGCCCCTCCCTTTTCTTTCCTTTTTCCCCTGTTACTTCTTCTCTGCTTTCTCTCAGCCCCCTCCTTTATCTTTCCCCATTTCCACTCCGATTTCATATTGGATAAGTCAAATTTCTGTACCTAAATATGTTATTCCCTCTTTGAGTCAAATCCGATGAGAGCAAGATTCAAGCAATGCTCATCTCCCTCTTTTCTTTCCTTTTACTGAAATATGTCTCTGCGTCTCTTCGTGTGATATAATTTACACTTTCTTGCTTCCTCCTTTCCTCTTCTCTCAATACAATCCTTTCACCACATAATTAGATTTTTTTGTCATCATATCAAAGTCAACTTGCATCCATGCCTTCTGTCTATGTGTTCTCTTTTAAAATGTCATAATAGAGGGGCAGAACCAAAATGGTGGCTGGAAAGCAGGGACTTGCGTGAGCTCCCAGCCAGGACCCTCCAAAAACCTATAAAAATGGCTCTGAACAAATTCTAGAACTTCAGAACCCACAAAATAGCAGAGAGTAGCAGGGTTCCAGCCCAGGACAGCCTGGACAGTTGCTGGATGAGGTCTATCATGCACAGAGCTGGGAGCAGAGTGCAGCAAAGTCCAGCAAGGGTGGTGGTAGGACCAACCAGACAAGGAGCCAGGTGGAACAGGCCCTAGCACCCTAAATCAGTGAGCTGCAACAGTTACTTCTCAACCCACAAACACCAAAGACAACAGAGAAGGTTAGTGGGAAAAGCTGCGGGGGACAGAGTGAAAAGAGTTCCCGGTTCAGCCACTGATCCAGGGGAAGCAGGGGTGATGCAGCTACAGAAATACAGCTGCAGTTGCTTCCGGCCCCAGGACCACCTGGTGGGAGGAATTAAGTGGCAGATCAGAGCAGGAGTGCAGAGCCTGCTGAAGATCTGAGTCAGGTCTAGGCTGGTGGTTCTTGGGGAATGAGGAGTGCTGGTGTGGCAGAGCTGGCTGAAATAGCTTTGAAATCAATGACGCATCCCCTCAAGCTTGGAACAAAGTAGTCTTTACTCTACAAGCAGTCATACCCTGCTGAAAAACTCAACGGTCAAGTAAATTGGCTGGGAACATGGCCGGGCAGTGAAAATGGACTCAGATTCAGTCTCAGACTTTGGCATCTTTCTTTGGTGACAAAGAAGACCAAAACATACAGCCAGAAGAAGTCAACAAAGTCAAAGAGCCTACATCAAAAGCCTCCAAGAAAAACATGAACTGGTCTCAGGCCATGGAAGAGCTCAAAAACGATTTGGGAAAGGAAATTAGAGAAGTAGAGGAAAAATTGGGAAGAGAAATGAGAATGATGCAAGAAAACCATGAAAAACAAGTCAATGACTTGATAAAGGAGAACCAAAAAATATTGAAAAAAATATTGAAGGAAACAACACCGTAAAAATAGACTAACTCAAATGGCAAAAGAGCTCCAAAAATCCAATGAGGAGAAGAATGCCTTGAAAGGCAGAATTAGCCAAATGGAAAAGGAGGTCCAAAAGACCACTGAAGAAAATACTACCTTAAAAATTAGATTAGAGCAAGTGGCAGCTTGTGATTTTATGAGAAATCAAGAGATTATAAAACAGAACCAGAGGAATGAAAAAATGGAAGACAATGTGAAATATCTTATGGGAAAAATCACTGACCTGGAGAATAGATCCAGGAGAGATCATTAAAAATTATGAGACTAACACCACAGGAAAGAAGGAGGAAAAAGATAAAAAAAGGGGGGGGGGATGATAGAAGGGAGGGCAGATGGGGGGGGAGGTAATCAAAAACAAACACTTTCAAAAAGGGACAGGGTCAAGGGAGAAAATTCAATAAAGGGGGATTGACTAGGAAGAAGCAAAATATAGTTAGTCTTTCACAACATGAGTATTGTGGAAGGGTTATATAAAATGATACTCATGTGGCCTACATTGGATTGCTTGCCTTCTTAGGGAGGCTGGGTGGGGATGGAAGAGGGGAGAGAATTTGGAACTCAGTTTTAAAAACAGACATTCAAAGTCAAACGAAAAGAAGTTTTTTTTGCATGCAACTAGGAAATAAGATATACAGGCAATTATGAGTAGAAATTTATCTCACCTTACAAGAGAAGAAGGGAAAGGAGGATGGGGTGGGGGGAGTGGGGTAACAGAAGGGAGGGCTGACTAGGGAACCAGGCAACCAGAATATACGCCATCTTGGAGTGGGTGGGAGGGTAGAAATGGGGACAAAATTCATAATTCAAACTTTTGTGAAAATCAGTGCTGAAAACTAAATATATTAAATAAATTAAATTAAAAAAAAAATGTCATAGTAAGTATATACTTCTCCAGAGTTACAAGTATCATCTTCCCATGTAGGGATGTAAACAGTTTGCCCTTTCCTGCTTACCTTTTTATGCCTCTCTTGAGTCTTGTATTTAAAGATAAAATTTTCTGTTGAGCTCTGGCCTTTTCATTAGGAAAGTCTTGAAGTCCCCTGTTTCATTGAATGTCCATCTCCTCCCTAGAAAGATTATGCTCAATTTTTCTGGGCAGTTGGTGTTCTTTGGTTGTAATCTAAGCTTCTTTACCTTATGGAATATTGTATTCCATACCCTCTGATCTTTTAAAGTATAAGCTGCGAAGTCCTGCATAATCCCAACTGTGGTTCCATGATATTTGAATTGTTTCTTTCTGGTTGCTTACAGTATTTTCTCCTAGACCTGATATTTCTGGAATTGGGCTACAATATCCTTTTTCATTTTCAATTTGGGATCTCTTTCATGAGGTTATCAGTGGATTCTTTCAATGATTATTTTACCCTCTGGTTCTAGGACCTAAGGGCAGTTTTCCTTGAGGATTTCTTGAAAGATGCTCTCCAGGGTCTTTTTTTTTTTATTATGGCTTTCAGGTACACCAATAATTCTCAAATTTACTCTCTTGGATGTATTTTCCAGGTCAATTATTTTTCCAATGAGGCATTTTGCATTTTCTTCTATTATTTTATTCTTTTGATTTTGTTTGACTGATTCTTGATGTCTCATAGAATTGTTAGCTTCCACTTGCCCAATCCTAATTTTTAAGGAATTATTTTCTTCACTTAGCTTTTGTTCCTCCTTTTCTATTTGGCCAATTCTACTTTTTAAGGAGTTGTTTTCTTCAGGGCATTTTCCCCTGCCCCATTTGGCCAATTGTATTTTTAAAAGAATTGTTGAATTTTTCTTCTCTCTTATTTGACTTTTAAAATCCTTCTTGAGCTCTTCTAAGAAGACTCTTTGGCATTGAGACCAGTTCATATTCCCCTTTGAGGTTTCAGATGTCAGTATATTGACACTGTTGTCCTTTCCCGAATTTACATTTTGATCTTCCTTCTCACCATAATAATTCTCTATGGTCATTGTTTTTCTTTGTTGCTTTTTCATCATTGTGTTTGTCTTTTTTCTGGCTTTTAAAGTTGAACTATCCTGCTGGAGCACTGTCCCAAGCTTGTTGTGCTGAAGGGGTCAGGTGCCTGGTTACTACTTTTTTGTGCTGGAGCCTCAAGTGCTGGCAACTGGAGGCTGTAGGGATCTGGCAGCTTACCTGTTACTGAGCTGGGTTTCTGGTGGTGGTGGCTGGCATGTGCTAAGACAAGGTGGGGATTTTCTGTGTTTACCTAGGACTACACTAAAGTTTGCAGGGTTGGAGGGAGATTCTGAACCCTGGAGTATGCTTGCTGCCCTGAGCTACTCTGAAGCATAGCAAGGTTTGGCTGTTGGAGGATGCCTGTCTACCAGCACATGTGGTAGTTTTCTGACCTGGAATCTACTGGTTCCCCTAGCTGTGCCAAGGCACGTGTGGGTCCTAGTGTTGACTCTTGTCTGCTCCACCACTCTGGGGCTCAGGATCTCTCACTGATTTGTTGAGGTGGGGCTTGCTGATGGCTTGTCAGGATTCCTCCTGTTCTGTACTGCTACCCTTCCACCAGAGTGAGAGGGATCATTCCTATTAATCCCCCATGTCTCCCTGGCTAAAAGTCTGCTGTACCCTATCTTTCTGCTGGTTCTGCTGTTCCAGGATTTTTTCTGAGATCATATTTTCTGGGTTTTTAGAGATGAATAAAGGAGACTGTAAGGCACTTATGGCTTACCCTGCCACCTTGGCTGTCAGAAGTCAAACTGCATATTATTTGACCCAGCTACACCATTAGTAGACATATATTCCAAAGAGAGCAAGTGAAAAGAAAGGATCAATATACACAACATTATCTTACTTTTTGTTGTATCAAATAACTGGAAACAAAGTATATAACTATAAGTTAGGGTATGAATAAACTTTAGTATATGACATAAATTATAGTCTGTGAATTAACAGAGCAGCCAGGATAGAGCTCTGAGCATGGAGTCTGGAAGACCTGAGTTCAAATCCATCCTTATACACTTACTAGCTATGTGACCCTGGGCAAGTCACTCAACCCTGTTTGACTTAGTTTCCTTATCTGTAAACTGAGCCAGAGAAGAATATGGCAAACTACTCAAGTATCTTTGCCAAGAAAGTCCCAAATGGGGTTATAAAATGTTGGACACAGCTGAAATGACTGAACAACAACAAATGTGAATTAATAGAATATTAATGTACCATTAGAAATAGTGAATACAGGGAAAAAAATCAGAGAAACTTAGAAGGTCTTTTATGAACTAATGGAAATGAAACAAGAAGAACCAGAGAACAATTTATACAATGACCACAATAAAAAGGAAAACAATTTTGAAAGATTTAAGAACTTATCAATCCAATCATGACTTCAGAAGACTGATATTTCCTACCTTTTGATAGAGAAGAGCAGTATAAGGCATACATTTATACACATAGTTAATATGTTGATGTGTTTTGCTTGGCTATACTTATTTGTTATAAAGAAGGACTTCTATTGTGTTCATGTGTGTGTGCGTGTGTATGTCTAAGGAGCTCCTTGTGGAGGCATTTGCTAGATAATGATAGCACAGTAAAAAAGAAGAAAGGAATTTATGAAATATTTAAAAATATGCAGAAGAGAGCAGAAGGAAGATTAGAAGTGGTCATAGCCAATCAAGGATATTTTACTATTGTTGCTAAATTTATTATACACTTTAAAAGACTCCTCAAAACTTGAAACAGTAACGCAATTATAACAATGAAGATGATAATTGTCAAAATGTCTATCTAGTTCTGTATTGCAAAGTATTTGAGACTCTCCACATAGAAGGTAGAAGAAGTAAACCATTTATTCAGACAACAGAGAACCATATCCCACAACGAAATGTTTGGCTCTCACAGCCAGTCAGCCCACTTTATCATAACAGCAAGGAACTTAAAACACCACATCACAGCCTGAAAACTCACCATCCCGAAACCTCTCTGAACTTCTGCTAGGGTTTTCCACAGGTAAGTCAGACTGTTCAGTTCTAACTATTATGAGGGCAGCCAATAGCAGCCACCAGCAGCCATAGCATCTCTCTCTCTCTCTCTCTTTCTCTCTAACTCAGTATGTTACATAACTTCCTTTTCCTGTGAGGAAGCTCCTCCCACCATATGACTTAGGCTTCCTGTGACATAAGCAGGTCACATGGCTTATTAATGGGTAGGAAAGATCTTCAAATCAAAATTGCTAATACAAAACTATACATAAAAAGTTTATAATTTCATATACATTTCTCCTTTGTTATATAATCTTTTTATGTAAAAATTCTTATATTTGTTGATATTGTTAAATATGCAACAAAAATAAAATTTATAAAATAATTATTTTATCTACCTGTTCATAGAATGTAAATATTAAAAAAAAATAGTAGGATAACAACTTATCCCAGAGCTATTTCTAACTAAACTCTATAAGAAAGAAGGAAAGAATGAAATAGCAATAATAATGATAATAAAATGACAACTTCATATATTACTTTAATATTTGTGAAATGCTTGGAAACTTTGTAAAGTATATATGAGTTGTTTTGTTGTATATTTAGCTCAAAGGTCATTAATTATTTAGACTATGTTTTGCATAAGTTTAAAAGTGTTAATTTCCATGAAATTAAAAGATGCTTGGTCCTTAGAGGGAAAGCTATGGCAAATCTGGACAGCATACTATAAAGCAGAACTATCACCTTATCAATCAAAGTCCACATAGTCAAAGCTAAGATTTTTCCAGTAGCAATGTATAGCTGTGAGAGTTGGACTACAAGGAAAGCTCAGCACTGTAGAATCAATGCTTCTAAATGGTGGTACCGGAGAAGACTTTTGAGAGTCCCTTCGACAGCAAGGAGATCAAATTAGTAGATATTAAAGAAATTAATTCAGGCTCTTCAATGGAAGCTCAAATATTGAAGCTGAAGCTTACATACTTCAGCCACTTAATGAGAAAATGGGACTCAGTGTAAAAGACTCTGGTGTTGGGAAAGATAGAAGGCAAAAGGAAATGGGTACAGCAGAGGATGAGATGGATAGATAGTATCATGGAAACAATAAACATGAACTGAGACTTCAAGAGATGGTGGAGAATAGAATGGCTTGGCATGCCTATGGGTCATGGGGTCATGGGGTCATGGATAGCTGAACAGGACTGAATAATTAAATAACAAAATAAAACCTGTTAATATTTTCCTTTCCTTTTTTTTAGATGAAATAATTAAAATCCCTTTAGTATTCTCTTTTACACAGTATTTCCTAGATCTTTACTCATGTTCGTACACTATATTCATTTCAAGAAATTGGATATTGGGGGGCAGAGCCAAGATGGTAGCTGGAAAGCAGGGACTAGAGTGAGCTCCCCACCAAGTCCCTCCAAAAACCTATAAAAAATGACTCTGAACCAATTCTAGAACTGCAGAACCCACAAAGTGGCGGAGGGAAGCAGGGCTCTAGCCCAGGACAGCCTGGATGGTCTCTGGGTAAGGTCTATCCCACATGGAGCTGGGAGCTGAGGGGAGTGGAGCTGAGCAGAGCAAAGCCCAGCATGGGCAGCGCTGACCAACGAGACCGGGAACCGGGCGGGGCGTGCCCTAAGGCCCTGAATCAGTGAGCTGCAGCAGTTACCAGACCTCTCAACCGACAAACAGCAAATACAACAGAGAATGTTAGTGGGAAAAGCTGCGGGGATGGAATTTGTGGTTCAGCCACCACCCCTGGGGCAGCAGAGGTGGGGCAGCTTTAGAACTACAGCCGCAGTTGCTTCTGGCCCCAGGCCCACCTGGTGGGAGGAATTAAGTGGCTGGTCAGAGCAGGAGTGCAGAGCCTGCTGAAGATCTAAGCCCATTCCAGGTAGGGGGTTCTTGGGGAAGGAGGAGTGCTGGTGAGGCAGCGCATCCGCTCAAGCATGCAACATAGAACTCTTTAGTCTACAAGCGGTCATACCCCATTGAAAATCTCAAAAGTCAAGTAAGTTGGCTGGGAACATGGCTAGGTGGTGAAAACACATCCAGATTCAGTCTCAGAGTCTGTAATCCCTCTTTGGTGACAAAGAAGACCAAAACATACAGTCAGAAGAAGTCAACAAAGTCAAAGAGCCTACAACAAAAACCTCCAAGAAAAACATGAATTGGTCTCAGGCCATGGAAGAGCTCAAAAAGGATTTAGAAAAGCAAGTTAGAGAAGTGGAGGAAAAATTGGGAAGAGAAATGGGAAGGATGTGAGAAAACCATGAAAAACAAGTCAATGACTTGATAAAGGAGAGCCAAAAAGATACTGAAAAATATACTGAAGAAAACACCTTAAAAAAATAGACTAACTCAAATGGCAAAAGAGCTCCAAAAAGCCAATGAG
>CM053622.1:472649944-472672845 GCA_028646595.1 Phalanger gymnotis | reverse complement strand
ACTTTGTTAACTTCATCTGACTGTATGTTTTGGTCTTCTTTGTCACCAAAGAAGGTTTCCCGAGTCTGAGACTGAATCTGGGTGTGTTTTCACCACCTGGCCATGTTCCCAGCCAACTTACTTGATCCTTGAGTTTTTCAGCGGGGTATGACTACTTGTAGACTAAAGAATTCTATGTTCCACGCTTGGGCGGATGTGCTGCCTCACCGGCACTCTTCCTTCCCCAAGAACCCCCAACCAGGACTGGGATTAAATCTTGAGCAGGCTCTTCTCTCCTGCTCTGATCAGCCACTTAATTCCTCCCACCAGGTGGGCCTGGGGCCAGAAGCAACTGCAGCTGTAGTTCTAAAGCTGCCCCACCTCCGCTGCCCCAGGGGTGGTAGCCGAACCGCAAACTCAGTCCCACAGCTTTTCCCACTAACCTTCTCTGATGTCTTTGCTCTTTGTGTGTTGAGACGTCTGGTGGATGCCACAGCTCAGTAATTCAGGAAGCCAGGGCACTCTCCACTCGTCTCCTGGTCTGGTAGGTCCGTGTCTGGTCTGTTTGTGCTATGCGCACTGGGCTCAGCTCCACTCCCCTCGGCTGGGGGCTGGGAGCTCTGGACAGACCTTACCCAGAGACCATCCAGGCTGTCCTGGGCTGGAGCCCTGCTTCCCTTTGCCATTTTGTGGGTTCTGCAGCTCTAGAATTGGTCCAGAGCCATTTTTATAGGTTTTTGGAGGGACTTGGTCGGGAGCTCACGCCAGTCACTGCTTCCCAGCAGACAGAGCTTATGTCTGTCCATAACAATACATACATAGTTACCAGAGAGAGAAGCACTAACCTCTGGGTTTTCAAAGCTGGGGGCTCCTTAATAGCTCCCCAAGGTCTTATCTGGCCAAATCACATGAACACTTTTCCAATGAGTAAGCCCCAAAGCAAAATGCTAACCTCAGTACACACACACACACACACACACACACATACATTTCTTCAGGGTCGGAGGCTGTCACAACCATGTGACTCAAATTCATATGACTTAGCAAAATGCTAACCTCAGTGCTAAATGGTCAGCTAAACTTCAGCAAAATGCTAAACCTCATATGAGGTTAGCAAAATGCTAACCTCAGTATACACACACACACATATATATGTGTATATATGTATATATGTGTGTGTGTGTATACACTTCTTCAGAGTCGGAGGCTGTCACAACCATCTGACTCAAACTCATATGACTTAGGCTTTCTTGTGACTTAAGCAGGTCATCAAAGACTCAGTCAAACACTTGATTCAAACAAAGGCAAGGCTCAATCAAAGGCACTTGATTACCTTAGTGCTGAGAAGTACTCCAAAAGAAATAAAACAGCAAAAAAAGTCCCACTTTGCTTGCCATTACAGCCTGGAATGAATGAACTTAATCTTCCTCTCTTCCTCCTGGAATTCCTGCTCTTCAAAGCACAGCTCAAGCTCTACATTCTACATGAATCCTTTCCTGATGCCCTACCTACTGGTACCTCCATATCCCCCAATTGTCTTGTATTCAGTTTGTATCTGTTTTTATATACTTTAATATGTGCATTTTGTTTGTTCTGATAGAAGTTAAGCTCCTTAACATAAAATGTAAAGTATATGTCTAACATTCTTATTAATAATTGTTGAGTTGATAAGAAAGAGGGGGATAAACCTGCCTATGATATGAATTAAAAAAGCAAAACCATTTAGAAACAGCTAAAAAGAGTAACTATTTTATACAAAAGAGGTACAAGAAGAAGAAAGGATACAGAAGATTTAGAGGGGGGAGGAGGGCTGGTAGTTCTGGTAATCTACTTTCATAGGGAGTGGGTTTAAGAGGGAATGATACATATATTTAGAAGAGTATAAAAGTCTTCTATATTTAGAAGAAATAAAATGGTAGGAGTTTAGTAAGGGGAGAGGACAAGGGAGGGATTAGGACTAGGGAGGGATTTTTAGAGGGGAGAATGAGGGAATAGGTACAGGGTGTTTAGATCAATGGGAATGGGAGGGTAGGAGTGGGATCTTTGGAGGGGGAAGGCATGCAATAGGAGGGCAGGGTGGTTGGTGGAAGAGGGGGGTAGTTTAGATTAATGGGAATGGGGGGATAGGGGAGGGATCCTTAGAGGGAGGGAAGGCAAGTAATAGGAGGGTAGGGTGGCTGGCGGAGGAGGGGGGCAGGCAAGTGATAGGAAGGCAATGTAGTGGGTAGAAGTAAAGTAGAGGAAGCAGGATGGATAGGAAACAAAAGATATGTACAAACATAAAAAAATAAAGATCAGGAGTAGATTATGTTTGGGAAACTATATGTCTATATATGCATGTATATATGTATGCGTATGCATACATCTGTATGTGTATGTATATATCAAGAAATATCTAAATTATATTGTAGCCTTCTGCAGGGGTTGGTGGGGAGGGCCAAAAAGAACAAAGTTAAAAAGTACACAGCAGAGAACAAAAGAAAACACAAGGAAGCAACTAAAAGATGGACAATTCTCAACACAAGGTGTAGTATTTATCATACAGGCTTTCTTGAAATGAAAATTTATTATTACATATTTTGAATCCTCTCCTATGTTCTGCTATAGACATGACATCCTTTTTTTCTTTCTTACTTTATATTTAAGTTTCAACATTTAAGTTTATGATATGTTTTTGTTTCTTTTCTCTATTTTATGTTTGTTTTCCAGTAAAATAAAATTTAAAAAAGTGTTTTAAAAAAAGAACTTAAGTTCCTTGAGGGCAGAAACTATTTCACTTTTTTTTCTTGTATCTACAGCACCTAGCCCAGTCCCTGAAATAAAGTAGATAATAAATGCTTGTTGATTGTTGATGGATCTACTCCTTATCAGGATCCAACTTTTTCCTCATTCACCTAGCAGTCTCCTTATCATCTGATATTACTACATTAGTAGGGAAGAATATTTTGTTCAGAGCAGTATTATGATTAGATCTATAGTTATATTTCTCATCGCAAATGCTTAGATTGATGTGTTGTGCATTATTGTCTTTTAAATGTTGTTAGCATAAATTAGCATAACCAAGATGTGATTATTTCTGGAGGAATTGATAAAACTGAATTCCTTAGTCTTACATGTTTCCCTTTGACTTCTGCAGTGACAGTTGAAGACTGAAAGAAATGGTGCAGAGGGTGCTAGGGATCATATCATATGGGGTGATCAGTAAACAATAATTTAACTTTGGGGACTCTAAAAGTTATATTGTTATCTAAGAGTACCAAACAAGGTGATACAATCCTGAAAGAACTGAAATCCACATAGTTAAAAATATTGGAAGCAACTTGCTAGAATAGAAAGAACGTTGACTCTGGAGTCAAAAGCCACGGATTCAAATCCTACCTACCACCATGGGCCTCAGCTTTCTAATCTATAAGAAAAAGGGGTGGTCTCTAAGATCCATTTCAGTTCTAGTGCTGTAATCCTATGATGACAGATTCATTATAAATGAAACCAAAAGGTGTAAGAAGATTGCAGATTCTTAGAAAAATGTCTCCCAGGTTCTTCAAGGAATGAATAAATAAATTTTTGGGTTTCTTGTCACTATGTCTATGGGCAAAAAATGAAACAAAACAAAAAACAGTACATCGCATGGAATGCTTGGTCATCTCTTTGCAGTGCTCATGATGAGAATAGGCAAAAAGTCTATAATAAACATAATTGCAACTTATATGTCAACATCAGTTGTTAGGGATGATGAAGAACAATTTTAAGATAACTGGAAGATATAGCTTGATGTAAAATACTTCTTTAGCAATATGGTTAATAATATGGTGTAGAATATGTCCCATGATTAAAAACTTAATGAAGTTAAAGGCTTCTAGATTACTTCTAAGACTTATGTTCACAGAGCATACATATTTTTTTAAGAAGCCAGTTAGAAAGCAATGAATGTTGCCAGTGCTAAACAGCTTTAGGAATAAGGAGAAAGAGTTATTCTATAATTTCATTGTTATAGGAAATACCCAGATGGAGAAAATCCCTCTACTAATATAGGTTGACTTTTTTCTTTAGTATGTATTTATAGAGAGTTTCTTAATGCACAGAGAGATTAAATGACTTGCATAAGGTCACACAAAATCAGTTTAATTTAGAAGCTGAATTTTAATTAGCTCCAAGGCAGCCTATCTATTATACTACACTGCCAAATAACTTTTTAAAACTAAAACTAACTATATCTCAACAAACAGGAGTCAGATAACCATGAATGAGAGTCATTTCAGAGTCAGCTCTAATGGTGGAGATAGATTATTTGTTGTCTAGAGCAAAGGTGAAAATTAACACCTTCCTTCTGGGAGGGCAAAGATGAGAGTTACTTACTATTATTAGGGGTTATTATTGAGTCATTTGTTAGAACAAACTGTTAACTGAAGAAAAGCTGAAGTGGCTTATCACCATTTTAGGGGCATTTGATGTAAAACTGTTGCCACAATGAGGCCCAGAAACCCCCTTACCCAAAAAATGTTTAATCACCTTGACAAATCAAAAGATCTAGCAGCCAGGGACTTGGAAACCCAGTTATAAATACAAGTTCATTCACAAAAATAAATTATGGAAAAGAATGATGGAAGATTACAAAATGTAATGCCTTCTACCACACTGATAAATACTGAAAGGGAAAACAAACCAATAAAAACATTGCTGAGAGACTCAGCTAAGCTAGGTCATATTCAAGAAAATATATAGGTGAAACCTAAATGATGACACATAAATGTGAATTGTCAACATTTCTATAGCTACTAATTTTCAAATTTGATGTCAGTGGAAGCATTATATATGGATTCTAGCACCTCAATTCCTGATGTGTTATATTGAGAAATGGAAACAGCACCTAAATAAAATAATCAAATGTGGCAATACTGAACAAATGCCAGGGAAATGTTTTTGCTATTACACAAATATAAAGGTCCATAGGAATAAAGTTTCAGGATATCTCAGTGAGGAAAATTCCAAAAGAAAAGAAAATTGATAGTAATTGTTAACAACAACAAGAAAAAATTAGTGAAGAAGCAGTAGGATTGCTGCTACATATACCTACTTTTTCGTAAAGCTTTCTTTGTGAGAGTTGTCTCCACCTGCTTTAAGGATGCCCTTATTTGAAAATATAACAATAGGACAGGAAGGCTTTCATAAATGATTCTCTACATTAGACCACATCTTCACAGTCATACAATTGATTTGATAACTATAAAGGATACAGGGTCCCATAGTATTTTTGTTGTTATTGTTATTATAGGTTTCATAAAAGCATTTGAATCTGTAGAGCAAAAGTCACCCTTAAAGTTTTCCCCTTAACAAAGTATTACCTATGCATATGCTAAAATCTGTGAAGGTTCCAGATATATCTACAGTGTCTACTTTTTTCGATGATCCTCTGATTATCAAATGAGACAGACAATAGAGAGATGAAGGGTAGAAGGGAGAGAAACAGCTCCAGTGAGGTGTTTGCCACTGTCATGGAGGATGTTTTAGGAAAAGTTCAAATGCAAGAATAATTTTCAAGAGATAGTGAAGTTCCCTAGATACTTTTGAAAGGCGATAGCGCTGATTTAATCAATGTCTAGAGCACTTTAGTCAATCAGTCAAATTTATTAAGAATTTACTGTAGATGGGGACTTCTGGGAGCCAAGATGGCAGAGTAAGCAGGAAATCGCTGTCACCCTCCTACATTGACCTCTAAAAAACCAAAAATAACGTCCTAGAAAAAAATCCTGGAACAGCAGAGGCAGTGGAAAGATGGAGCAGTCTTTTAGCCTGGGAAACTTGGAGGATCAGCAAGAAAGGTCTGTTTTACTTGGATGAAAGGGGAACACATTCTAAGACAGGAAGTGTCCTAGCAAGCCAGCAGCAAGCCTCACCTTAACAAACCAGTGAGAGATTATGAGTGCTGGGTTGGTGGAGCAAGCAAATACCAATTCCAAGACTCCCCACATGCCTTAGCATAGGCAGAGGAATCAGCAGACTCTAGCTTAGGGATCCACCACATGCTCTGGCACAGCCCCTGGCAGGCAGACATCCTCCAGGAGCTGGACTACCCCATGCTTCCATGAAGCACAAGGAGGGCTGACATCCTCCAACAATGGGACCTCTCCACTCTCTGGCACAGTCTTGAGTGGGAAGGCTTCCTCCAGCAACCAAACCTCCACATATTTCAGTGTAGCCCTGAGGAAATGCAGAAAAAGCCCTTAGCACCTCCCTGGCCTCAGCACATGCCAGACACTAGCGCTAGGACCCTAGCTCAGCACTAGGTAAACTGACAGACTCTTACAGTGTCCAGCTGCCAGCACCTGAGGTCCTAGCACACAAAGTCAGTGACCACACTCCTAGCCCCAAGCACAAGAAGCTTGGGACAATGCCCTAGGTACCCCAGAAAGAGAGTTCAATTTTAAAAGCTAGGACATAGGGAAACAAGACAAGTAAAAAGCAAAAATGAACACTGGCCATAGTATCTTTCTCTGGGGACAGGGAAGATCAAAACACAAATTCAGAACAGGACAACATTATCAATATACCCACATCTGGAACCTTAAAGGGGAATATGAATTGGCCTCAAGTCCAAAAAGTCTTCTTGGAAGAGCTCAAGAAGGATTTTAAAAGTCAGAGTAGAAGAAAATTGGGAAAAGAGGTAAGAGGCATACAAGAGAGAGTCAATAACTTGTAAAAGGAAGGACATAAGATTCACTGCAGAAAATAAGTCTTGGGGCAGCTAGGTGGCGCAGTGAGTAGAGCACTGGCCCTGGAGTCAGGAGGATCTGAGTTCAAATCTGGCCTCAGACACTTGACACATATACTAGCTGTGTAACCTTGGGCAAGTCACTTAACCCCAATTGCCCTGCCAAAAAACATAAAAACAAAAAAAAAAACAAAAAAAGAAAATAAGTCTCTAAAAATGAAATCAGCCAAATGAGGGGAAAAAAGTACAGTGAAGAAAATAACTCCTTAAAAAGTAGAGTTGGCCAAATGGAAAAAGACTTTGGTTAATTTGATTAAATAAAGAAAGAAGAAAACTAAATTACTAGTAACAAAAATGAAAAGAGTGAATTCACCACCAATGAAGAGGAAATTAAAGCAATAATTAGGAGCTCTTTTGAGTGACTATGTCAATAAATCTGACAGTCTTAATGAGATGGACAGATATTTACACAACTGTTAATTACCAGATTAATAGAAGCAGAATTAATATAACCCCATGTCAGAAAAAGAAATTGAACAAACCATCAATGAACTCCCTAATGAAAAATTTCCAGGGTCAGATGGATTTACAAGTGAAGTCTAATAAACATTTAAAGAACAATTAATTCCCATATTATATAAGCTAGTCAAAAAAATAGGTGAAGAAATTCCTTTTGGGCTATAAATATGGTGCTGATGGATAAACTGGGAAAGGCAAAATAGAGAAAGAAAATAATAGACCAATTTCCCTAATGAATATCGATGTAAAAATTTTAAAATAAAATATTAGCAAAGAAATTACAACAATTTATCATGAGAATAATACACTATGACCAGATGGGATTCATACTAGGGATGCAAGGCTGATTCACTATTAGGAAAATTATCAGCATCATTAACCATATCAATAACAAGATTAATAGAAATCATATGATTATCTCAATAGATGAATAAAAAGCTTTTGACAAAATACAATACTCATTCCTTTTAAAAAAACACTAGAGTGCATAGGAATAAGTGGAGTTTTCCTTAAAATATTAAATATCATCTACTTAAAACTAACAGGAAAGATTATATATAATAGGGGCAAGCTAGAAGCCTTTCCAGTAAGGTAAGGGGTGAAACAAAGATGTCCATTATTACCACTGTTATTCAATATTGTACTAGGAATGTTAGCTTTAGCAATTAGAGAAGAAAAAGAAATCAAAGCAATTAGAATAAGCAATGATGAAACAAAGCTTTAATTCTTTGCAGATCATATGATGGTATACTTAGAGAATCCTACAGAATCAACTAAAAAACCACTTGAAATTATTAACACCTTCAGCAAGGTTGAAGAATATGAAATAAACTTTCAAAAATCATTAGCATTTCTATATATTACTAACAAACCCAGCAGCAAGAGATAGAAAGAGAAATTCCATTTAAAGTCACTGTAGACCATATAAAATATTTGGGGGTCTGCCTGCCAACACACACCAAAGTAACTATATGAACACAATTACAAAACACTTTACACATAAAGTCAGATTTAAATAACTGGAAAAATATCAGTTGCTTGTGGGTAGTCCAAGCTAAAATAATAAAAATGACAATTCTCCCTTATTTATTCATACCAGTTGAACTACCAACATTTTTATTTATTTATTTTTTATTTATTGGTAGAGGCAGTTTCTTTATCTTTTCCAGCTTAAATTTTCAAAACATTTTTTCTAATACTTAATTTATTTTTAGTTTTCACATTCACTTCCACAAAATTTTGAGTTCTGAGTTTCTCCCCCTTCTTTTCTTCTCCACCCCCTGATGGTATACAATCTGATTTAATCTCCACTTATACATTCATATTAAATGCATTGTCACATTAGCCATGATGTAAAGAAGAATAGAACTAATGAGAGGAATCACAAGAAAGAAGAAATAAAACAAAACAACGAAAGAAAAGGAGAATAAATAATATTCTTCCTTCTGTATCCAGTCTCCAAAATCTTTTCTCTGGATGTGGATAGCATTTTCTATCATGAATCTTTTGGAGTTGTCTTAGATCCTTGCATTGCTGAGAAGAGCTAAGTCTATCAAGGTCAGTCATTGCACAATGTGGCTGTTACTGTGTACAACGTTTTCCTCATTTTGCTCACTATAAAAATAGTATGGCAGAAACTAGGCACACAACATGTACCAAGACAAAGTCATGATGGGAACACAATTTAGTTATAAAGTGTGAGGCCATAACCAAATTTGGAAAGCAAGGAATAGTTTACCTGTCAGCTCTATGGAGAATGCAAAAATTTATGACCAAACAAGAGATAGAGAACATTATAAAATTAAATATGGATAATTATGATTATATTAAATTGAAAAGTTTTTGCACACACAAAACCAATGCAACCAAGATTGGGAGTGAATCAGAAAGCTGGAAAACTAATTTTATAGCCAGTGTCCCTGATAAAGGTTTAATTTCTAAATATAGACTAATAAATAGAAATGCTAATGACTTATGTGGGTTTATCTTATATCCTGAAACTTTGCTAAAGTTGTTTATTTCAAGTAATTTATACTTGATTCTTGAGGATTCTCTAAGTATACCATAATATCATCTGCAAAAAGTGATAGTGTTGCTTCTTCTTTGCATATTCTAATGATATATAAATTATAAATAAATACAAAATATAATTTATATAAATACAGTAAATACAAATTAATAAATAATAAATGTAGACATGTAAAATAAGTAAATATATGTTAGTGTATTGACTGAGTCAAATTTACAAGAACACAAGTCATTCCCCATTTGATAAATGGTCAAAGCATATGAACAGGCAGTTTTCAGATGAGGAAATTAAAGCTATCTAAAGTCACATGAAAAAATGCTTTAAATTGTTATTGATTAGAAAAATGCAAATTAAAACAGCTCTGAGGTAGTACATCTAGAGTGGTTAACATGACAAAACAGGAAAATGATAAATGTTAGAGAAGATGTGGGAAAATTAGAACACTAATGTACTGGTGGTGGAGTTTTCAACTGATCTAACTATTCTGGAGAGTAATTTGGAACTATGCTCAAAGGGCTATAAAACCATGCATACCCTTTGACCCAGCAATACCACTTCTAGGTCTCTAGCCCAAAGAGATCATAAAAATGGAAAAGGACCCACATGTACAAAAATATTTATAACATATCTTTTTTGTGGTGGTAAAGAATTGGAAATTGAGGGGATACTCATTAATTGGAGAATGGCTGAACAAGTTGTGGTGAATGAATGTAATTGAATACCATTGTTTCATAAGAAATGATAAGAAAAGAAATTTTCAAAAGAAAAAAAACCATAAGTTTCATAAGAACTGATGAGCAGGTGGACTTCAGGAAAACCTGGGAAGACTTAAATGAATCGATGCTGAGTGAAATGAGCAGAACCAGGAGAACCCTGTACACAGTAAGAGCCACATTGTAAGATGATTGACCTTGACAGACTTAGCTCTTATTAGCAATGCAAGGTTCTAAGACAACTCCACAAGGTTCATTGTGGAAAATGCTA
Organism: Phalanger gymnotis; assembly: GCA_028646595.1. Lineage (NCBI taxonomy): Eukaryota > Metazoa > Chordata > Mammalia > Diprotodontia > Phalangeridae > Phalanger > Phalanger gymnotis. The sequence goes on along the minus strand of CM053622.1, from coordinate 472,662,625 downwards.
TCCACATCCAGAGAAAGAACTATGGAGTCTGAATGCAGATTGAAGCATACTATTTTCTCTCTCTCTCTCTCTCTCTCTCTCTCTCTCTCTCTCTTTTTTTTGGTTTCTTCTTTCTTGTGGCTTTTCCCTTTGGTTCTAATTCTTCTTTACCACATGACTAATGTGAAAATATGATTAATATGATGGTACATGCATAGCCTATATAAGGTTGCACACCATCTTGGGGTGAAGGGAGGAGAGAGACAAAATTTGGAGCTCAAAATCTTTTAGAAGTGAATATTGAAACTAAAAATAAATAAGTAAATGCAAATTTTAAAAAAAGAATCCACTATATATGAGGCACCATGAAAAGCACTTGTCATACCAAGAAAGGTAAAAACAATGCCTGCTCAATTGCCACCACAATAAGTTCTTGAACAAATCAACAGAGGTTTACCTAGTAAAGCCAAGTAGATTAAGAAAGCACATTACCCAGCACACACACACACACACACACACACACACACACACACACACACACACATACACACACACACACGAATTTGTGTATAAATTAGATTTTGAATTTTCACTTCTATTTTGTAAAAAATATTTTAGATGCATATCTTGGATAACTGAGCTTAAAATTTGATAAGATGAGAGCATGTTAGATTGTTTTTAGAATGCAGTACAGCACTTTTGAATAATCCTAAACTGTGAACTGATGTCAAAAGTTATTTTTAAAAATTAGTTTTCTCCATGTGATGCTAGGTGGCTACAAAGCAAGGGGTACCACTGTCTCAATTTTACATTCATCCCTACTAAACATCATTTTATTGGATTTAGCCTAACATTCTAGGCTGTCGAAGTTTATGAATCTTGGCATTGTAGCCACTGTTTAAGCAACTCCTTTCAGCTTGATGTCATATGCAAATTCAATGGGAATGACATATATTCCCTTCTCCAAGTCATTGATAAAAATGTCAAACAACAAAAAGTCCAAGGGCAGATCATTGGAGCCATTGCCCTGTTTGGGAAATAATATTTCCTGTCATGTTTTGCCATTCTTTGCCTGTCCTAGTGTGACAGGCCATCATTTCAAATATTTGGTGTTAAATGTATTTTACTTTTTATCCTTTTGAAACAATGCATGTTAGCAGCAAAATAACAAAACGAAGTGCCCTAATTTCTTCCACAACTTGCATTGCTTGACCTGTTTTTAAAATATGTGTAGAAACAGTAGGAACTGTAAGGAGGAACTCATTTATTATTGGAACTCATTTGAAAATCATTTAATATTCACCAGGAAAACTGAAAGTAGCAGAATTGAATCTTGAAATATATTTTGAAATGTTAATATATGTCTAAGAAGAGGCCGAATTTTATCTTTCTCAAAAAGAAAAAAAAACACATACTTCTCTTGTTTTTGTCATAGTTTTCTTTGTCCAATCTGGAATTTTTCTTAAAGAACAATGAGATAATATAATTGTCATCTGAAGCCAGAGTCAACTTAATGCATTGGCAGAATAGGTGGCCAATTGGGCTCTTAGTTGAAAAGAATCTCAGAGAAAACCTTCTGTCATTTAAAAAAAGAAAACCTTAAAAAGACATGGAAAGGTTCTTTATTAATTTTAAAGATGATCAATATTAATATCTAAAATCAAAAGCTAATTGTTTTTGGCAAAAGAGAAACAAAAGAGTTCTTCCTGATATAAATGGGTAATTTATAACTTAATTGTCAAATTTCTAGGAATCTTGCCAATAAGAACAAGATACTAGAAAGAAATTGAAGGCAGAAATATTGATAGAGATAATATTAAAATCTTAAGTGAGGCAATAAATTAATTGATGCAATTAATAGATTTGCTAAAGTAGCTGTATATAAAACTATAAAAATCAAGAGCACTTCTATGATGTATCATTATAACAAAACTAGGAAGAAATACTATTAAGAAAAATTCTATTCCAAATGTTAACAAAATGGTTATTTAATCTATGAAAACACATAAATTTATTTAAATATAATTATAAAGCACTTTTTGAAGAAAGTCATGGTTAGGATGACATAATATAATAAAAATGACAATTTTACCTAAATTAATTTATTTATTCAGCACCATACCAGTCGAACTACTAAAAATTATTTTACACAACTGGATAAAATAATAACAAAATTCATCTGGAAGAACAAGAGGTCTAGAATATGTAGGGAATTAATGAAAAGAAATGCTAGGGAAGGTGGCCCAGCCATACTAGGTATTAAACTGTACTATAAAACAGCAGTCATCAAAACTACCTGGTACTGGCTAAGAAACAGAACCATGCATCAGTGGAATAGGAAAGGTACAGAAGTCAATGTACTTGTACATTGTACAATGGACAACATACAGTAGTCAATGACTATAGCAATCTACTCTTTTATAAACCCAAAGAATCCAGCTTCTCAGCTAAGAATTCACTATTCCACAAAAACTGCTGGGAAAGTTGGAAAATGGTAGGGCATAATCTGGGCATAGACCAATATCTTACACCTTATACCAAAATAAAGTCAAAATGGGTTCCTGATTTAGGAATATAGGCTGACACTATAAGCAATTTGGGAGAGTAAGGAATAGTTTACCTGTCAGATTTATGGGAAATGGAGTAATTCATGACCCAACAAGAGACAGAGAGTGTTACAAAATGTAAAACAAATAATTTTGATTATGTTTAATTGAAATGTTTTTGTATAAAATAAGCCAATGCAACAAAGATTAGAAGGAAAGCAGAAAAATGGGAGAAAATCTTTACAGCTAGTGTCTCTGATAAAGGCCTCACCTCTAAAATATACAGAGAACTGAGCCAAATTTATAGGAATAAAACTCATTCCCCAATTGAGAAATGGTCAAAGGATATGAACAGACAGTTTTCAGAGGAAGAATAATCTATCTTCATCTAGAGAAAAGCTATAGATTCTGAATGCAGATTGAGGCACACTGTTTGCTCTCCTTTTTTTCCCTTTGTTTTTTTTTCTTTTTCTCTTTTGTTTTTGTTTCTTATTTTTTTTTGTTTGTTTTGTTTCTTCTTTCTCATGATTCATTCCATTGGTTGTAGTTATTCTTTACAACTTGACTATTGTGTAAATAAGTTCACCACGAAGTTATATGTAGAAGATATATCAGAACCCATGCCGTCTTGGGGAGGGAGGGAGAAGGTGATGAAGAAAATCTGGAATACAAAATCGTGTGGAACTGAGTGTTGTAAACTAAAAACAAAAAATATTAATAAAAAAGAAAAGTAAAATCAACCAAATGGAAAAGCAAATAAAGAAGCTAAAGGAAGAAAACAATATATTAAAAATTAGAATTGAACAAGTAGAAGGTAATGACTTCATGAGGCATCAAGAAGTAATCAAACAAAATCTAAAGAATGAAAACATAGAAGAAAACATGAAATATCTGATTGGAAAAACAAATGACTTGGAAAAGAAATCCAGAAGAGACAATCTAAAAATTATTGGCCTGCCAGGAATCCACAATGAACAAAAGAACCTGGACAGTATCTGCTGAAAAATCATTAAGGATAATGCCCTGAGGTACTAGAACCAGAGGGTAAAATAGTCATTGAAAGAATCCACCAATCACCTACTGAAAGAGATCCCAAATTGAAAACTCCAAGAAATATTATAGCCAAATTCCATAATTACCAGGTCAAGGGGAAAATGATTCAAGCATCTAGAAAGAAACAATTCAAATATCATGGAACTGCAATCTGGTTCATGTGGGTTCTTTCAGCTTCTATATTTAATGACAGGAGAAATTGGAATACGATATTCCAAAAGGCAAAGGAGCTTGGACTACAACAAAGGATCAACTACACAGCAAAACTGAGCATAATTTTTAAGACAAGGAGATGGACATTCAATTAAATAAGGGAATTCCCGATGTTCCTGATGAAAAGGCCAGAGCTGAATGGAAAATTTTATCTTCAAATATGAAACTCAAGAGAAATACAAAAAGGTAAACAGTGACAAAAAACTCTTGTTAATCAATAAGGCAAATTATTTACATCCTTATATGGGATTACATTGTTTTATATATGATTTATATATGTGTCAATCTCAAGAATAGTACAGTTATCAGGACAATTGAGAGGGATATAAATAGATGGTGTGTGTGAGTATAAAATAACTGCTATAATGATAAAAATGTAATTAAGAGATATAAAGGGATGATTCTAGGAGAAGAGGTAAGCAGGTAGTAGAAAAGGGTAAATTACATCACATGAAGAGGCTCAAAAACATATTATAGTAGCTAGAAAGAAAGGAGGGAGGAGAGCAGTATTTAAGGTCTACTCTCATAGGATTTTGCTCAAGAAGGGAATAACATACTCTGATAAGTATAAAATTCATGACACAGCAAGAGATAGCACATTACAAAATACAAAATTGATAATTTTAATTACGTTAAATTGAAAAGATTTTGTACCAACAAACCTGATGCAATAAAGATTATGAGGGAAGCAGAAAATTCAGAGAAAATCTTTACAACCAGTGTCTCTGATAAAGGCCTCATCTCTAAAATATACAGGGAACTGACCCAAGTTTATAGGAATAAAAGTTATTTCCCCATTGAGAAAATGTCAAAGCATATGAACAAACATTTTTCAGAGGAAGAAATTAAAGAGATCTATAGGCATATAAAAATGCTCTAAATCATTGTTGATTAGAGAAATGCAAATCCAAACAACTCTTAGGTATCACATCTCTCCTGTCAAATTGATTAACATGACAAAACAGGAAAATGATAGATGCTGGAGAGGATGTGCGACGATTGGAACAGTGTTACATTGTTGGTGGAGTTGTGAACTTATCCAGCCATTTTGGAGAGCAATTTGGAACTATGCTCAAAAGGTTATAAAAATGTGCATACCCCTTCACCCAGCAATACCACTTTTAGGGCTGTATCCCAAAGAGATCACACAAGTGGGAAAAGGACCCATATGTGCAAAAATATTTATAGCAGCTCTTTTTGTGGTAGCAAAGAATTGGAAATCAAGGGGATAACCTTCAGTTGGGGAATGGCCAAACAAGTTGTGGTGAATGAATGTAATGGAATACTATTGTACTATGAGAAATGGAGAAGATATGGACTTCATAATAACCTGGCAAGACCTATATGATGTAATGCCAAGTGAGCGGAGCAAAACCAGGAGAACATTGTACACAACCACAGAGATATTGATTCTGAGATGACCAATTTTGTTAGACTTCAGTCTTCTCAGCAATACGAAGTTCGAAGACAACTCCAAAGGACTCATGATGGAGAGAGCTATCCACATCCAGAGAAAGAACTATGGAATCTGAATGCATATTGAGGAAAACTATTTGCTTTCCTTTTTTTCTGTTTTGTTCTTGTTTCTTCTTTCTCATGATTTATTCCATTGGTCATAATTCATCTTTACAACTTGACTATTGTGTAAATAAGTTTAATGTGAAGATATGTAGAAGATATATTGGATTCCATACCGTCTTAAGGAGGAGAGGGGAGGGCTGGGGCAGGGTGGTGGGGGGAAGAAAATCTGGAACTCAGAATCATGGGTAACTGAGTGTTGTAAACTAAAAATAAAAAAATCTTAATTTAAAAACAATGATTTATCTAATTGTCAAAATGAAAACAAGTGGATGAAGGACACATTATTTAGATTTTGGTAATGAGGACAATCCTTGGAGTTCATTCATCAATAAATATGGCTGGACAAATATTACAAGTGGACAATAAGTTTAGCCTAAAATCAAATCAGAGGTAAAGCACAGGTTGGATTGCTTTCTGGAAACTTCAAAGCTCCTTTAATAGCCCCAGATGTTTCTCAGAAATAAAACTTCTTCTTTGTTGTAACAGTGTTCTATTCATGTCGTCCAGTGACTTCATGGACGCTATGGTGACCAAAGAATTCAAAACGAATATCACAGATGTTAGTATGAAGACACATAAGAAGCAGAAATTTATGTATGAGTGTGTGTATATGTGTGTGTGTATGTTCACATGTTATGAGTAGATTGAAACAAAGAAGTGAAGGAAATATAAAGAAGAATTGGAACAAAAATATTATTTAAAAATGCAAGGCGAACTGGCCACAATAAAGAATAACTGAGGGAAACCATGTCTGATCCACTGGTGTCCATGCCAGTCCATTCTTATGTCTAGAAGATAACACTTTCTGGTCTGCTCCACCACTACAGGGTGTCCCTAAAGTCTGGACACATAGGAAATCTCATTAACATCTCATTAACCATTTCACCAAAGACTTTGTGTTGTTCAGAGACTTCTTTTTCTGGGCTATGCTAAAGGAGAAGTTGCACTCAGTGAAAATCACAAATGCAACACACAAACAGTGAATGTGCTAAAATTGATGGCACTGTGGAGTTACTGCATTGAATTCACATGAATCACATGAATCTTGCAAAGCACATCAACCTTTGCATCACAAATGATGGAAATTGTATTGAACATGTTATTTGTTAATATTCCAATTAAATAAAATGTTAAAAATTTCATTCATTTCATTTCTTGAAAATATGCATTTTTGCCTATGTGTCCAGAGTTTAGGAACACCCTGTACATTGTTTACCTTTTCCTCCTGAAGATGACTACATCCTAAGACCAACCTGATAATTGGTGAGTGCTTGTCAGGAACCACCATAACATCAGAAGCACAGCCATGCCGCTACCCTTCCATGGCTCAAAATCCAAATTGTTCTACCTCCATATTGGCTGCCTTGCCTTCTCTATCATGATTTCCATCTACCCCTTTTTGCATTATTTTCCCCCTCTTAGAATTCAAGTTCTTTGAAAATTGAGTCTATCTTCTTATTTTTGTATCTCTGGTGCTTAACACAGGGTCTGTAATGAAGTTAGTGCTCAATAAATGCTCTATATCCATCCATCCATCCATCCATCCATCCATCCATCCATCCATCCATCCATCCATTTGTCCATCCATCCGTCCATCTGTCTGTCTGTCCATCCGTCTATCTAAGTATCTGAAAGAAAGGCTGCCAAAAAACTGGATCGCTCTGTGGTGAACTTGTGAACCAACATAGGTAAGAATTGCCTAGGATAATAGGAATGAAAGTAGATAAGAGGAGAGGCCAATGCATGATGAGAGGGAAGATTAACAACTATGAGATCACAGATCCATTCAAATACTTTAATTTTGCGGTCAGCATCCTGTGAATGGGGACTCACTAGTAAGTAATTGTGGCTATTTGATAATTAAATAAAATATTTTATTTGCATCATCTTTTGAAATTTTATTTATTTTATTTTAAATTTATGGAAGAAAAGAAGCATTTCCATAATATAGTATAATAAAAGATGATTGCACAAGAAACTGCAAATCTTTTATGCAAACTCGTAGTCTACCGTGCTATTGTACCATGATTGGAAGCCTATCATGAAGTCTGCACTATGAAGCCAGTGCATACTATATGCTCAAGTCTCTACCATTATTTCTTAACCTTCCAACACTGAATTAAATCACAAATTTCATGAGTAATTATTTAGATTTTGAGAGGGTAGTCAAGCTTTATATTTGATCACCATGCTTGTGGATTTGCATTGATTATATGCTAACTGGAACCTAGATTTAGGATTGTAAAGTGCCTTAGAATTTATCTAGTATAACAACAACAAAAGAGACTGCTAGGTGGTGCAGTTTGTAGAGCACCAGTCCCAGAGTCAGGAGGACCTAAGTTCAAATCCGGCCTCAGACACTTGACTCATATGCTAGCTGTGTGACCTTGGGCAAGTCACTTAACACCAATTGCCCTGCCAAAAAAAACCCTAAAAAAATAACAACAGAAATAATAATAATAATAAGCATTTATATAGTGCTTTAAGGTTTGCAATATACTTTACAAAAATTACCACATTTTACCATCCCTGGAAATTAGGTGTTATTATGGTTCTCCTTTTACAGATAAAGAAACTGAAGCAGATTGAGAACAAATGATTTGCCTAGTAGTGGCATTTAGCTAGTGAGTATCTGAGGGAAGATCTGAGCTTAGGTCTCCCTAATTCTAGGTCTTTCCAATGTATCACACAACAACCCCCTGATTTTTATAGATGAGGAAAATGAGAACCAGAGAGGCTATGCAATTTACTTAAACTCTCACAGCTTTTAAGTGACAAGTTAGAATTAAAATCCAGCTCCTCTGACTTCAAACCTAGTGCCTTTTCCAATATACCACATTCTTTGCTGATTTCCTAAGCATATTAATAATTAGGTTTAGGGATATGTGGTTGTATTGCAAGACTATATTAGAATGGAAGCACCTTGAAGGCAGAGATTATCTTTTGCTTCTTTTTGTATAGTAAGTACTTAACAAATATTGATTGATTGACTGCTAAGTTGCTAGCTAAACACTTTTGGAATGAACATGATGAATATTATGTTCAATAAACGACTTCAAATGGTTTCCCCCCCTTGTTTTCCAGGTTTAATTTTCTGTTATACTTAGTTTCTATTATACAATATGTTTTCAGTGTGAAAGTGATTTTGAGCTTTGTGGGTAAATCTGACTAGAATGTATTTCTGCCCTCTGGCTCTGCTTCTAAATTGTGGCTGATTATGTGTTTCCTTCTTTCATGCTGATGATAAACCAGTGTAATTGCCCAGTGAGTGAAGGCAAAGGGTCTCAGTGTGTATTTCCAGGGAAAGAACCGTCTAGTCATTCCCATTGAAATTTTCTTACTCATTAACTTTTGTAATAGCACTTCATATTGACTCTGTGAACCATTGTTGCATTTAGCCTGGGAATATTTGTTTCAAAACTTCCTGAACTCTTTCTTGTTACTTCTTATTTAAATTTGCATTGTTGTGGCCTGCATAATGTCTCTTAGTAATGTGTACCTTTGGATACATTTTTCTCCTTTACTCTTTTTTTTTCTTCTTGTAAGAGTTTAAGAGTAATACATGCACATTTTTATCTATTCATTTCCATGGTTTCTATCTCCAGCATCAAGGTTCCCAGTCACATATGAAGTTAATATATAATAAGCAACTTGGCTTATTTTCATGCTTTTCAGCTGTCACAGAATTTGCCTCATCATTCATATCTGTGAAGACAATTATTATATTCAGTCAACATTCGCAGCAAGCCTAATTCCAGGTCCCCAAACAGCTTAACTCATGTCAATATGTTTCAGTTAAAGTTGAAAGTCTGATCACCAAGTGGTTTTGCTACCATCTTTTTAAATATCCATCTTCAAAAAAAAATCCATTTTCTGGATTACTCCATTTCATGAAGAATTAAGACTATTCCTTTAAACACATTTTGACCCTTTTGAGATGTTTTCTTCTGAGCTTGATCTATTTGCCAAACTCGTTTCTACCATTTCTCTCCTTTCTTCCATGTCTTTCCTCTTGATGAGTTTTCCTTCTCCTCTCCTCTCCTCTCCTTTCGTTTCATCTCCTATCCTCTTCTCTTTTCTCTTCTTTTGTGCTCTTCTCTTCTGTCCTCTACCTTCTCCTCCCCTCCCCTCCCCTCTCCTTTCCCTACCTTTCTTCTCCCCTGCTTACCCTTTTTCCCTTCCATTCCCTTTCATTCCTTCCTACCCACCTTACTTTTCTTTCCTCTTTCCAATGGAAACTAATGACATTTAATGACTCTTTTAAGCTTTCTTTGACGTTACTAGTTGCTTTCTCCTGCTTCTTTTTCTGTCTCTCACTATATTCTCTTGCTTATATTTTTGAAGACTTGAAACACACCAGATGAGGAAAATATAAATGTTTAAAAGGCATAGATGCCACTCTTTATAATCACTCCATTTATAACAGTGGGATGCTGATGTAGCATGACATGATGCTAGTGAAAAATGTGTGTCAATGTCCACAATGAACATACAGCATTAACTACCTGTGCAGCCCATGATAAAAGTCACTTTATTAATGATGAGTCAAATGGTCTCAGCAGGGTGAGCATTTGTCTATATGCACTTGAGAACTGTTGCTTTATCTATGAGCCTTCTTTTATGCATGGCCTGTCCCTTTTTAATTTTCCTCCCATTGGCCCTATGGCTGGATGACTTAAAACATTCCCTGTGGCTTGTCTGTACTCTGCTGTTTTCAATAATTTATAACACAGACTTCTGCCAAATACTCTTTTGAGACACTGTTTAATGTGACAAATGTTATGAAAAGTCTGTATTGTACTTTGAAATATGAAGCAGAAATGTTCCTCACCAGAGCATCCAGAGAAGCTCCTGACCATATTATTAGTACTTGTCAAAACTGAGTAAAAAAGGATGCATCATGTCAAGAGTTTCCTGGATTTTAATGTGATTTATTCAGGAAAACCTCAGGAGAAAATGAGGGAATGACTTCAACATTGAATTTGAAGAATTCCAAGGAAAGTATGACTGGCTGCAAAACCAATGCAAAAAAGGAAGAAAGTAAGAAAGATAAGTTCACCTCCACCTCATTCACTATTGCTGACATTCAGCCATTCAGGTGTTTTACTCTTCATGACAATATATATACACACACATATACACACATATATGTATATATACATATATATGCATATATATAGATGTATATGTATATGTAGCTTGCCAGACCCTTCTATCCTCCATTATCTTTTGAAGTCTGAGTTCATGTTTATTGTTTCTATGACACTATCCATCTCATCAGCCATACCCCTTTCCTTTTACGTTCAGTCTTTCCCAACATCAGGATCAACATTTTCACTGTAGGCATCACATTTTCTTACTTGACATGTTCTAATGTTTTTTTTTTCCCAATTAAGTCCCTATTTTTAATTTATTTATTTAATTTACTTAATATATTTAGTTTTCACCATTGATTTTCACAAGAGTTTGAATTAAAAATTTCGTCCCCATTTCTACCCTCCCCCCCACTCCAAGATGGCGTATATTCTGGTTGCCCTGTTCCCCAGGCAGCCCTCCCTTCTGTCAACCTACTCCCCTCCCATCCCCTTTTCCCTTACTTTCTTGTAGGGCAAGATAAATTTCTATGCCCCATTGCCTGTGTATCTTACTTTCTAGTTGCATGCTAAAATTTTTTTTGAACATCTGTTTTTAAAACTTTGAGTTCCAAATTCTCTCTCTTCCTCCTTTCCCACCCACCTTCCATAAGAAGGCAAGCAATACAACATAGGCCACATGCGTATCATTATGTAAAACCCTTACAAAAAACCCTTCCACAATACTCATGTTGTGAAAGACCAGCTACATTTTGCTCCTTCCTAACTTACCCCCCTTTATTAAATTTTCTCCCTTGACCTCGTACCTTTTCAAAAGTATTTGTTTTTGATTACCTCCTACCCCTATCTGCCTTCCCTTTTATCATCTACCCTTTTTTATCTTCTTCCTCCTTCTTTCCTGTGTGGTAAGATACCCAACTGGGTGTGTATGTGTGTATGACCCTCCTCAGGTCAAATCGGATGAGAGCAAGATTCACTCATTCCCCCTCATCTGCCTCCTCTTCCCTTCCTACAGAACTGCTTTTTCTTGACACTTTTCTGTGAAATAATTTACCCCATTCTATCTCTCCCTTTTTCCCTCTCTCAATAAATTCTTCTCTCATCCCTTAATTTGATTTTATTTTTTTAGATATCATCCCTTCATATTCAACTCACCCTGTGCCTCTGTGTGTGTGTATATATATACATATGGGCATATATGTGTATATATATGTATATGTATATATACATATATATACACATATACACATATATACATATATATATACATATATATGTATACATACACACACACACACACACACACACACACACACATTGCCTTCAGCTACCCTAATACTGAGGTCTCATGAACCATACACATCAGCTTTCCATGTAGGAATGTAAACAGAACAGTTCAACTTTAGTAAGTCCCTTGTGATTTCTCTTTCATGTTTACCTTCTCATACTTCTCTTGATTCTTGTATTTGAAAGTCAAATTTTCTATTCAGTTCTTATCTTTTCACTGAGAAAGCTTTAAAGTCCTCTATTTTACTGAAAATCCATATTTTGCCTTGAAGCATGATACTCAGTTTTGCTGGGTGGGGGATTCTTGCTTTAAATCCTAGCTCCATTGACCTCTGAAATATCATATTCTAAGCCCTTTGATCCTTTAGTGTAGAAGCTGCTAAATCTTGGGTTATTCTGATTGTGTTTCCACAATATTCAAATTGTTTCTTTCTGAGTGCTTGCAGTATTTTCTCCTTGATCTGGGATCTCTGGAATTTGGTTATAATATTCCTAGGAGTTTTCTTTTGGGGATCTTTTTCAGGAGGTGATCAGTGGATTCTTTCCATTTCTAATTTACCTTCTGGCTCTAGAATATCAGGACAGTTCTCCTTGATAATTTCTTGAAAGATGATACCAAGGCTCTTTTTTTATCATGGCTTTCAGGTAGTCCAATAATTTTTAAATTATCTCTCCTGGATCTATTTTCCAGGTCCATGGTTTTTCCAATGAGCTATTTGACATTGTCTTCCACTTTTTCATTCCTTTGGCTCTGTTTTATAATATCTTGATTTCTCATAAAGTCACTCGCTTCCACTTCCTCCAAACTAATTTCTTTTTTTTTTTTTTTGTGGAATGCTTAATTTATTTCTTTTTTTTTCTTCTTTTTTCTTTTTTTTTTTTTAATTTATTTTTGACATGTTTGGTTTTCAGCATTGATTTTCACAGGC
>CM053622.1:472608633-472649444 GCA_028646595.1 Phalanger gymnotis | reverse complement strand
ACTGCTTCCCAGCCGCCATCTTCCAAACTAATTTCTAAGGTAGTATTTTCTTCAGTGGTCTTTTGGACCTCCTTTTCCATTTGGCTAATTCTGCCTTTCAAGGCATTCTTCTCCTCATTGGCTTTTTGGAGCTCTTTTGCCATTTGACTTAGTCTATTTTTTAATTTGCTGTTTTCTTCAGTATTTCTTGGGTCTCCTTTAGCAAGTCAGTGACTTGTTTTTCATGGTTTTCTCTCATCCTTCTCATTTCTCTTCCCAATTTTTCCTCTACTTCTCTAACTTGCTTTTCCAAATCCTTTTTGAGCTCTTCCATGGCCTGAGACCAATTCATGTTTTTCTTGGAGCCTTTTGATGTAGGCTCTTTGACTTTGTTGACTTCTTCTGGCTGTATGTTTTGGTCTTCTTTGTCACCAAAGAAAGATTCCAAAGTCTGAGTCTGAATCTGAGTGTGTTTTCGCCGTCTGAGCATGTTCCCAGCAACTACTTGACCCCTGAGTTTTTTTTTGTGGAGGTATGACTGCTTGTAGAGAGTACTTTGTTCCAAGCATGAGGAGATGTGTGGTTGTTTTCAGAGCTATTTCTATATAGCAAGCTCTTCCATAGCAGTGCTCCTCCTCCCCCAAGAACTGCCAACCCAGACTGGACTTAGATCTTAAGCAGGCTCTGCACTCCCACTCTGATCCACGGCTTAATTCCTCCCACTAGGTGGGTCTGGGGCTGGAAGCAACTGCAGCTTTAATTCTGTAGCTGCACCACCCCCATTGCTCCAGGGGCAGTGGCCAAACCACGAACTCCTTTCACCCTATCAGCTTTTCCCACTAACCTTCTCTGTTGTCTTTGGTGTTTGTGGATTGAGAAGTCTGGTAACTGCCACAGCTCACTGATTCAGGGTGCTAGGGTCTGTTCTGCCTGGCTCCTGGTCTGGTTGGTCCAGGCACCACCCACACTTGGCTCTGCTCTTCCTAGATCCCAGCTGAGTGCATGAGAGACCTTACCCAGTGACCATCCAAGCTGTCCTGAGCTAGAGCCCTGCTTCCCTCTGCTATTTCATGGGTTCTTCATTTCCTCTCTGTTGCCTTTGGTGTTCATGGGTCAATAAGTCTGGTAACTGCCACAGCTCACTGATCCAGGACACTAGGGTCTGTTCTGCTGGGCTTCCAGTCTGGTTGGTCCAGGTACAACTCACGTTGGGCTCTGTTCCACTCTATTCTCAGTTCCATGCGATAGATCTTACCTAGTGACCATCCAAGCTGCCCCGGGCTGAAGCCCTGCTTCCTTCTGCTATTTTGTGGGTTCTGCAGTTCTAGAATTTGTTCAGAGCCATTTTTTTTGTTTTCAAAGGGACATGGGGGGAGAGCTCATGCCTACTCTACTGCTTTATATGATCCTACTTCAGCTTAAATATCTAGTTTTAAACCTATGCTGATAAAGTATTTTTGTGCAATAAATTTTAAATCCTTTAGGATGAGTCAACTAAAAATCAATACATAGTCACTAAACATTGCATAAAGAGCACTGGGGAGATCCAAAGTTTAGATAAGATACTGACTTAAGGATTTTATAATCTTGGAGTTGGATTAGACACTAACTCAGGTAGTCATTGTACATAATATTAGATTATTAGCACATTACATAGGCAATTGCATACAGTGGATAATAAGATCCAGAGCAGGAAAAGGCCTCAAAGGCTGTTTAGCCCAGCACCTTCACTTTACCTATGAGGAAATTGAGTCCTGGAGAGGTTAAGTGACTTCCTTAAGGACCCACAGTGGTGACAGCAGCAATCTGAATCCTAGGCCCACTAACTCCAAAGTCAGTGCTCTGTATCCTAGACCATGCTGCCTTTTCAAAAAATAAACTGCAAATAAATAAACACATCAAACAAAGTTCTAGATCATGTAGGATTCTCAAGTTCTTTATCTAGTCTTTAAAAGTAAAATCCAGGGAGTAATAAGTTGAATATTAAACATTCAGATTTAAAGAATGCCTTTTATATATGTTTCATGAGTTTAATTGAATGTATATCTTTTGGAGAAGTCAGATTTCACTAATGAAAATGTAATTGAGTCATGGATGATTTTCAAGCATGACTTGGGGAAATCCATGTTATTACTTTATAGTCAAATGCTGTATTTAAGCCTTTTGTGGTCTATGTGATACCTCAAATTGTATCAATAAATATTTGGGAGAATATTTTCATCAACTTTGTTTTCAATCAAAAAACTTGATAAGCATTTGTCCCTACAAAGTGATATTTGTATTATTTGTTATGGTTTTCAAGAAGAAAAATATTCCATCATTCCTTCTATTCAACCCCTAAGGTGTATAAGCAGGAAAACTAATTTGGTTTACATTCTAGAGTGATGAAACAACCAGGCACTAAGAATCCAAAGACCTAGATACATCAATTCTTTTTTCAGTTCTCTTCTCCTGTTTGGAATTACAGATAAAGGAATAAAGATACACTTAAACTCCCTCTGCCTGGAGACAGGATCCTTAAATATTTGCACATTCTACTAAAAAATGACCATACTCTCTTCTGCATTTTAAAAGCATTACTGAGATAGTATGATATAGAAAAAGGAATACTTCTCTGGGATTCAGATAGTCTGGGATTTCAGCAAAGGCTCTAAAGCTATGTGAATTTAATTACTGTGAGCCTCAATTTCCTTATCTATAAAATGGGACTAGAGATAGGCATGTCATGGAAATAGCACTGAGCTTGGAATCACGATAGTTGGTTTCATTTCTGTGGCTGATCAGGCATATGCTTTTGAACAAGTCTACTTTTTTCTTACTTGGCATCATCATTTTCCTCAACCATAAAATTAGAAGGTTAGATGACATGTTCTGTGAAATCCCTTACAATTCTAAGTGTCCTGTGGCTCTATAAACACTTTCACTATCTACCTAAGAGAGTAATTTTCAATTAAATTAAATAATTTCCATTTTCTAACTATGTGCAAAGCATTGAGCTAATTATTGTAGAATAACAAAGCATTTCCAGCTATTAAGGAACTAACACTCTATGGGAGAGGGGATTGATGATGGTGGTATATGGATACAAATAAATTTATCACAAGGAAAATTGAGGAAAGAGGGAACACTGACAACTTAGGGAATCAGGGAAGGTTTAATGTAGAAGGTGACAATTAAGTTGAATCTTGAAGAATATCAAGAATTTGGAGAGGCAGAGGTGATGAAGGAGTGCCAGAACATGGGGAACAGCTTGTACAAATGTATGATGGTGTGAGATGAAGTATCAAGTTTGAGAACTGACTTAGCTGACAAGCTGGGGACTGACATTCCAGATTAGCTGGAAATAAGGAAATTAACTTTAAATAAGGCTAGAAAGATAGGTGGGAGCCAAATTGAAGAGGGCTTAAATATAGCCTGAGAAAATTTTATTCTATGGCAATGGGAAATTAATGAAGGTTTTTGACCGTAGGAATGAAATGGTCAGTCGTGTCATTTAGGAAGATTATTTTTGCAGATGTATTGAATATTGGGAACAGAGAAGAGAGCTAGGAACCTAATGGGGAGGTGACTACAGTAGTCTAGGTAAGAGGGAATAAGACCTGAGGTAGGGTGGCTGTATGAGTGGAGAGAAGGGAATACCTGTAAGAGAAGTTGTGGAGGCAGAATGGAGGAGATTTGACATCTGACTGGATATAGGGGATGAAGGAGAAGGAAGAGTCAAGGATGCTTTTAAGCTATAAGAACTCGGGTTTGAGTAAAGAACTTTATAAATCTTAAAGGGCTAACTAAACATGATCTCCTATGATTCTCTGTTTTCTTCAATGAATTAAAAACTTTGGTTTATCAAGTGAGAATCATTTAGATGATCAATCTAATAACTATTTATCAAATAACTACATGGCAGTATACTAGATAGGTATTACAGATATAAATGTGTTAGACACACAGATCATGCTTACTTAAGTGACTCATAATCTAGAAGGGTAGAAAAATAAAAACTATTTAACAAGACAGACTACAGTTGACATTAAAAGGTATACAAGTAAAGGAATATATGGATTCACAGGAAGGAGAGAATGATGTGAATCAGGAAAGGTTT
Organism: Phalanger gymnotis; assembly: GCA_028646595.1. NCBI lineage: Eukaryota > Metazoa > Chordata > Mammalia > Diprotodontia > Phalangeridae > Phalanger > Phalanger gymnotis. The sequence continues at coordinate 472,645,366 of CM053622.1, read as the reverse complement.
CAGAGTAGAGTAGGCATTCCATGTATAGAGCAAAAATTATGGTATGGAAATATGGAGAGAATTGGGGCAAGAGTGAGTTTGCCTAGAATTTAAAGTGTATATACATGTATATATGCATACATATGAATAGCAGGGTATAAAACTGAAAATATCATTAGTTCACAGATTTAGAGCAGGAAGGAACCTTAAAGGACATCTAGTCCAACTCTTACATTTTACATATTATGAAACTGAGGCTTGAAGTATTTGAATTACTTGCCCATGGTCACAGAGGTAGTAAGTGGCAGAGGCAGGATTTGAACCTTGTTTTGCTTACTTAAAATCCAGTGCTTTTTCACCTGTAGCATTGATACTATATTGCAATAGAATAAAATCCCAGACTGGAGAGTTTAAACTTGATCTGCAGGCAATGGGGAACTATGGAGGGATTTTGGGGAAGAGATTTACGTAACAGAATCTTTACTTTAGGAGGATTAGTAGATTAATTGATAGCGGTTTATAGGTTAGGAGCAAGGAGAAACTAGAGGTTAGAAAGCTATTGTAATGACCTTGGCAACAGACAATATTATTTTGTTATTTTTCAATTATTTTGGTTAAGTGACTTGTCTAGGGTCATACCCTTAGTAAATGTCTGAGGCCATATTTGAATTCAGCAAGATGAGTCTTCCTGATTCCAAGCCCAGTGCTCTATTCCACATTGCTGCCCCCATACAGTATTATGTTATTGTTGTAGCTCCATCATTTAAGTCATGTCCAACTCCTTGTGACCCCCCTTTTGGGTTTTCTTGGCAAAGATACCAGAGTGGTTTGCCATTTTCTTCTTCAGTTCATTTTCATTGAGGCCATCAGGGTTAGGTGACTTGCCCAGGATCCAACAGCTAGTAAATGCCTGAAGCCAGAATTGAAATCAGGAAGATTCATTTTCCTGATTCCAAGCCCAGAACTCTATCCACTGAGTCACCTACCGGTCCCATGTTCAGTATTATATAACACACGATATTAAGCTTTAATAACAAAAACTTGTACTAAGACTTTTGTGACAGAGTATATAAAGACACCACTGAAGACAATAGTGGGAATGAAAAGAAGGGGACAAATGTGAGCTATATTATGGCTGTCATTCTACAGGACTTTGCAACTGATTGAATGTAGAAGATGGGGGGAGGGTTGAGTAAAAGATGATTCCAAAGATTTAAGATGGAGTAACTAGGAAAATGGCAATACCTTTGACGGAAGAAATTCATGAAGAAATATTTTGGGTATTTGAAAGATTAATGAATTTAATGACATGTTTGAGGTGGCATCTAGATGTTCATGCAGAAATGTTCATCAGATAGGTGGAAATATGAGCCTTTATTTTAAGAAGGAAGTAAGGACTGAGGATCTACATTTTGGAATCATCTGCAAATAGCTTAAATTTATAACCCTGACTGGATATAACTTCTGTGTTGTGATAACCCTGTCATGGAGGTTATTATTTCCATTTTGAGGAACAATTAAGTGATCTGACTGGGATCACATAGCTGATGTCAGAATTTGAACTTGATCTAAGGCTTCATTACTCTAAGACCAGGTATTCAGAAATTTAAAAAGACTAGTATGCCATAGGTCCTAGAAGGAGAGAATTTCAAGAAGGTAATGTCAAAAGTCAAGAATAAAGACATCAAAAGTGAATTGAAAAGAAGTTAAAGAGTGGGACTGAAGATAAGGCCATTGGCTATGATAATTAGGTGTTCATTGATGATATTTGAGAGTAATTTCAGTAAAGTGGTAAGAGTTGAAGTTGCACTAAGGAATGAGTGGAGAAAATAGTAAGTAATGTGGATAAATTCTCTAAAGAAATTTGAAAGCCAAGGAGATAGGGTTGAGGCAAATGTTTGTTTTTTTTAATCTCATTAAAATTTTTCAGATCATAGCCTGGAAAGGATTTTAGAGGTCATAGACTGTATTTTGTAGATCAAATCTCGAAAGTACCTTTGCCATTGCATCACAGAGATAAATAATATTAGATCAACTGACACTTAATATACCTTGTTTGACAGCTATCTGTAGACATGACATCCCTATTCTTGTTTACTATTCCTTCTAAATTCATTAGAAAGTAATTTTTATAGAAGTGAAGAAACTGTGTCTATCTATCTTGAAATCATTTCTTCACCCTCCCAACCCCATGATCCAGAAGAATACCTTATACATTAAGAGGCAATATGGAATAGTGGCAATAATGGCTGATGTAATTATGAGATACCAAGCTTTGAATTCTTACTCACAGACAACCTTAGTTATTTCTCTCTGTTAAATTGGGATAATAGGACTACAGAATCATAGATTTAGATAGGAAAGGCCACTTAGAAGACAGTCCAACTCTTTCATATTAAATATGGGGAAACTGAGGCCCAAGGCAGTGATATAGATAAAGACAAGGATGCACAGTTTGTGATCTGCAGTACTGGAGGGAATAGCTGCATCACTAAAAGCACAGATCTATTTGAGTATTTGAGCATGAATAATTTAAAGAGTAGTGGTCTTAGAGTAAGAAAAACTTAGTTCGTGTTCTGACAATTAGTTGTGGTCTGATGGCCAAGATCATTTAACCAGGGCTGCACAAGAAATAATATATGGGCTTTCTAATGCATAATTGTGGGAAAAAAGGATTGTATAAACCTTGTACTGCTATATAAATGTGAGCTATATTATTATGTTACTCTAAATATTTGTTATATTTAATATTTTAATTAATAATAAGCACTTAAATAATAATTTGGAGCCTTTTCTTTTAGATGCCTACTTATTTGTAGCCATTTCTTATTGCTAGCCATTACTTATTTATGACTACGAGCACATGAACGTTCCCGGAGTCATCATAAACTTTATTTCTCTACTTAAATTATCATTTTATCCACATGCCCAAAGATTGTTATGGCCACATAAAACAATCCTTTTGCATATAAAGAAATATGTTATATAATGTCCATGACAATTGCACTTCCAGTCTTTTAACATTTCTTGTAATTGGGAGTTCATTTTCCCAAGGAAACATTTCATTTCAGAAAGCTTTAATGAAAAAAAGTTCTTCTTTCTATAGAGTCAAAGTTTACCTCTCTGTAAATTCTCCAACTAGTCTTAGTTCTACCCTCTGAAGTGCAAAAGAATAGGTCTAATCATTATTTCATGTGCAGAATTAGGTGGAAGAATGTAGCTGTCATAACTTTACTGAAGTTATCTCTTTCTAAGCTAAACCATCGTCCTCTATCATTATTCAGAAGGACACAGCTTAAGTCCTCTTGACTCTGTTTTCTCCTGATTAATGAGCACCAAATAATTCTCTTGTCCTTGATGGTAACTTAGTATCATCTAGTAGATTTAATATTCACCATATTTACTCAAAAGATCAAACTAAGATCAGATAAGTATTTGCTAATAAAAGTTTTCTTAAACTTTTTGTTTCAAAGACTCTTTTTGAAATCCAGTGAAATCTATTGAAACTTTTACAGAATAGTATTTTAAATGCACAAAATAAAATATATTGTCTTAAAAGGAAAACAATTAAATTGAAATATAATTGTCAAAACATTAAAGAAAAACAGGTTCATGGATTGTGGGTTGAGAACTTTTGTGTTAAATATCACCACTTTCTAGATGCTTCTTTCTTTGACTTTTCTATTTTTCTCTCCTTGCAATCTCTCTTCTCTGCCATAGATCAGCTTACAATACTAACCCCCATCCATCCAGCTACAAATCTACTGCCATAATTACCAATCTTGTTTCTCATTCCTTCTCACAAACTTCATCCTCACAGATAATGCTGGAAAACATGTACGGTGTTTATTACAATTTTGTAAGAAACATGATATTGATATTATATTAAACTCACTTGATATTTCTTCTTCATTGAAGTTGGATGTTATACCAGAAAGCATATTTTGTCTTCTGAATTTAAGAATTCTATATTTTATGTGCAAAATATGCACCCAATTGTAAATGCAAAAAAATCCTTAAAGATGGGGGAGAGAAAACATTCTCCCCTTGATACTTTCAAACTATAACATATTCCCAAGATTTGAACCATATAAGGCAACATTTCTACCACAAGGCTGGATTTTTGTGAGAAAAACAGGGGGATTAGCTTAAGGAAAGAAAAGTCTAATGTCTTTAATGTGAGTCTAACTGCTTTCTTCTTCTGAGAGTATTCTGGGTCCAGATAATTGTCCATCTGAAATCTGTCCATCATTTTACCTCTCCATTTGTCTGTCTGTCTCCTCTACATATACATGTATATGTACACACATAATTGTTTCAACTATCTGGCTAGCAGCTATTGTGGGGGTGAAAGACCAACACAAGCCCAACAACAAGCATGCTGCCAAAGCCCAGGATCTTTTGATCTGCTTCAGAAAGGAAAGCAACGTTAAGGGGTTGACAAGCTTACTTTACCCCAGCATACAAATATCACTCACTTAATTCAGAGGAAAAAGCCAGCACCCTGAACTTCAGAGCAAAATACAAACAAAGTATAAATATCAAAAGACAGACCTTGTTTGATTCAAATCTCAATATATAGTTACCAGAGTTTAACAAAGTCACAAAATCTGGGTTATGAGCTGGAGGGCTCTTAGCTACAGCTGCCCGGAGTCTCCACAGCAGCATGTACCATCAAGAGTGAGAGCCCTGCGCAAATGGCTCTGTCTTCTCTTCTCTTCCTTTCAGATGTCATCAAATGTCATCTGAATTACCAGAACTTAGGCTCCTGTGATTGGCTCTTGAGTTAGCCCCTCCCCTTACTACCCTGGGGGCTTCACACCAACATAGGCTTAGCATCTAATAGGAGTTTGGGCTTGGGGCTTAGCACCTAATAAGACTCAATGAAATACACTGAATTAATCAAAGGAAACAAAAGCCAAACTCTTCAAGGGCACTTGGTTGAACTGAGTGCTAAGAGCCCATTTTGCTTACCAACACAATAATATGTAGGTGTATACATACATTGTTTATAATATATCTAATATGTTAAAAACAAAATGAAGAAAAATCCTTTTTGCTTTATTTTATATATTACAATGCAGCATGAAGATACTACACATTCAGGGCAGAGCCAAGATGGTGGCTGGAAAGCAGGGACTTGCTTAAGCTCTTCCCCAGATCACTCCAAACACCTGTAAAAAGTGGCTCTGAACAAATTTTAAAGCTGCAGAACCCATGAAATAGCAGAGGGAAGTTGAACTCCAGCCCAGGACAGCCTGGATGGTCTCTGGGAAGGGTCATACAGAGCCGGGAGTGGAGCAGAAGACAGCTCAACAGAGCACAGCCCAGCATGAGCTAAGCCAGGACCAACCAGCCTGGGGGGGGGGGCAGGTGCAACAGGCCGTAGAGCCCTGAATCATTGAGCTGTGGCAGTTACTAGACTTCTCAACCCACAAATGCCAAAGGAAACAGAGCGGGTTAGCGGAAAAACTGCTGGATCAGAGTGAGAGGAGTGCAAGGTTGGCCCCAGCCCCAGGAGTGGCAGAGGTGGTGCAGCTCTGCAGCTACTTACAGAGCTCCAGGTGCAGTTGCTTCCAGCCCTAGGCCCACCTAATGGGAGGAATTAAACCGTGGATCAGAGCGGGAGTGCAAAGCCTGCTTTGCCTTGCTTGGATCTCAGTTGCAGTCCTAGTTGGCTGTTCTTGGGGGAGGAGGAGTGCTGGCGTGGCAGACCTTGCTGTGTAGAAGTAGCTCTGAAAACAGTAGCACAGCCCCTAAAGCTTGGGAAAAGGACTCTTTACTCTACTAGCAGTCATACCCTGACAAGGCTCAAGGATCAAGTAGTTGGCTGAGATAATGAACAGGCAGGGAAAATGGACTCAGATTCAGACTCAGACTTCAGAATCTTTTTGGTGACAAAGAAGATCAAGACATACAGCCAGAAGAAGTCAGCAAAGTCAAAGAGCCTACATCAATCTCCAAGAAAACTATGAATTGGTCTCAGGCCATGGAAGAGGTCAAAAATGACTTGGAAAAGCAAGTAAGAGAAGTAAAGGAAAAATTGGGAAGAGAAATGACAGCAATGCAAAAAAATCATGAAAAACAAGTCAATGACTTGCTAAAGGAGACCCAAAAAAATACTGAAGAAAATAACACCTTAAAAAATAGAGTAACTCAAATGGCAAAAGAGCTCCAAAAACCCAATGAGGAGAAGAATGCCTTGAAAGGCAGAATTACCCAAATGGAAAAGGAGGTCCAAAAGACCACTGAAGAAAATACCACCTTAAAAATTAGATTGGAGCAACTGGAAGCTAGTGACTTTGTGAGAAGTCAAGATATTATGAAAGAGAACTAAAGGAATGAAAAAATGGAAGATAATGTGAACTATTTCATTGGAAAAACCACTGGCCTTGAAAATAGATCCAGGAGAGATAATTTAAAAATTATTGGACTACCTGAAAGCCATAATCTAAAAAAGAGCCTAGACATTATCTTTCAAGAAATTATCAAGGAAAACTGCCCTGATATTCTAGAGTCAGAGCATAAAATAGAAATTGAAAGAATCCACCGATCACCTCTTGAAAATGATCTCAAAAAGAAAACTCTTAGGAATATTGTCACCAAATTCCAGAGTTCCCAGATCAAGGAGAAAATACTGCAAGCAGCCAGAAAGAAACAATTTGAGTACTGTGGAAACACAATCAGAATAACCCAAGATTTAGCAGCTTCTACACTTAGAGATTGAAGGGCTTGGAGTATGATATTATGGTGGTCAATGGAGCTAGGATTAAAAGCAAGAATCCCCTACCCAGCAAAACTGAGTATCATGCTCCAAGGCAAAATATGGATTTTCAATAAAATAGAGGACTTTCAAGCTTTCTAAGTGAACAGAGCAGAGCTGAATAGAAAATCTGACTTTCAAACACAAGAATCAAGAGAAGCATGAAAAGGTAAATAAGAAAGAGAAATCATAAGGGACTTACTAAAGTTGAACTCTTTTGTTTACATTCTTACATAGAAAGATGTTGTTTGTAATTCATGAGATCTTTCTCAGTATTAGGGTAGCTGAAGGGAATATACATATATATATATATATATATATATATATATATATATATATATACACACATTCACATATATATGTGTGTGTGTGTGTGTGTGTGTGTGTGTGTGTGTGCAGACAGAGGGTGCAGAGTGTAATATCAATTAAGTTGGGACATTGTTACTGTTTTAAAATGATTAATTGTTTTTGGCTCAATCTTACAACATGCTGAGCCCCAGGCCCCCAAACCCCTCTCTATTAGGTGCTAAGCCTAAGTGGGTGTGAATTGGTAACTAAGGTGGGGTTCGAGGTGTGGCCAATGAAGGGAGGTGGTAATATCAGAGCCAATGGAAGGAGTCTAAGTTCTGGTCATCCAGATAATGTTTGATGACATCTGAAACTGTATAAAAAGAGAAGACAGAGCTATTTGCTTAAGGCTCTCACTCCTGGAGGCATGGGACTCTGGGCAACCACTCTAAGGGCCTTCTGGCTGAACTCAGGTGTTGATAGATTTCTTGGAAATTATGACATATATTTGGTCTGTTTGTAATTTGTTAGTATTTGCTCTGAAGTTCAGGGTGCTGGCTTTTTCCCCGAACTAAATGAATGGCATTTGTATGCTGGATTAAAATAAGATTGTTAACCCCTTAATGTTGCTTTCCTTAGTAAAGTATATCAAAAGAACCTGGGCTTGCAGTGTTCTGTTACCTGGTTGTTGTTGGTTTTATACCCCCACAATAACTGCCAGCTGGATTGTTGAAATGCAGGGTGAGTTGAATATGAAGGGATGATATCTAAAAAAAAATCAAATTAAGGGGTAAGAAAGGAATATATTGAGAAAGGGAGAAAGCAAGAGATAGAATGGGGTAAATTATCTCACAGAAAAGTGTCAAGAAAAAGGAGTTCTGTTGGAAGGGAAGAGGGGGCAGGTGAGGGGAAATGAGTGAATCTTGCTCTTATTGGATTTGAATTGAGGAGGGAATAACATACACACTCAATTGGGTATCTTACCCCACAGGAAAGAAGGAGGAAAGGGATAAAAAAGGAGGGAAAATAGAGGGGAAGGCACATAGGGGGAGGAGGTAATCAAAAGCAAACACTTTTGAAAAGGGGGCAGAGTCAAGGAAGAAAATTAAATAAAGGGGGACAGGATAGGATGGAGGGAAATATAGTTAGACTTTCACAACATGAATATGGTTGAAATGTTTTACATAATGATACATGTGTGACCTGTATTGAATTGCTTGCCTTCTTAGGGAGGGTGGGTGGGGAGGGAAAAGGAGAGAGAATATAACAGAAGTGTGTGTCTCATACAATGAAACAGAGAGATAATAGTTTTAGCTGCCACTCATATCAATTAAGTTAAAAAAAGCATTCTGCAAGTTCTAGGCCATTGGTTAGCTCTCTATAAAGGATTTCACGGAAAATACAAAAATACAGAAAATAATTTTACAGAATGAAATGGATGAATTGCAATCTTCACTGATGGTGGGAATGCCCACAGATCCATTAAATTATATAAGAAGTATATTTTTGGAAAAAGAATGTAAAGCAAGATGATATAGATCTTATTGCTGCATTCTAGTAGAAATGCAATAATTAGAGACAGCTGGTGGCACAGAGACTAAATCCTTGGGCTAGATCTCTAGTAGATCTGAACTCGGTTGGCAGAGCCAAGATGGCACTGTGAAAATAAGGAACTACCAGAGCTCTCTCCCAAATTCTGTCAGATACATCTAAAAAAGTGAATCTGAGCAGATTTGAGAGAGATAAAAGCTACTAGTAGACTGAGAGGGGTAGGAGCACCAGGCATGCAGAACTGCACCAGACCAAACCAACTGGGAATGGCAAAGGAATCTAGCCAGCACCCCTGTCTGGGAGAGCACTGGGTAAGCAAAACACCACAGCAAGAACAAGACCAGGGCAGAAGTACTGGCTATGGCTGTGATCCAGCCCCAGGCCTCTCAGCCCAGGACTGGAGTCTGTGGGAGTGCAGAGCCAGCCACCTTGGGAGCAGCTAGCCCAGAGGCCTCCAACACACAGTCTAAAGGTTTGAAACTTGCCTTCTTGAACTTCTGGGAGCCAAGGTGTGCAAGCAAAATGATTCACATCCCTCCCTTGAATAACCACAGAGAATAATACCTCAGGAGAAACAGAGGAGCAAGAAGTGGGGCTTCAGTAGTGAGAGAAGTGGGGGAGACAGCCCTTCCTGTCATGGCAGAAGGAGACTGGTGCAGGAAGAGAGGTGTCCCAGCAGCCCTCACCTTAGCAGAACAACAAGAGTAACTGAGTTCCAGGGGGTGGAGCTAACTAATGTCAACACCATGATCCTAGACATAACTTTGCACAGCCAGAGAAAGTGGCAGAACCAACAAAGACAAGAGCTGAGACAACCCATGCTTTAGAACAGTCCTGGGGAAGAGGAGACTCCCAGGAACCAGATCACCCCTCCCCCTCACTTCAAGAAACCAGAGGCCATAGCATATAAGGCTAGATCCCAACACAAGAAACTTGGGACAGAGCCCCCTGAGCCCCAGAAGCAGAGATTCACTTCAGAAACCAGGAGGAAAAAAATTCCACAAAAAATAGTAAGAAGCTTTCAAAGATGATTGATTCATATTATGGAGAGAGGGAAGATCAAAATACCAATTCAGAAGAGGACAGGACAGATACTACACCCACAACTGAAACCTCAAAAGGGAAATTGAACTAGTCTCCAGACCAAAAAGCATTCCTGGAAGAACACAAGAAGGACTTCAAAAACTAAATTAGGGAGGTAAAAGAAAAAATGGAAAAAATGAGAAAAAAAATTCACAAAGGAAAACAAATCTTTCATAAGTGAAATCTCTAAAATATAAAAGGGAACTGAGCCAAATTAATAGGAATACAAGTCATTCCCCAATTAAGAAATGGTCAAAGGACATGAACAGGCAGTTTTCAGAGGAATTCAGAGGAATTAAAGATATCCATAGGCATATGAAAAAAATGCTCGAAATCACCACTCATTAGAGACATGCAGATCAAAACAACTCTTAAGAACCACATCTCTCCTGTCAGATTGGCTAAAATGACAAAACAGGAAAATGATAAATGCTGGAAAGGATGTGGGAAAATTGCAACACTGTTACACTGCTGGTGGAGTTGTGAACTGATCCAGCCATTCTGGAGAGCAATTTGGAACTATGCCCAAAGGGCTATAAAAATGTTCATACCCTTTGACCCAACAATCCTACTTCTAGGGTTGTATCCCAAAGAGATCACACAAGTGGGAAAAGGACCCATATGTATAAAAATCTTTATAGCGGCTCTTTTTGTTGTAGCAAAGAATTGGAAATAGAGGGAATGTCCATCAATTGGGGAATGGCTGAACAAGTTGTGGTATATGAAGATAATGAAATACTATTGTGCTATAAGAAATGAGGAAGACACGGACTTCATAATAACCTGGAAAAACTAGAGTGAGCAGAGCAGAACTAAGTGAACATTATACACAACCACAGATATGTGGATTCTGTGATGACTAACCTTGATATACCTCACTCTTTTGAGCAATACAAGGTGCAAAGACAACTCCAAAGGACTCATGAGGGAGAGAGCTATCTACATCCAGAGAAAGAACTATGGAGACTGAATGCAGGTTGAGGCAAACTGTTTCCTCTCCTTTTATTTCTTTTGTTATTTGTTATTTTTCCCCTCCCTTTCATTTTTTCTTTTGTTTTTTTTTCTCTTTTGTTTCTTCTTTCTCATGATTCATTCCATTGGTCATAATTCTTCATTACAACTTGACTATTGTGTAAATAATTTCATTGCAAAGTTATATGTAGAAGATATATGGGATTCCATGCCGACTTGGGGAACAGGGTGGGGACGAAAATCTGGAACTCAAAATCATGCAGAACTTAGTGCTGTAAACTAAAAAAAATCTTAACAAAAATATATTCTCTACAAAAAAAGTAAAATCAGTGAATTGGTTAAGGAGAATCAGAATATAAATGGAGAAAATGTCTCATTGAAAAGTAACATTAACCAAATGGAAAAGGAGTTGGAGAAGATAAAGGAAGAAAATAAAACTTTACAAATTAGTGTTGGGCAAGTAGAAGCTAATGGCTTTATGAGACATCAAGAATCAGTCAAAATCTAAAGAATGAAAAAAAATAGAAAAAAACCATGAAATATCTGATTGGAAAAACAACAGACCTGGAAAATAGATCCAGGAGAGACAATCTAATAATTATTGGTCTATTGGAAAGCCATGATGACAGAAAGAGCCTGGACAGTATCTTCCATGAAATCCTTAAGGAAAATTGACCAGAGGTCCTAGAACTAGAGGGTAAAATTACCATTGAAAGAATCTATCGATTATCTCCTGAAAAAGATCCCAAGTTGAAAACATCAAGAAATATTATAGCTAAATTCCAGAACTACAAAGTCAAGGAGAAAATACTGCAAGCAGCTAGAAAGAAACAAATCAAATATCATGGAATTACAGTCAGGATCATGCAGGATCTTTCAGCTTCTACATTAAATGACAGGAGAACTTGGAACTTGGAATGTGATATTCCAAAAGACAAAGGAGCTCAGACTACAAACCAAGGATCAACTACTTAGCAAAAAGGAGTATAATTTTCCAGGCAAAGAGATGGTCATTCAGTGAAATAAGAGAATTCCAGACCTTCCTGATGGAAAGGGCAGAGCTCAATGGAAAATTTGATCTCCAAATACAAAACTCAAGAGAGACATAAAAAGGCAAATGGGGGAAAAACACTTAGTTAATCAATAAGGCTAATTAGTTAAATCCTTACATATTATTATTTTGTTTTGTATATGTTTTATACATATATCAATCTTCAGAACAGTGAACTTATTATGACAATTAAAAGGGATTTTCATGGACTGTGGGTTTCAGGATAAAATAACCAATATAATTATAATAATATAATTAAGAGATATAAAGGTATGGTTCTGGGAGAAGAGGTTAGGATGTAGTAGAAAAGGGTAAATTACATCACATGAAGAGGAACAAAAACATGTGGTAGTAGAGGGAAAGAAGGGAGGGAGAAAAGCACTATTTGAGCTTTACTCTCCTCAGATTTGGTTCAAGAATGGAACAACCTGTTAAGTATAGAAGTCTAACTTGTCCTACAGGCAGTAGGAGGAGAAATGGGGGAAAAAAGAGGGTATGGTCTGAAGGGAGGGAAGAAGTAGCCAGGGGAAAAGGGTAAGATAATGGAGGGGAATCAAGAGGGAGGGTAAACTGAGGAAGGTGGAAGTCAAAAGCAAAACTCTTTTGAGGAGTGTAAGGGGAAGGGGAGAAATAAAAGCATAAACAGTGAGGAAATAGGATGGAGAAAAAGACAGAGATAGCTATCATAACTGTGAATGTGAATGGGATGAACTCTCCCATAAAATGGAAGCGAATAGCAAAATGGATTAAAAAACCATAATTCTACCATATTCTGTTTACAAGAAACACCTTTGAAACAGGGGGATACACACAGGTTAAAGGCAAAAGGCTGGAGAAGAACATCTTGCGCTTCAGCTAATGTAAAAAAAAAGCAGGGGTAGCAATCCTAATCTCAGACAAAGCAAAATCAAAGATAGATCTAATTAAATGGGATAAGAAAGGAAATTATACCCTGCTAAAAGGCACCATAAACAATGAAGCAATATCATTATTTAACATATATGCACCAAGTGGCATAGCATGAACATTCTTAGAGGAGAAGTTAAGAGAGTTACAAGAAGAAATAGACAGAAAAACTACCCTAGTGCGGGACCTTAAATTCCCAAATCTGAACTTGATAAATCTAACCTCAAAATAAACAAGAAAGAAGTAAAAGAGGTGAATAGAATTTTAGAAAAGGCAGATATGATAGACCTCTAGAGGAAACTCAATGGGGATAAAAAGGAATATACTTTTTCTCAGTGGTATATGGCATATACTCAAAAATTGACCATGTACTAGGCCATAAAAACCTCACAATGCAGTGCAGAAAGGCAGAAGTAGTCAAAACATCCTTTCCAGATCATGATGCAATAAAACTTATTTGTAATAAAGAACCATGGAAAAATAAGATAAAAATTAATTGGATGTTAATCTAATTCTAAAGAATGAGTGTCCAAAGAACAAATCATAGAAACAATTAATAGTTTATTCAAGAGAATGACAATAATGAGACAACATACCAAAACTTATGGGATGCAACAAAAGTGGTTCTTAGGGGAAGTCGAATATCTCTAAATGCTTGCATTAATAAAATGGAGAAAAAGGAGATCAAATAATTGGGCATGCAACTGAAAAAAACAGACAGAACAAATTGAAAATCTCCAATTCAATGCCAAATCAAAACCACTGAAAAGCAAAGGGGAGATTAGTAAAATTGAAATCAAGAAAACTATCAAATTAATAAGTAAAACCAAGAGGTGGTTTTATGAAAAAAAAACAATAAAATTGATAAACCTTTGGTTAATTTCATTAAAAAAAGAGAAGAAAATCAAATTATGAGCAATCAAAAATGAAAAGGGTGAATTTGCCTCCAATGAAGAGCAAATTAAAATTAAGAATTATTTTGCCCAATTGTATGACAATAAATTTGACAACCTTAGGGGTATGGATAAATATCTACAAAAATATAAGTTGCCTAGGTTAACAGAAGAGGAAGTAAAATTCCTAAATAATCTCATCTCAGAAAAAGAAATTGAGCAAGCCATCAATGAACTACCTAGGAGAATATCTCCAGGGCCAGATGGTTTTACATGTGAATATTATCAAACATTTAGAGAACAATTAATTCCTATACTTTATAGACTATTTGGGAAAATAGATGATTCTTTTTATGACACAGATATGTTACTCATACCCAAACCAGGAAGAGTCAAAACAGAGAAAGAAAATTATAGATCAATTTCCCTAATGAATATCGATGCAAAAATTTTAAATAAAATATTAGCAAAAAGATTGCAACAACTTATCATGAGAATAATATAGTATAACTAGGTATGATTTATTCCAAGAAAGCAAGGCTAATTCAATATTAGGAAAATTATCAGCATAATTGATCATATCAACAACAAAACTAGGAGAAACCATATGATCATCTCAATATATATATATGTATGTACACATACATACATACATATACATATATACATACATATATATAAATATATTCTCTTCAACTACCCTAAAACTGAGAAAGGTCTCGTGAATTACACACATCATCTTTCCATGTAGGAATGTAAACAAAACAGTTCAACTTTAATAAGTCCATTATGATTTTTCTTTCTTGATTCTTGTGTTTGAAAGTCAAATTTTCTGTTCATCTCTAGTCTTTTCATCGAGAAAGCTTGAAAGTCCTCTATTTTATTGAAAATCCATATTTTGCCTTGGAACATTATACTCAGTTCTGCTGGGTGGGTGATGCTTGGCTTTAATCCTAGGTCCATTGACCTCTGGAATATCATATTCCAAGCCATTCAGTCCCTTAATGTAGCATCTGCTAGATCTTGCATTATCCTGATTATGCTTACACAATATTCAAATTGTTTGTTTTTGGCTGCTTGCAGTATTTTCTCCTTGACCTGGAAACTCTGGAATTTGGCAACAATATTCCTAGGAGTTTTCTTTTTGGAATCGTTTTCAAGAGGCAATTGGTGGATTCTTTCAATTTCTATTTTGCCCTCTGGTTCTAGAATATCAGAGTAGTTTTCATTGACAATTTCTTGAAAGATGATGTCTAGGCTCTTTTTTTGATCATGGCACGTAATCCAATAATTTTAAAATTATCTCCCCTGGATCTACTCTCCAGGTCAGTGGTTTTTTCCACTGAGATATTTCACATCGTCTTACATTTTTTCATTCCTTTGGTTCTGTTTTATAATATCTTGATTTCTACTAAAGTCACTACCTTCCACTTGTTCCAATCTAATTTTTAAGGTAGTGTTTTCTTTAGTAGTCTTTTGGACCTCTTTTTCCAGAGAGTACTTTTTCCAAGCTTTAGGGGCCTTATGCTGCTGTTTTCAGAGCTACTTCAACTTCGCTGGCACCATAAGCTCTGCCACACTAGTGCTTTTCCTCCCACAAGGACCTTCAACCAGGACTGTGACCCAGATCCAAGTAGGGCAAAGCAAGAGAACCCTGCCTTTGCTCCAGCAAAGCACTCCTTGCACTCCTGCTCTGATGTGTCACTGATTCCTCCCACTATCTGCACCAGGGACTCCGGAAGTAGCTGATGCTGGAGCTCTGGAAGCAGCTGCAGGAGTTCCTGCAGCTGCTGCCCTGGCTTCCCCTTCACCTCCACCGCCCCTGGGACTGGGGCTGGAACTGCACTTCTCTCTTCTTTATCCAGCATTTTTCCGATTAACCTGCTCCCTTGTTTTTGGTGCTTACGGCTTGAGAAGTCTGATAACTGCTATAACTCAGTGATTCATGGCCCTATGCCCTGCTCTGCCCTACCTGCTCAGTGTCTGGTCTGTGCTGCTACAGCCCACAATGGGCTGTGCTCTGCTCCTGGAACTGTGAGATAGACCCTTCCCAGCCACTATCCAGGCTGTCCTGTGCTGAAGACCTGCTTCCCTCTGTTATTTCATGGGTTCCACAGCTCTAGAATTTATTCAGAGCCATTTTTTTACAGGTGTCTGGAGGGATTTGGGGGATAGCTTAAGTGAGTCCCTTGTTTCCAGCCTCAATCTTGGCTCTGCCCACTCTCGTTTTTGATAGTGTTAGTTGAGTTTGCTTCTTTCCTTTTTTTAAGAAAATCAAATTAACCAAAGGTTTATCCATCATACTGGGCTTTTCATAAAATCAACTCTTAGTTTTATTTATGAGTTCAGCAGTTTTCATAATTTCGATTTTATTATTCTCTCCTTTGGTTTACAGAATTTCTAATTTGGTATTTAATTGGGGATTTTTAATTTGTTCTTTCTCTAGCTTTTTTAGCTGCACGCCCAATTCATGGGTCTCCTCTTTCTCTATTTTATTCATGTCCCTAAGAACCGCTCTGTCTGCATCCTCTAAATTTTAGTATGTTGTCTCATTATTGTCATTCTCATAGATGAAGTTATTATTTCTATAATTTGTTTTTTGACCCACTCATTCTTTAGGATTAGATTATTTACTTTCCAATTAAGCTTTAGTGTATCTTTCCATGGCCTTTTATTACATGTAATTTTTATCTCATCGTGATCTGAAGAAGATGCAGTGACAATTTCTGCCTTTCTGCATTGGATTGAGGTGTTTATGACGAAGTACATGTTCATTTTTTGTGCAGGTGCCATGTACCACTGAGAAAAAGATATATTCCTTTCTATCTCAATTTAGTTTTCTCCAGATGTCTACCATATCTAACTTTTCTAAAATTCTATTCAGTTCCTTAACTTTTTGTTTCTTTTATGGTTAGATTTATCTAGTTCTGAGAGGGGGAGGTTGAAGTTCCCTATGTATATAGTTTTGTTGTGGTTCTTTCTGTAACTCCCTTAACCTCTCCTATAAAAATTTGTATACTATACCACTTGATGTATATATGTTTAATAATTATATTATTTCAATGTCTATGGTACCTTGCAGTAGGATGCAGTTTCCTTCCTTATCTCTTTTGTGTAGAAATATTTGTGCTTTTTCTTTGTCTGAGATGAGGATTGCTACCTCTGCTTTTTTTTTTACTTCAGTTGATGCATAATAGCTTCTGTTCCAGCCTTTTACCTTTACTTTGCATATATCCCTCAGTTTCAAATGTGTTTCTTGTAAACAACATATTGAAGCATTCTAGTTTTAATCAACTCTGCTCTCTGCTTTTTTTTTATTGGAGTGTTCATCTCATTCACATTCACAAATATGATTACTGTCTGTATATTTCTCTCCTGCCTATTCTGCCCCCCTTTATGCTTTTCTCCCTCCTTTTTCCCTTTCCCTCCTCACTAGAGTTTTGCTTTTGACCACTGCCTCCCTCAGTCTGCCCTCCCTTCAATCACCCTCTCTGAGTATGTTATTCCATCCTTGAGCCAAATTTGATGACAGTAAGGTTCAAACTATGCTCATCTCCCTCCCTTCTTTCCTTATACTGTAATTGGTATGTTTGCCTTTTTTGTGATTAAATTTACCCTTTTCTGCCTCCTCCATTACTCTTCTCCCAGGACAATCCCTTTCCACCAGTTAATTATTTTTATGATCAATTCGAAGGAAACATACCCATACCCTCTGTCTACATATACCCCATCTAAATATCATAATAAAGATGCACTTCTCAAGAGTTACAAATGTCATCTTCCCATAGAGGGATGGATGTAAACAGTTTGCCCTTGTTGGAAATTATGTTGTTAGAAACTGGTGGCCATGCCCAGGCCTCTCAACCCAGTATGGGAGTCTGTCAGAGGTATGGGAGACAGCATCACAGGGCTTGTAGCACAAGAGCAACTACTCCTGAGGTTTGGAGCCCACAGTCGAAAGGTTTGAAATTAGCCTTCTTAAACTTCAGGGAGCCATGATGATCAGGTAAAAGGGCTTTCATCCCTCCCTTCCTCACACAGATAATACTCCCTCAGGAGAAACCCTGAAATAGAGGAGCCATAAATGGGAGTTCAGTAGTCAAATAGTTGGTTGTTTTTGAGCTGCAAGTGGGTGGAACCACCATGGGTCAAGCCCAAGAACCCAGAGGTGCCTACGCACATGCTATAGTGCGGCCCTAGGGGAAGAGATTTCCACCATCCAGACAACCCCTCCCCCACACCTCAGAAAACCAGAGGCCAGAGCACACAAAGCCAATAACCAGGACCTCAGTTCCCAACACAAGAAGCTTGGGATAGAACCCCCAACCACAGAAGCAGAGATCCATTTTGAAAGCCATGAAAAAGACAAACACGAAGAAGCATTCCACAAAGCCAAGGCCTCTTGATTCTTTTTTATGGAGACAGGGAAGATCAAAATACCAATTCAGATGAGGACAGCATTGACACTATATTCATATCTGAAACTTCAAAAGGGTATGTGAACAAGTGTCAAGCCCAAAAAGCATTCCTGGAAGGGCCCAAAGAGGACTTCAAAAACCAAATTGGAGACATAAGATAAAAACTAGAAAAACAATTCACTGATGAGATCAAATCTTTAAGAAGTAAAATTGGCAAAATAGTTAAGGAGGTTCACAATCAAACTGGAAAGAATGATTCCCTGAAAAGTAAAATTAACCAAGTGGGAAAGGAAGAGCACAAGCTAAATGAAGAAAACAATTTGTTAAAAATTAGAATTGGGCAAGTGGAAACTCATGACTCAATGAGGCATCAAGAATCAGTAAAATAAAATCTAAAGAATGAAAAAAATAGAAGAAAAGGTTAAATATATGATTGGAAAAACAACTGACCTGGAAAATAGAACCAAGAGAGACAATCTAAAAATTATTGGTCTACTAGAAAGTCTTGATGAAAAAAAGAGCCTGGACAGTATCTTCCAGGAAATTATCAAGGCTATCTGAGGTCCTAGAACCAGAAGGTAAAATAGTTATAGAAAGAATGCATTGATTACCCCCTGAAAGAGATCCCGAATTGAAAACCCCAAGAAATATTGTAGCCAAATTCCAGAATTATCAGGTGAAGGAGAAAATACTGCAAGCAGCCAGAAAGAAACAATTCAAATATCACAGAACTATCGTCAGGATTATGCAGGATCTTGTAGCTTCTACATTGAAAGACAGGAGGAATTGGAATATGATATTCTGAAAGGCAAAGAAGCTTGTACTACAACCAAGGATCAACTACCTGGTAAAATTGAGCCTAATTTTTAGGCAAGGAGATGGACATTTAATAAAATAATGGAATACCAGACCTTCCTGGTGAAAAATCATTGGAAAATTTGATCTTCAAATACAAAACTCAAGAGAGACATAAAAGGTAAATGGGGGAAAAACCTTGTTATTCAAAAACCTTGTTATGCAAACTGTTTACATCCATCCCTCTATGAGAAGATGACATTTGTAACTCTTGAGAACTGCATCTTTATTATGATAATTAGATGGGGTATATGTAGACAGAGGGTATGGGTATGTTTCCTTCGAATTGATCATAAAAACAATTAACTGGTGGAAAGGGATTGTCCTGGGAGAAGAGTAATGGAGGAGGCAGAAAAGGGTAAATTTAATCACAAAAAAGGCAAACACACCAATTACAGTATAAGGAAAGAAGGGAGGGAGATGAGCATAGTTTGAACCTTACTGTCATCAAATTTGGCTCGAGGATGGAATAACATACTCAGAGAGGGTGATTGAAGGGAGGGCAGACTGAGGGAGGCAGTGGTCAAATTGTTTAGATCCTTATATATGACTATATTGTTTTAAATATGTCAATCTTGAGAATTGAACAGTTACTATGACAATTGAAAGGGATATACATAGACTGAGGGTGTCAGTATAAAATACCTGATATGAAGATAAAAAACATAATTAAGGGGTATAAAGGGATAGTTCTGGGAGAAAGGGAAGGAGGTGGTAGAAAAAGATAAATAACATCGAATGAAGAGGCACAAAAACATATTATAGTAGAGGGAAATAAGGGATGGACAAGAGCAGTATTTGAGCTTCAGTCTCATCAGATTTGGTTCAAGGAGGTAATAACATACTCTGATAAGTATAGAAATCCAACTTGTCCTACAGGCAGTAGGAGGGCAAAGGTGAAAGAAAAGGGGTGGTGATCAGAAGGGAGGAAGGAAATAGCAAGGGGGAAAGGGTAAAAAAAAAGAGGGGAGTCAATAAGGAAGGAAAACTAATGAAAGTGGTGGTCAAAAGCCAAACTCTTTTGAGGAGTGGAAGGGAGAAGGGAGAAATAAAAGCATAATGGGGGGGGGGGGGTGGAGAAATAGGATGGAGGAAAAGACAGATAGTAACCATAACTGTGAATGCAAATGGGATGAACTCTCCCATAAAACAGAGGCAGATAGCAGAATGGATTAAAAACCATAATCTTTCAATATGCCGTTTACAAGAAACAAATTTGAAAGAGGGAGATGCAGTTAAAAATAAAAGGCTGGAGTAGAATATATTATACTTCAGCTAAAGTAAAAAAAAAAAAAGCAGGGGCAGAAATCCTAATCTCAGATAAAGCAAAAGCAAAGATAGATCTAATTAAAAGAGATAAGGAAGAACACTATATTTTGCTAAAATGCACCATAGACAATGAAGCAATATCCTTACTTAGCATATATGCTCCAAGTGGTCTAACATACACATTTTTAGAGGAGAATTAAGGGAGTTACAGGAAGAAATAGAAAGCAAAATGATACTAGTGGGGGACATCAACCTTTCCCTCACTGAATTTGATAAATCTAATCTCAAAATAAGCAAGAAATAAGTTAATGAGGTGAATAGAATTTTAGAAAAGTTAGATATGATAGAGCTCTGGAGAAAACTGAATAAGAATGAAAAGAAATTTACATTTTTTTCAGTGGTAAATGGCACGTATTCAAAAATTGACCAGGTACTAGAACATAAATACCTCACAATCCAGTGCAGAAATAGTCAGTCAATGCATCCTTTTCAGATCATGATGCAATTAAAATTACCTGTAATAAAGGACCATGGAAAGATAACTAAAAATTAATTGGAAACTAAATAATCTAATCCTAAAGAATGAGTGGGCCAAAGAACAAATCATTGAAACATTTAATAACTTCATTAAAGAGAATGACATTAATGAAACCACATACCAAAACTTATGGGATGCAGCAAAAGCAGTTCTTAGGGGAAATTTTAAATCTCTAAATGCTTACATCAAGGTTGTCCAAAATGGCTCCGCTGTATGTGGCCCACAGTGGGGTTTATGTAGCTTGCCTACAGGCATAGAAATTTTGTAAAGGAAATTACATAAAGGAAACCAAGCTACCATAGAGCTCTCACTAAAATGGCAAAACAAAATATGTTGCCTATTGTTTCAATAAAAACCTAAGGTTAGACAGCCCTGGCTTACATGAATAAAATAGAGAAAAAGGAGATCAATAAATTTGGAAAGCTAGAAAAAGTATAAATGGAAAATCTCCAATTAAATACCAAATTGGAAATACTCAAAATCAAAGGAGAGATTAATAAAATTGAAATCAAGAAAATTATTGAACGGATGAATAAAACTAAGAGCTGGTTTTATGAAAAAATCCAATAAAATTGATAAACTTTTGGTCAATATAATTAAAAAAAGAAAGAAGAAAACCAATTTACCAGTATCAAAAATGAAAAGGATGAATTAACCTCAATGAAGAGGAAATTAAAACAATAATTAGGAACTATTTTACCAAGTTGAATGCCTGTAAATTTTACAGCCTTAGAGAAATGGGTAAATATTTACAAAAGTATAAATTGCCCAGGTTAACAGAAGAGGAAATAAAATACCTAAATAACCCCATCTCAGAAAAAAAACAAAATGAGCAAGCCACCAATGAACTCCGTAGGAAATCTCCAGGGTCAGATGGTTTTACAAGTGAATTCTATGAAACATTTTAAGAACAATTAATCCCCATACTTTGTAGACTGGGAAAATAGGTGAAGGAGTGCTACCAAATTCCTTTTATGACAAAATATTGTACTAATACCTAAGCCATGAAGAGTCAAAGCAGAGAAAGAAAATAATAGACCAATTTCCCTGAGTATTGATGCAACAATTTTAAATAAAATATTAGCAAAAAGATTGCAGCAACTTGTCATGAGAATAATACAAAAAAACTACATGAAATAATAAACAACTTTAGCAAAGTTGCAGGATATAAAATAAATGAACATAAATCCTCACCATTCCTATATATTGCTAACAAAACCCAACAGCAAGAGATAGAAAGACATTTTTCATTTAAGATAACTTTAGACACTATAAAATATTTGGGAGTTTACCTGCCAAGACAAACCCAGGGCTCGTATGAACACAATTACGAAAACACTTTTCACACAAATAAAGTCAGATCTAAATAACTGGTAAAACATCAATTGCTCATGGTTAGGCTGAGCTAACATAATAACAATGACAATATTGCCTAAATTAATTTACTTATTCATTGCCATACTAATCAAACTAGCAAAATTATTTTACAAAGCTTTATAAAATAGCAACAAAATTCATCTGCAAGAATAAAAGTTCCAGAATATCAAGGGAATTAATGAAAAGAAATGCTAGGCAAGGTGGCCTAGCCATACCAGATGTTAAACTGTACTGTAAAGCAACAGTCATCAAAACTACCCGGTATTGGCTAAGAAACAGAGCGGTGGATCAGTGGAACAGGTTAGGCACACAAGACACAATAGTCAACAACTATAGCAATCTACCCTTTGATAAACCCAAAGCATCCAGCTTCTGGGCAAGAACTCACTATTTCACAAAAACTGCTGGGAAAACTAGAAAATGGTATGGCAGAAACTGGGCATAGACCAACATCTTACACTGTATACCAAAATAAGGTCAAAATGGACTCATGATTTAGGAATAAGGGCTGATAGTATAAGCAATTTGGGGGAACAAGGAGTAGTTTATCTGTCAGATTTATGGGAAAGAAACGAATTCATGACCCAACAAGAGATAGAGAGCATTACAAAATGCAAAATGGATAATTATGACTATATTAAATTGTAAAGCTTTTGTATAAACAAAGCCAATGCAACAAAGATGAGGAAGGAAACAGAAAACTGGGAGAAAATCTTTATAACTAGTGTGTCTGATAAAGCACTTATATCTAAAATATAAAGGCAAACGAGCCAAATTTATAGGAATACGAGTGTGTTGACAAGCAAAATGGTCTTTGTTTTCTTTGAATAATTCAGTATATTTCCTTGACCCTTGCTAAGTGTTAAGCCCCAGGCCCAGAGCCCTGTTGGGTGTGGAACCTATGTGGATGTGAGCCTCCCAGGACCCTGGGGGGGAGTGGCTAGCACTGGAGCCAATAGAAGCCTGTGGTGGGAGGAGCTTGTGGAACGCTTGGAGCAGAGCTAAGAGGCAGTTGGAGGCAGTTGGAGAAGCAGTGGGGAGGCAGTTGGAGAGGTTGTTGGTGACAGGAGTTAAGAGCTGAAGGAGAGAGGAAGCAGTCAGCTAGCTGGAATACAGCTTGGAGAGTGTGGCGGAAGTGGTGTCGATGGCAGCAGAGATAGCTACAACTGAAGCTGAAGAGAAAGCTGAAGCTGAAGCAGGAGCTGCGGAAGCAGAGCCCACCCAAAAGTAGAGCTGACCCGTGTGTAGACCCAGGAGTGCGAGCAAGGACTTGAGGCCAGTAAATATGATTTGGCTAAATACTATCTTGTTTTTCTGTGGCCTCCTGGTTACTCTTGTGAGGCGGACTTATTGGGCCTGGAAGCTTGCGATTAAAGTGTTGAAATGGGGAGGCTGGTTCGTGAATCTGTTTCTGTGGAGCTTAAATAAATGTTTTATTGCATTCTACTTAGAGAATCTCTCATACCTTGCGATTTCGAACCATTCAAACATATACATGATTATATTTGAGATTATAAATTCGGCCTTCTTACTTCAATGAGTCATTCCCCAATTGAGAAATCGTCAAAGGATATGAACAGGCAGTTTTCAGAGGAAGAAATTAAAGATATCTATGGGCATATGAAAAAAATACTCTAGATCACTATTGATTAGAGAAATGCAAATCAAAAGAACTCTTAGGTACCACATCTCTCCTACCATATTGGCTAACATGACAAAACAGGAAAATGATGAATGCTTGAGAGAATGTGGAAAAATGAGAACATTCTTACATTGTTGGTGGAGTTGTGAACTGATCCAGCCATTCTAGAGAGCTATTTCGGTCTTTGCTCAAAGGGCTATAAAAATGTGCATACACTTTGACCCAGCAATACCACTTCTAGGGCTATATCCCAAAGAGATCACACAAGTGGGAAAGGGACCTGGACGTACAAAAATATTTATAGTAGCTCCTTTTGTGGTGGCAAAGAATTGGAAGTGAAGGAGATGCTCATCAATTAGGGAATGGCTGAGCACAATACTATTGTGGTATAAGAAATGAGGAGCAGATGGACTTCATTATAACCTGGAATGACTTATATGAACTCAGGATGAGTGAGAGGGGCAGAACGAGGAGATCATTATATATGGTATCTGTAAGGACTAACTTTGATAGACTTGATTCCTCCCATCAATGTAAGGTCCAAAAAAATTCATGATGGAAAAAAACCATGCATATCCAGAAAAAGAATTATAGAGTCTTAATGCAGATTGAGGCAAACCTTATGCTCTCTCTTTTTGTACTTTTTTGGTTTTGTTTTTCTTTTCTCATGATTCATTCTATTGTTTATAATTCTTTTTTATTTATTTTTTTTATTTTTAGTTTACAACATTCAGTTTTACAAAATTTTGAGTTCCAGATTTTCTTCCCTCCCTCCCTCCCCAAGATGGCACAGAATCCCATATAGCTTCCATGTATAACTTCTCATTGAATTAATTTACACACTGGTCAAGTTATGGAGAAGAACTGTGATCAATGAAATTAATCATGTGAAAGAAGAAACAGGACCAAAAAATAAACCCAACCCAAAAACAAAAACAAAAGACAGAAAAAATGAAAGAGAGAAAAAAAGGGGGAAAAAAGGCTAGCATGAAGTGTGCCTCAATCTGCATTCATACTTCATAGTTCTTTCTCTGGATGTAGATAGCATTCTCCATCGTGAGTCCTTTGGAGTTGTCTTTGTACCTTGTGTTGCTGAGAAGAGCGAAGTCTGTCAGGGTTGGTCCTCATGGAATCCATATATCTGTGGTTATGTATAATGTTCTCCTGGCTCTGCCCTGCTCACTCAGCATTATGTCGTGTAGGCTTTTCCAGGTTGTTATGAAGTCTGTATCATCCCCATTTCTTATAGCACAAGAGCATTCCATAACTTTCATATGCCACAGCTTGTTCAGCCATTCACTAATTGATGGGCATCCCTTTGATTTCCAATTCTTAGCTACCACAAAAAGAGCAGCTATAAATATTTTTGTACATATGGGTCCTTTTCCTGCTTGTGTTATTTCTTTGGGATACAACCTTAGAAGTGGTATTTCTGGGTCAAAGTTCAAAGTATGAACATTTTTGTAGCCCTTTGGGCATAGTTCCAAATTGCTCTCCAAAATGGCTGGATCAGCTCACAACTCCACCAGCAATGTAACAATGTTCCAATTTTCCCACATCCTCTCCAACATTTCTCCTTTTCCTGTTTTGTTATTTTAGCCAATCTGACAGGAGAGATGTGGTACCTAAGAGTTGTTTTGATTTGCATTTCTCTAATCAGTAGTGATTTAGAGCATTTTTTCATAAGCCTATAGATATCTTTGATTTCTTCCTCTGAAAACTGCCTTTTCATATCCTTTGACCCTTTCTCAATTGGGGAATGACTTGTATTCCTATAAATTTAGCTCAGTTCCCTGTATATTTTAGAGATGAGGCCTTCATCAGAGACAATAGTTGTAAAGATTTTCTCCCAATTTTCTGCTTCCCTCCTAATTTTTGTTGCATTGGCTTTTTTTTGTACAAAAACATTTCAATTTAATATAATTGAAATTATCCATTTTGGATTTTGTAATGCTCTCTATCTCTTGTTGGGTCATGAATTCTTTTCTTTTCCATAAATCTGATAAGTAAACTATTCCTTGCTCTCCCAAGTTACTTATAGTATCAGCCTTTACTCCTAAATAATGAATCCATTTTGACTTTATTTTGGCATATGGTGTAAGATATTGGTCTATGCCCATTTTCTGCCCTACCATTTTCCAATTTGTTCAACAGTTTTTGTGAAATAGAGAATTATTAGCCCAGAAGCTGGCCTCTTTGTGTTTATCAAAGAGTAGATTTATAATTCTTCTTTATAGCTGGACTATTATGTAAATAAGTTCAATGTGAAGGTACATGTAGAACATACATTGGATACCATCTTGAAGGGGAGGAAGAAGGAGAAGGAGGGAGAGAAAATTGTGGAATTGAGTGCTGTAAACTAAAAACAAAAAAAAAACAAATTTATTAATAACAGAAAGAAAGAAAATGATGTTTTTTATTTTCCGTTTCCCTTTTTATACCTCTCTTGGGTCTTGTATTTTGAAGATCAAATTTTCTTTTGAGCTCTGAACTTTTCATCAGGAAGGTTTAGAAGCCCCCTATTTTATTCATATTCATCTCCTCCCCTGAAAGACAATGCCCAATTTTGCTCAATAGTTGGCCCTTATTTGTAATCCATACTCTTTTCCCTTACAGAATATTGTATTCTAATCCTCCAATCTTTTAATGTAGAAGCTACAGGGTCCTGTGTAATCTTGATTGTGGTTTTATGATACTTAAATTTTTTCTATCTTGTTGTTTGCAGAATTTTCTCCTTGACCTGATCATTCCTGAATTTGGCTACAATATTTTTTTGGTGTTTTCAATTTGGGATCTCTTTCAAGAAGTGGTCAGTGGGCTCTTTCAATGACTATTTTTCCCTTTGGTTCTAGGACATCAGGAAAATTTTCATTGGTGATTTTTTAAATGATGCTGTCCAGGTTCTCTTTTTTAATCATGGCTTTCAGGTAGGCCAACAATTCTTGGATTATCTTTCCTGGATCTATTTTCCACGTTAGTTGTTTTTCCAATGAAGTATTTTGAATTTTCTTCTACTTTTCATTCTTTTGATTTTGTTTGAATTTTGATGTCTCGTAAAGTCATTAGTTTCCACTTGCCTCATTCTAATTTTTAACAAATTGTTTTCTTTAGTTAGCTTTTGTGCCTCTTTTTCCATTTGGACAATTGTCTACATTTTAAGGAGTTGTTTTTTTCCAGCGTACTGTCTTCCATATGACCAATAATATTTTTTTAAAGTCTACAGTCAATTTTGTCCTTCCTTTTCGAAGGTATTGACTCTTGCTTGAATACCTCTCATTTCTTTTCCCAATTTTTCTTCTACCTCTTTTATTTGACTTTTAATTTTCTCCTTGAGCTCCTCCAGGAAGGCTTTTTTGGCTTAAGACCAATTCATATTCCCCTTTGAGGTTTCAGATGTGGGTATATTGACAATGTTTTCCTCTTCTGAATTTCTATTTCGATCTTCCATCTCCCCATAGAAATAATCTATGGGAAGTATCTGTTTCTGCTTTTTTACTCATGATGTTTGCCCATTTTCTGGCTTTTAAAGTTGAGGTCTCCTACTGGAACACAGGGGGCACTGCCACAAGCTTCCTGTGCTGGGAGCCTGACTTTGTGTGCTAGGGCCTCAAGTACTGGCAGCTGGAGGCCGTAGGGGTCTGGCAGCTTACCTGGTGCTGGCCTGAGGTCCTAGTGGTGGTGGCTGCATGTGCTAAAGCCAAGTGGGGTTTTTCTGCATTTCTCCAGGGGTATACTGAAGCTCAGCTGCAGGGGTCTCCTTGCTGGAGGAAGGCTGCTCACCTGAGGCTGTGCTGAAGCATGTGGGATTTTGGCTGCTAGAGGATGATGCCTGTCTGCTGGTGCATGTGGTGGTTCTCTTATCTGGAGTCTTATGGTTCCCCTGGCTTTACAAAGTATATGAGTAAGACAAAATTCATGACCTCAAAGAGGACCATGAGCATACCTGAATGGTTCAGAATCACAAAGTATAATGAATACTCTAGGTAGAAGGCAGAGGAACTACAACATTTATTTGGACTCCAAAAGATCAGATCAAAGGACCAATGCCCCCAATTCAATATCATGGCAACAACATTCCAAAACTAATAAGCCCACCTCAGTACAGTAATAAGGAGATTACAACAAAATATTATATCAGCAAGCCAGACTTGTACTTGTACTTCCCCTCAATGCTAGGGCCCTCCTATAAGAAGATCACTCACAAGTCCTATGTCCCTCCTGAGCACTTTTTTCTGAATCTCTGCTGACTCCAAGTTCCAAAACTCCCTCATGTGTTCAGCATTCTCTGCTCTGCATGCTCTGGAAGTTGGTTCTTGGCTCCTGAATCCTGCTTCTCTCCATTCTGCTCTCAGTCCCCAGTCCTCAATTTCTCATCTTCTCACTTCTAGTCCTCTGTTTCTCAGCTTCTTCAGCTTCTGCCCTTTCCAAGCTCTGTTCTCTTTTTATACAGTCCATAGATGTCATCTGATTGACTAGTGCTCCAGAATATGCTATTGGTTCTGGTCTTAGAAACTAGCTAACTAGTTTCCCAACTGGCCTGGGGCCTCACACTTAATTAGTTAAAGGGTGTGGGCCTCTCTCTAATCACATCTCCTTTGTTGGCCCCACCTGAAGTCCCACCTGAAGTCTCTTCAACAGGCCAGGAAAAGATCTTTTCACTTACTGATGGACTTTACACCGAGGCACATGGGGGTCCTGATGTTGGCATTTCCCTGCTCTGGCGCCCAGGATCTCTTGATGGTTTGCTGAGGTGAGGCTTGCTGCTGGCTTGCTGGAACATTGATTATCTTGGACTGTGCTATCCTTCCACCAGGGTGATGGAGACCTTTCCTGTTAATCCTCCAAGCCTCCCAGAATAAAAGACTGCCATCTTTCTGCTGGCTCTGCTGTTCCAGGATTTTTCCTGAGGCAATATTTCTTTTGCTTTTTAGAGGTCAATAAGGGAAAGTGAGAGCAGCTTCCTTCTTACTCCACTATCTGTAACAACAATGTTACTTGCAACTACTATGGCTGTGTAAGGCCAATAACACCAGATTACAAGAAGGCTGCTAGGACAGGTTCTTTGATCTGCCTTTCTAAGGAACACTACTTTAAAGGGTTTACAGTCTCACTTTAATTAAGCAAACATATAGCATTCACTTAGTTCAAGGGGAAAAAGTCAGCACCCTGAATTTCAGAGCAGCTACAAACAGAAATTACAAACTGAGAAAATATAAACAGAGCAAATAACACAAATCAACAGACATGCTTCTACCTGTCTGACCAAAGATATACATACATAGTTACCAGAGAGCGAAGCACCAATGTCTGGGTTTTCAAATCCATGGGGGCTCCTTAACAGCTACTCAGGGTCTCCACACCAACACTCTTCCAATGAGTGAGACCCAAACAAAATGCTAACTTCAGAGTATATATATACTTCTTCAGGGTCAGAATGCTTCACACCTCTTGAGGGTTTCACACCTCTTGAGAGTTTCACATGTCTCATGACCTAACTAGTAAAATGGTGTGTGCCTTCCTACAAACAAAGGCAAAATTCAATCAAGGCACTTGATTGCCTGACTGTTGAGAAGCACTCCAAAACAAAAGACAACAAAAAGTCCCATTTTGCTTGCCATTACACCATCTTATCTCCCAGAAGTCGAATCCCAAGTCAATGCTCTCTTAAGGCTATATCCATCAACTCTGATAAGAACTTCTTTCAGAGACAATTCAATCTGCAATTCTGATAGGGTGCTTGTTCTATGTCTCTAACCCATCAACCTCAGGTATATTTGAGAGACTGGATATAGTATGTTCTCCTTGCTTTCTGCACTCTTCATTGGCAATCTCAATCACTTTCAGTTAATATCCCATAATTGTGTGTGTGTGTGTGTGTGTGTGTGTGTGTGTGTGTGTACTTCTAACAGAAATAGTAAAGTAATGAGAAAAAGTGATTTTTTGACAGGTTGAATATGAAGTAGTTATGAGATATTCAAGAAGAGGTATCTTATAGATTGGGAACTCAGAACAGCGTCAGAGCTTTAAATAGAGAAATGGCAGATATGTGTATATATTTATGTATGTATGTGTATGTTCACATGTATATACACAGATATACATAAATACACACATATGTATATGTACATATATCTATGTATAAATGTGTACACATATGTATATCTGCTGTATCTCTGTTCAAAGCTGTGATGCTATTCTGAGTTCCAAATTTATAAGCTATCTCTTCTTGTATATCACATAAGCACTTCATATTCAACCTGTGAAAAATCACTTTTTCTTGTTACTTTACTATTTCTGTTAGAGGTAGTATGATTCACCCTTATCTCCCATGTTTGAAACTTTATCTTTGACTTTTTGCTCTCCCTGACCATTTATATATATATTGTAACCAAATAAAGTTAATCGTACCTCCTCAATATTTGTAACATCCTCTTTATTCCCACAGTCATACCCTAATATAGGCATCTGATAGCTATTAGGTCAGCTGCATTTTGAGTTGGAAGGGTCTTTGGATGTCATAAAGTTAAAACTTCTCATTTAATATATGAGTAAGCTGAGACCCAGAAAATCTTGGTTTGTACGAGATCATCAAGGCAGCTTAATTATATATTCAGTACTCTTCCCATGAAATCTCCAAAAATATATAAGAAAGGAGCTCATCTTTTTTTAAAAATAAATTGCTCCTCCTTCTGATTTTAATATTTCTATCTGTAGCATTGCCATAAAAATTTTCCTTGCTTGTGACCATAAGGTAGCTTTGACTCTTCCCTCTCACATGTTTTATACCCAATCAGTCACCAAATCTTATCAATTCTCTCTGGAACATCTTTGTATGAATACCTTCCCTCTGCTAATACATTACTATAGACACTAATTACAACCCATTTGGACTGAAAAGATTGGCTTCTAGCAAGTTGTTCCACTACCACCTTCTCTACATTCAAATGTACGTTCATATATTTTCCAGATATCATTTCTCCAGTTACACAACTTTCTAACTCAGACTTCTGAGTTCTCTATATAGTAGACACTTCATAAATGTTTATTGAATGGCTGAATGGAGGATGCCACTAAAAATGGCAATAAGCAATTGTGGGAAAGTTATTCCACTTGTAGAATCCAAGATAAGTTTGTGGCAGCCAGATTGTGGAAAGTCGTCAATGCCAGGGCACAGAATTTTAGCTTGATAAGTTCATTTTTTAATAGACAGTTGTGTATGTGTGGTGCTGTGGATAAGAAACTTTTCATGCATTTTTAGATGAGGTCATTATATTATTAGTTTTACATTATCTTTTATTTTGTTGCAAGAGCCTTGTCTCAGAGTGGGAGCAATTTGTAAATGTGATATAGAACCAAAGCATTGCTAAACTTAAAAAAGGAATTTTGACTCTATTTGGCAGATAATAAACAGTTTCGTGAGGGGGAGGGGGAATAAGGCAATTAGAGTTAAATGATTTGTCCACAGTCACACAGCTAATAAGTGTCTGAGGCTTGACTTTCAACTAAGATCCTCCTGATTCCAGGGTCAGTACTCTACTCATTGTGCCACCTAGTTGCCCCAGTTATTTATTTTAGCAGTGAATTGATATGCTTAGATCTATGCATCAGAAAGATTAATTTGGAAGTGGTAAACATGATGATTTGTAAGCAGTAGTGCATAATTAATGTGTCACCTTAGAATCATGAATTTTCAGCCTTTTGAATTAATTCTGAAGCTTTTTCTTTTATTTTCCACTCTCCCTGATCCTTTTTGCTTCAACTAAATCTTTGCCAGTTCTTCTCCCTCCATATCTTTCCCACTTTTTCTATTCCCATAGCCACACACTAGTATGGGCATATAACAGATACTAGTATTTGTGGCTTGGTTACCCTCTTGAATTTCATCCTTTTACAGATGAGAAAACTGTTATGTGGCCAGAGGTTATATGGTTTACCCAAAGTCTGGTAGCAAGTAAGTAGCAAAACTCTTAGACAATAATTTCAATGCTCTTTCCACAACATCATTCCATCAGGTCTCAAAGTCATAGCCTGTGGTTTTTCTTCTTGTGTCATACATAAAGTAGCTCAAAAAATATGCTGAGTTTAAATGTTAGATGTCTATATAGCACCAAGTTTTCAGGTTAGATAGCATTGTATTCATATAGACAACTGTTTGCTTCATTTATAGATTCACAGAATTTAGAGCTTAGAATTTATAGAAAGAACATTGCACAAGGAGTCTGAGTAGCTGGATTTGAGTCCTGATTTTTCTACCTGGTTATCTGTATGATTCTGGGTAAGTGACTTACCCTCTCCAAGATTTAGTTTCTTCATCTCTAAAACAAACAAATCACAGCAACAAAACTGAAATGAGAGGATAGGAGCAGATAATTCCTTTGGTCCCTTCTAACCCTAAATCCTAAAGAAATATAAGTTGTTTGTCCTTTGTTTCAAAGAGGACAAATGACATCACAGGTGATGTTTTGACTTGCAGGTGAATTGGACCAAAGGAATTATCTGCTCCTATCCTCTCATTTCAGTTAAGTGAAGCAGAACTGCTCAAAGCTCTCAGAAACACTCTCTCTTCCAGAGTTATCCAAGTCCAGTGACAAGAAAAAAGTCAGCATGACTGGAGATGGCCCAGGATGTGGTGGATGACATTGACATCTTCTGTGTCTGACCAAGCTCTAAGCAGTACACAGTGCCTGCTTTAGCCACCTTTATGGCTATTGAAACAAATTATTCTCATCCACCCATTCCACCAGGTGAAGACTTCATATGCTTGGTGTAGACATTCTAACTCAACAATTGGTTTGAGGTCTGTCAGTTACCTTCAACCTGGTTTAGCCCATCTGTCAAGATGGTTTTACCAGGGTGTGGCTGCTGTGCATGCTAGAGCTTCTTGGAGCCACAAGTGAGAGTTGGGTGAAGGTTGATACCAAAGATGGATAAGGAGCCCTGAAAAGGGTTCAGGGAGCCCTCATACCACAGGTGCTAGTCCTCCCTGAGCATCCCATACACCCAAAAGACTTAGTACTCTGTAACAGAAGGACTTGGATTCAATATGTTCTAAGAAAATCCCATTTGACTGAATTTTTCATTGAGTTGACTGATTTTTAATTGGATGGACTTAATTGACCATGTTTTTGGCAACATTTAGTCAGACTAATAGTTGAACTTAAGAACTAGCATGAAGTAGTAGTCCTGCAGTTAGTGAAGTAACACATCAATTAAGTATCACTAGGTACACCCAAATCAGGGTAGATCCTAATTATTCTGACAAACTTCATGCTGGGAAATTGATCTTCAAAGATTTCTTAATGCTTTTTAAAACCTGTTTACTTCATTTTAAAACTTCAAAGTCTGCTTCTCTATAAATGCTTTTATTCATCTGAGCAGAGCTTCCAAAGCACTACATTATGGCAAAAATGGGAACTTATTGAAGCAAAGTCATCTTCTGTCAAACAATACTGTAAGAGGCTTTTCCTTTAGCAGAGAAATCACGAATATTTTATAAGAACATTTCCACAAACCTGCTGTCTCTGTTCATTAGCATTTGCTGGGGGTGTCAAAATGAGTTACTGTAATTTAAATATTTTGCTAATATGCATATCAAACTTTCATTTAAAACATATTAATCATTCATATCTAATTTCTCACTAAATATGTATTTCTGAACAGTTAGCAGTGTAACAATTCTAATATAGTAAACTAAACTCCATCGTTTCTTTTACTCACTTATCACATTTTAAATACATTAATTTTTTCCCTAATGCAAATCTGAGTGTGTTTTCTTCAGGAAGAAATATAATAAACTAAGAAGCAACCTAATTTGCACCTCTTCCCCATGACAACATAGTAAAGAGGAGAGAGGACAGTGTTATGCTTAGAATGAATTAGAAGTATAGGTTTAGCTATTGGCCAAGTGGTTATCATAAGACTTGTGGACCACAATGCAGAAGGGTATTAAGAAGACAAAAACAACCTAAACGAAAGTTCTGTTGATTGAACAAAGGATATTTAACTAGAGTTTCAAGAGTAATTATTTATGTGCCTCTGTTTGGTACAAATAAACTTGATGAGGATGACAGTGATGATCATGAAGATAATGCCCCCTCCTCCATCATGCAGGAGTTGGAGGAAATGCAAAACAAAGACTTGCCAGGAAGGGTGAGATATAGAGGGGATCTATGTGCCATGAAATGGATATAGTAGCTGTGAAGGCCTGTTAGGAACCCTGAAACACTGGATTATTGCACTCTGCCAGTATCACTGATTGGTTAAGCATTCCAGCCAATGTGATGAAACTGCTCTTCCGAAT
Source organism: Phalanger gymnotis (assembly GCA_028646595.1). Classification (NCBI taxonomy): domain Eukaryota; kingdom Metazoa; phylum Chordata; class Mammalia; order Diprotodontia; family Phalangeridae; genus Phalanger; species Phalanger gymnotis. Next base: position 472,611,481 of record CM053622.1, on the reverse strand, counting down.
TTAAGAAATAGTTGGAAAGAGAAGCATAAAATCATGATTGCAAATAGATTGTTGCAGAGGGTAATGGTTCAAGCGGTTATCTTTTATATTCATAGTATAAAAAATACAAGTTAGATGGAAACCAATCAGAGATACCAATACCTCATCTGCTGAAAATGCTTCAGTGCAAATGACACTAACAACTAAAGTAGGACAAACCATGAATAGGTTGAAGGCATGAATACTTTAATTTTGTACCAGTATTATTTCACAAAAGTAGAAAAACAAAACAAAAACTAGAGATAGATCTCACCAGTTATAGGATTTGTCAGAAATGTTTTATTAATGGTACCATTGGCCTGATATTACACAGCAATGTATTACTGACAAGGTTATGGCAATCATTAAAAACAAAATTTCAGTACTATGACTTGATTAAAAGAAGTAGATACAATTCAGGAACTTCTTCACTAAATTGAAGATGGAAAAGAAAATAACCCAAGGTCACTGAAAATCTTCACTTAATGTAGACTCCAGAAATTATATCTAGGATAACATGACAGCATTAATATCTGTAATTATTTTGAAAGGAGATGAATACATTAAGATTAAGATTCTAAAAATCCCTTTTAGAGGTTGAATTAAACTTGATTAAAATGGATATTTGCTATAACTATTATGAAACAATGCACGCTACCACAGTTCTTGACAAAAAGTATAAAGATATTCTAGGAAATTAACCCTTGGAAAGTATGTTGGAAAAAAAACCAGGAAGAATAAATGGAGAAAATGACTAGGAAAATACTTAAGTATTGCCATCAAACATCACTGTAACAGAAACAAGTTAAGAGAGCTAGTGAAGAAGGAAAAATGTTCAAAGATGACACTAATATCTAGCTTGCATAAACAGGAAAAAAACTTGGATGCTATCCTGATTAACATAAACAATAAACAGTCATCTATTGGTCACAAGAAGTCTAACACAATGAAAATGCAAGCTGGATTAAATTTAAAATAAATTTTGCATATTATGATCAAATTGATGATATAATACTTATGTCAAAAGAGGTAACTTAAAATATACTTTATCTGCATTTCTAGAGAATGGTTGGATCAGGACATAGCTAACATTATTGGCTCACATATTTCCTACTGGTGTGTGAATTACTAGCAAATCCCTATACCAGCTTCCTCTTAGATGCATGTATGATGTCACCTTTCTTATCAAAACACATGACATATCTATTATTGCAAGATGAGAACACCAGAGACTCCACATATGGAATAAATACATTTATGTACCTTATATAAAACAATCACATCTTGAATCATTAAAAATACATAATCACTTATAAGAAAAGAACATATCATCTGAAGAGCTAACAGGGACTCTCAAGAAGCCATAAGGAACATAAAGAACAGCAGATTTGTTTGCAGAAATGAAAGGGTTTATAATAGCAATTCACAACCAGGTCATTGCTATCTTAGAATTCAGACTTAGAGATCATTGTAGTTTATATAAGGAAATAGTAGAAAATGTACTTTTCTGCAAGCTTAGAAAATAGCACCTACTAAATACTTAGCAAGAAATAATATGGTAGCCTAAATATTAGAAGCTTTCTACCATTCATGAGGACTAACAGTTGACACATTTCCATACTACAGAGAACTCAAAGTATACTGGAGAACTGAACTAATAAATTGTACTGGAATTAGGGATAAAAATATAAATAACGAAACAATCTCTACAATCCAAGTGCTTTTTTGCATATCTATGACTACTCAGAAACCTGTCTACTCCCTGCTGAAGAGACAATCTACCTTATAACAAATATGTGTAGTCTAAATAAACATATCAGCAGATTGACCAACTCTTGGAATGCATATCTCATTCTTCATTTCTAATGCATTATTTCTCTTCAGAGTTGGGAATTACATATAAGTCTTTTAATGCCACTGTTATTTTGCAAATTGCTCAAAGTTGTTTCCCCTCATACTATTGTTGGTTTCATAGTATAAATTATTTCTTTGTTCCTGTTCATTCCACACCACATCAGTTTATACAATTCTCCTGGTGTCTCTTTGAATCTATCATAAGCTATTAGGTTATAGACTGGCTTTGTAGTTTCATTGGTATAGGGAACTACAAGGTGAGCAAACTCCTTCTACTACTGAAGGTGGGCATCTTCTCTTCACGTATTTGTGAGAATCACGGTCACAAGGGGGGCAGAGCCAAGATGGAGGCTGGAAAGCAGGGACTGGTGTGAGCTCCCCACCAAGTCCCTCCAAACACCTATAAAAAAAATGGCTCTGAACCAATTCTACAACTGCAGAACCCACAAAGTGGTGGAGGGAAGCAGGGCTCTAGCCCAGGACAGCCTGGATGGTCTCTGGGTAAGGTCTGCCTTGCACGGAGCTGGGAGCAGAGGGGAGAGGAGCTGAGCCGATCAGAGCCCAGCGTGCGTGGCGCAGACCAACCAGACCACTGACCGACCAGACCAGGAGCCGAGCAGAGAGTGCCCTAGCACCCTGAATTACTGAGCTGTGGCATTTACCAGACCTCTCAACCCACAAGCACCAAAGACAATAGAGAAGGTTAATGGAAAAAGCTGCGGGGACTGAGTTTGCAGTTCGGCCACCGCCCCTGGGGCAGCAGAGGTGGGTCAGCTTTAGAACTACAGCTGCAGTTGCTTCTGGCCCCAGGCCCACCTGGTGGGAGGAATTAAGTGGCCAATCAGAGCAGGAGTGAAGAGCCTGCTGAAGATTTAAGCCCAGTCCAGGTAGGGGGCTCTTGGGGAAGGAGGAGTGCTGGTGAGGCAGCACATCCACCCAAGCGTGGAACATAGAATTCTTTAGTCTACAAGTAGTC
>CM053622.1:472587940-472608133 GCA_028646595.1 Phalanger gymnotis | reverse complement strand
TTCAAAAGTAAAAAAGTTTTTTTTTTTTCATGAAACTAGAAAATAAGATGCACAGGCAATGGGGCATAGAGATTTATCTTGCCCTACAAGAAAGTAAGGGAAAGGGGGATAGGAGGGGAATGGGGGGACAGAGGGGAGGGCAGACTGGGGAACAGGGCAACCAGAGTGTACGCCATCTTGGAGTGGGGGGGGGTGGAAATGGGGAGACAATCTGTAATTCAAACGCATGTGAAAATCAATGCTGAAAACTAAACATATTAAAAATAAATTTAAAAAAAAAAAACAGACTAACACAAATAGCAACAGAGCTCCAAAAAGCCAATGTGGAGAAGAATGCCTAGAAAGACAGAATTAGCCAACTGGAAAAGGAGGCCCAAAAGGCCACTGAAGAAAATACTACCTTAAAAATTAGAATGGAGCAAGTGGAAGCCAGTGACTTTATGAGAAATCAAGATATTATAAAACAGAACCAAAGGAATGAAAAAAATTGAAAATGTGAAATATATCTCATCGGAAAAACCACTGACCTGGAAAATAGATCCAGGAGAGATAAATTAAACATTATTGGACTACCTGAAAGCTATAATCAAAAAAAGAGCCTAGATATCATCTTCCAAGAAATTATCAAGGAGAAATTCCTGATATTCTAGAGTCGGAGGGTAAAGTAGAAATTGAAATAATCCATGGATTGCCTCTCAAAAAAGATCCCAAAAAGAAAACTCCTAGGAATATTGTCACCAAATTCCAAGGCTCCCAGAACAAGGAAAAAATACTGCAAGCAGCCTGAAAGAAACAATTTGAGTATTGTGGAAACAGAATGAGAATAACATAATAACTAGCACCTTCCACATGAAGGGATCAAAGGGCTTGGAATATGATATTCTGGAGGTCAATGGAGCTAGGATTAAAACCAAGAATTACCTACCCAGCAAAACTGAGTATAATGCTCCAAGGCAACATGTGGATTTTCAAGCTTTCTCATTGAAAAGACCAGAGCTGAATAGAAAATTTGACTTTCAAACACAAGAATCAAGAGAAGCATGAAAAGGTAAACAAGAAAGAGAAATCACAAGGGGCTTACTAAAGTTGAACTGTTTTGTTTGCATTCCTACATGGAAAGATGATGTGTGTATTTCATGGACCTCAGTATTAGGGTAGCTGAAGGGAATACATATATATATATATATATGTATATATGTGTATATATATATATGTATATATATATATGTGTGTATATACATATATACATATATATATATACATATGTATATATATATGAAGAGGGCACAGGGTGATTTGAATATGAAGGGATGGTATCTAAAAATATCAAATCAAATTAAGGGATAAGAGAGGAATATATTGAGAGAGGGAGGAAGGGAGAGATAGAATGGGGTAAATTATCTTGCATAAAAGTGGCAAGAAAAAGCAGTTCTGTTCAGAGGGAAGAAGAGGCAGGTGAGAGGGAATGAGTGAATCTTGCTGTCATTGGATTTGACCTGAAGAGGGAATAACATACACACTCAATTGGGTATTTTGCCCCACAGGAAAGAAGGAGGAAGGAGATAAAAAGCGAGGAGAAGGGAGAGCAGATAGGGGGAGGAGGTAACCAAAAGCAAACACTTTTGAAAAGGACAGGGTCAAGGGAGAAAATTGGGTAAAGGGGGTTAGGTTAGGAAGTAGCAAAATATAGTTAGTCTTTCACAACATGAGTATTGTGGAAGGGTTTTGCATAATGATACATGTGTGGCCAATGTCGAATTGTTTGCCTTCTTAGGGAGTGTGGGTGGGGAGGGAAGAGAGGAGAGAATTTGGAATTCAAAGTTTTAAAAGAAGATATTCAAAAAAAGTTTTTGCATGCAATTAGGAAATAAGATATTCAGGCAATGGGCCATAGAAATCTATTTTGACCTACAAGAAAGTAAGGGAAAAGGTGATGGGGAGGGGTGTGGGGTGACAGAAGGGAGGGCTGACTATGGAATGTGGCAATCAGAATATATGCCATCTTGGAGTGGGGGGGGAGGGTAGAAATGGGGAGAATGTTTGTAATTTAAACTCTTGTGAAAATTAATGCTGAAAACTAAAAATATTAAATAAATATTTAAAAATGGATTAGTGTTCCATTTTTTTTTGCATATCTTCTCCAACATTTATCATTTTTCTGTTTTGTCAGGTTAGCCATTGTGATCGGTGTGAAAGGGTACCTCAGAATTGTTTTGATTTTCATTTCTCTAATCAATAGTGATTTAGAGTATTTTTTCATCTGACTGTACATCAGCTCTTCCATTTTGCATATGAGCATTGCACAGTTTTATAGTCCTTTGGGCATAGCTCTACCTTGCTCTCCAAAGTGGTCAAATTAGTTTACAACACTGCCAATAATGCATTAGTGTTCCATTGTCCATATATGTTCTCCAACATTTATCATGTTCTTGTTTTGTCATGTTAGCCAATCTGATGGGTGTGAACTGGTATCTCAGAGTTGTTTTGATTTGCATTTCTTTAATGAATAGTGATTTAGAGCATTTTTTCCACATGACTATAGATAGCTTTAATTTATTCGTCTGAAAACAGCCTGTTCATATCCTTTGACTATTTATTAAATTGGGGAATGACTTATATTCTTATAAATTCAACTCAGTTCTCTATATGTTTTAGAAATGTGGCCTCTATCAGAGTTACTGTTAGTAAAAATTGTTTCCCATCTTTCTGCTTCCCTGGTAATCTTTGTTACATTGGCTTTGTTTGTGCAAAAACTTTTCAATTTAATGTAATCAAAACAATCAACTTTGCATTTCCTAATGTTCGCTATCTCTTGTTTGGTCATGAATTCTTCCCTTCTCCACAAATCTGACAGGTAAACTACTCTTTGTTCTCCAATTTACTTACAGTATCAGATTTTATATGTAAATTGTCTACCCATTTTGACTTTATCTTGGTATAGGGTTTAAGATGTTGGTCTATGCCTAGATTTGCCATACTATTTTCCATTTTCCCAGCAGTTTTTGTTAAATAATGAGTTCTTATTTCAGAAGCTGTAGCAATCAGTAGATTACTATAGTCATTAACTATTGAGTCTTGTAATTTTCTTCATGAATTTAATCCTTTGCCATTTGATATATATATATGTATATATATGTATATATGTATACATATATACACACACACACATCCACACGTATATATATGTATATATATAGACATCTATATGTATTTTTAATATTGATATCAGCTATTCATTTATAGTTGCTTTAAACAAAAGGTAATTTTGGTTTTTCTATCTATTAGTACTACACACATCTTTTAAAACTTTTGCTTTGTCTGATAGCATATTTGTAGCTCATGCTTTTTTTATTTGTCTCATACCTAGTAGATTATGTTCCATATTTTCATCATAACTTTAAATAGTCTGAATGTGAATATGTGTAACCATTTAAGGGGTAGTTGTTATGTGCCATAACCTCCTTGAAAGCAGGGGCAGTGTAGTATAAACTTTGTATTTCTCACCAGTTGCCAGCACAGTGCTGCTAAAAACAGAAGACATCTAATCAGTGTTTATCTATATGATGTATTGGGTACAAGGAGAATGTTGATTATAAAGCAATTGTGCACTTATAGAACATTAGTCAGGAAGACTTGTATTCACATCCTGACTCTGACACATTGCTAGCTTTGTGAACATAGGCCAGTCATTTAACTTCTTAATGTCCACAGGGAACGTTCCTAGCACTGGTGGAGGAAATTTCCACACTGGGAATTCCTTATGCTGAAGCAATTACAGTTATAGCTCACTTTCTTCCCTAAAGAAGAGACTGGGTGATGGAATAGTTCATATAGAGAGGAAACATAAATTTAATGTTCAGTAATAAGTATTTTTGTGCAGCATAAGAGAGTCAATGCCAGCCTAATAAACTTAGCTTTGGAAATCATATGCTACATGTATTAAACAAGCCACTAGAAAATGAAAAGATCAGTTGATTAGATTAAGACTGAAATTAAATAATTCTAATTGTTAGGAAATCCTAGTATCATAGATTTTGAACTGGAAAGTCTACACTTTGCCACTTACTCTAATGATCTTATTTTACAGATGAGGAAACTGAAGTCCAGGAAGTAAAGAAACTTGCCCAGTTAACACTGTTTGTAAGGGATAGTGAAGCAGGATTTGAACATACTACATCTACCTGTAAATCTATTGCTCTTTCTTATGTACCACATTTTTTTCCTATAATTTAAAGTTTATCAGATATCTTCTTAACACATCTCAACTAATAGGCTATCTGAATGTTTCTTTTACTCAAAAAGTAAGTTACTCAATATGATAATTAACTATACATAGGAATAAATTTCACATTAAAAATCAAATTTACTGCTTGTTCACTTTGGACAGTTTTGACTGGACCTGTGATTTCAAAATGTAGCGAATGCCTTAGTATGGAAATTCCTTTCAGCAATGCTCAATAAGTTTTCTATAACTTCTAGCCTTAGAAAGTTGTCTAGTCCATGTTGTTCCATTAAGAGGTTAAATAATGTGCCTATGGTTATGTAGATAGTATATGTGAGAGGAAAGATTTGAACCTTAGTTCATTTTGCCTTTATACCCTGTCCTCCATTCACGCATTATTTTACTTTTTAACCACTTTGAATCTAATCGTCTGCATTAATATTAAATAAAATACTTTTAAAGTATCAAAATAGATTTTATTTTTTTTAAAATAGAACTTGTTGGTATCTTCTTTTGCATCACCACAATTTTCCCTTAAAGTATCCTTTTTGGAAAGCCATCACATAATAAATTATATCATAAAGAAAAAAAGAGACAAAAACCAGGAAATTGATGAAGACATTGAAAAAGTCTGAAAATGTGTGCAGTGGGTCACACATGTGGAACTCCTAAAGAGCGAGATTAGGATGTTGTCTCACATCTCTGCTTTGACGCCAAACTTGTGCTTTGCAATTTTGTATCATTCACTTTTGATTATTTTGTGGTTGTTCTTTCTTTCCCTTTACATTATAGAAGTTAATGTGTATATTGTTTTCTCATCTCTGTTGACTTCATTGTGCATCAATCAGTTCCTGTAGCTCTTCATACTTCTTGGTATTAACCATATTTGTCATTTCTTACAGCACAGTAATATTGATTACATTCATGTACCATGATATATTTAGCCATTCTCCCAATCAAAGGGTAACTACTTTGTTTCCAATCCTTTGCCATCATGAAAAATGCTGCCCTGAATATTTTAATCATCACAGGCATTTTCTACTTATCAAAATAGTATTCTTAGGTTTAATCCTAGTAGTGAATTCTCCATGTCAAATGTTATGGACATTTTAGTCACTTAATTCTCCAAATAGATGTTTTAAAGATGTTCTTACATAAAACATTCTAGAAAGAATTACATCTCTCATTTTAAAATTTATCATGTGTATTTTTATGCTTATTTTTTAGTCCAGCTATTATTTTATTAATAAATACTTTAAAATTATTTTATCTTATGTGTCATGAAAATGCAACAAAGGTAACAGAGGGAAGATATAATATCTTTATTAATATGACATTAAAGTAAGACATAGTTCAGAAAAATAAATGGTTGATGGTATTCAATTCCATAATGAATTGTGAATAAAAGGGTTGGAATGTTCCACTTGAGCTTATTGTTTATGAACATATTGTAATGTTGTCAAATAAGGAACATGTAAATTTCAGAGCTTCAAAGTAAGAACATTGAGCCTGGGAAAGTACATATGAAGTACTTAAAAATGTGAAAGCTATGCTATGTTACATAAGAAAACAAGTTAGAAAAAGTACCATCAGACTTTGTCAATGAGTATGCATTACTAGAGTGATTTTTTTAAAAAAAATGTTCATTTTAAATGCAATTTTCTTTTTTAGGGAATATATTTAAATGGGTACTTTGATCTTTCTGAAGAATATTATTTTGATGAGTATGCATTTTTCTGTTATTACTGTTTTAATATTGTTTTTCACATAATGGATAAAGCATTGGAATTGGAATCAGGAAGACCTGAATTTCAATATTGCTGTAGAAACTTTGTATAGCTGTGAGACTCTAGGCAGGTCACTTCACCTAGCAGTCTCAGTTCTTTTATTTGTAAAATTGTAATAATAGCACCTACTTACTCTACCAGGGTTGTTCTGAGGAACAAATGATACAGTATGTATAAAGCACTTTGTAAACCTTAAGGGCTACATGAATGTGATAAGAATAATAGTAATTATTTTTATGCATTCCTAATGTCACCTGAGGATTGTCTTATGCAAGAGAGCAATCAGACTGTTGCCTGGTGGCTTGTGGGGTAAGCAACCCTTTTTGTACTTTTGGTACAGTGATATTTTGCTACTCTGGGACAAAAGCCTTAGTAATGAGTTAGCATTATGAAAATTTGGCCAAATCTGATTTTTGGGTCATATCACTTTATACTATCTCAAGAAAAAATAATTACCAAAAGTAAATATGGGACTAAATCTGTTGTCCAAGGTGTAATCCCGGCCCTACTTTATCTTTTAGACAGTTCATTACCTTTAGGTTGTCTCTGAGTTCCTCTCATGTATTGAACTATTAAGAATAGTTCTATAATCTAGTCTATCAAGAATAGTCTTAAAATATTTCACAGTTAAGTTCCATTTCTCTTTGTTATCTTCTGTATGGGGATTTACCCCAAATATCTTCAGAGAGCAGTGGCACTTCAAGTTACTGAGTGATTTATTATTGGCTTACTACAAGAAAAAGACCTCCCTAATAATTAGAGCTGTCTAAAGTTAAAATGATCTCTCTGTCACCTCCAGGATCAATTTCAAAAATCATCTATTTGACATGCAAAGTTCTTTATAACCTAGCCTCCTCCTACCTTTACAATCTTCTTACACCTTATAACACCAAGTTCCACATATCTTCCTGTCCAAATGACATGTGGCTCCTAGCATTATGGCTATCTGTCTCATATGCCTGGAATGTTCTCCCACTTCATTTCTGCTCATTGGTTTCCCTGGCTTCCTTCAAGTTCCAGCTAAAATCTCATCTTCTACCAGAACCCTTTCCTTTTAAAAATATTTCTTATTTATCCTGTATACACAGCATTTGTAATATTTGTTTTCTTATCTCACCATCAGACTGTGAGCTCCTTGAGAACAAGGATTGTATTTTGCCTTTGTAACCCAAATGCCTAGCAAAATGTCTCACACTTAGTAGGTGCTTAAAATGGTTTTTTGACTTGACTCTCTGACTAATGCATCTTCCTTGGGAATTCTGTCCATAGATATTTTCAAGGGAAGGCTATGTGGTCACTTTTCACCAATCTCATAATTGGTAGTATTGCTTAGGAATGGGCTGGCCCTCTGAGGTCCCTTCCATCTCTGTAATTATATGATCCTCTTATTTTTATAGGCTGTAAAGAAGAAGTCAGAGACTCAATCCATGATAGCATGCTGTCCTCCAAGTCTTTGCAACCCCACCCTCTATGTCTGCCTTACATACCTAAGCTAAGAAAACTCATGTACTGACTGATAGAGGGTGGGAATTAGGCTTTCTCAAATAAGGTTAATAATTAAGGTTTAAATGAAGACTAACGGAAAGCAGAGGACTTTGACAAGTCAATCATTGCTTGATGATTTAGTAAGGCCGCTCTCATGTGAAATTTTAGTGTGTGCCTACATGGGGAACATGCTGGCTTTGGTCTTTGGAGTATTAATTATCTAGACATGCTAGCCCAATTCTTCATCAATATACTTTTATTTTCTACATTGTTACTACACTATAAATTGTCTATATATGAGTACTAAGAGGGGACAACTGTACTATTTTTAGCCTTTGTTTACCCAACCTTTTATCAAACTTCTTAACACAACTAGGGATATGATTGACTTTGTAGAATGCAAATACTTGAGCTTGGGATGGACACATAAGAAATGAATAACTCAAAATGTGAAATTTCTGTAGCTAGAAACACCTTAAATCTATACGGTCTTTCAATACAAGCCAAAACAACAATAACACTGAAATCCCATACTGAATTTATTCAGGCTGATTAACAGCCTGAATTTTTTTTGGGACTGATTCTGCATAAAGGTCTCTCCATGAGTATCACAAGAAAGGAAATATAAAGGCTTAGAGTAGTTTCAAAAACCACATGTCAGAAAATGATAGCCTTATTTCTTTGATTGAATAAATATATTCTTCCAAAGTTTTTCAACTTGCAAAATAAAGTTTTGAGAAGATGAACTGATGAAAGCAAAAGGGGGAAATTCAGGGTCAAAGAAGTTCTGGCTTAGTACATTTAATGGTTGATTAAAAACATTACCTCATACAAATTTAGGTGCAGGAATATTTTAACTGTTGTTTCAGTGTGCTCAAGACAGTATTGGAAGTAATAAATACCAGTATAAGACCCCAGAAATACCTTTATGGTATTGACATCCAATGATAACATTATAAATGACTAGATAATAATATCTATAAGATAACTTTTTAGGATAAAGAATGAAAAAAATTTTAAAGGCTACTTTTTTGATAGATAAGGCATTAGAATACCTATTTTATAAATATACATCTATATTTACCAATGATTATAATAGTTTTATTTGAATTATCAAATATTTGCAAACCTATTATAGAACTGGCTGATGAGGGGAATGCAAGGAATGTGATTTATCTAGATTTGTGAAGGTTAGCAAATCTTACTCTTGGGTACAAAAAGATTTAGGCAGGTAGGGTTAAAGAGCAGATGTTCTGGAAAAGATCTGGAGGCTTTGGTGGACTAGAGACCAATTATGAGGCAGCAATGTACTATAGTAGCCAAAAGAGTTAATGTCATTAAGTCATTATGAGAGGCAAATCTTTAAAGAATAGGGAGATGATTGCCTCACTGTCCTCTGCTCTCCTCAGGCTTTATGTAGCATACTGTGTTCACTTCTGGGTACCATAGTTTAAGGACATCGATAATCTAAAGGAGGGCAACCAAGCCTTTGCAGAACTTGAGTACATGCCAGATAAAAATCATTTGAAGGAAGTGGTCTGGAGAAAAGATGAGATGAGCAGACTTTGGGGCAAGCTGGTGGTGAAGAGGCCATCTTCAAGTATTTGTAAAGGCTGTCATGTAGAAAATGGATAAGATATTCAATTTGGTTGCAAAGATAAATGGTAGTTGAAAAGAGGTTAATGCACATTTGATATCAAGAAAAATTTTGTAAGTGTGATATCTGTCCAAAAGTAGAATGGGCTACTTTGAGTGGTACTACAATCTTTCTTTTGGAGGTTTTCAAGTAGAAGCTGGAAGATCGCCTGTCATACTTGTTATAATGGAGTGTCTGTCACATATGGGATGGGTTAGGGAGTCTACTGAAGTCCCCTCCATATCTCAAATTCTGTGTTTTTGGCATGAAATTTAAGTTATATGTTTATAATTAGTCTATTAACTATTTTTGTTTTATGATTCTGAGGGAAGTTTCAGTTGTAACAGAAAGAAAGTTGGGCTTGGAGTTAGAAGAAAGATGGGTATAAGACTTAGCACTATTATTTGCTATCTATAATTTAAGACAAGTCAGTTAACCTCCCTGCTTTCATTTTTTTCCATTGGTAAAATGATGTGATTAGGTTAGGTGAGATTTAAGAATATTTGTACTTCTAAAAATTGTATCATCCCAAGATCTCTCAGATTTAATTATAAAATGATTATGCAATCAGCACTCAATTATCCATGCTATTTTTGTTGGGTCTTTCTAGCAGAAAATCTTACTTTTAAGATTTTTATGGCAGCTATTATTGGATGTTAAACACTTTTCTTCTAGACATTAAAATTTGTCTTATTTACTTTGAATTTAGATAAGTACTTTGAAACCTAAACATTTACCCATCCTATTTGCATCTTGTCAGCCTGCTTTCTAGGTTATAAACCTTTTGATCCTCCTTCTGGGAATGCTATTCCCCTCTTTCTACTCCTTCCATGATCATAGAATCACATAATCTAAGAGCTGTGAGGTATTGTAGAGTCCATCTAATTAAACCTGTACCTTAACACGGTGCTCCTCTAAAACATCCCCCAACACCAAATTACTCTAATAAGACTAAATTGATTTATTTTATGTGTTGTCTTTATGTATGATTTCATATGTTCTTGGTCCACTAAAATTTCTTGCGTGGTACTTCAAAAATTCTTTTAACAGTATGCACATCTTCTGTCTCTGTAAGAGAAACTTGTCTCTTCCTACAGTGGAAATGTAGGAGGGGCAAGGGAGTAGAGAGTAGTGTGGAGTAAATACAAAAACACATTTTAAAGATATTTTAAATAGTTTTCATTATCAGATGGTTGTCCCCACTCTTCTCAGCATAAATAACTCTCAGTGGTATAGGCAACATTCTCAGTTGCACAGAAGGTGCCAACTTGCATCGGAAGATGGAGATTCCTCATCTAAAGCAAATATTATAGATATGGGAATTTATCTATGGGTATATGTGTATTTGAGTTAAATAGAACTTTAAATTTAATTAATAATTTTAAAATGGAATATATGATACAAAGATCTTAATTTAAAAAATTCTGTCTCTGCTTCACATTTTGCCAGCTCTATTTTAAATTCCATGAAAACAAGTAGAGGTCACTGTTATAATGATGAATGTAATATATAACATGTATACTAAACTTGCTCAGACAATTAAGTAAAATATTGTAGCTTAGTAAATATTTCTATTATGAAATAACTTTATATGATTATATTAAGCAACATAAAAGCATGGAGATAATCAATTCATGTGCTAGAGGTTCTCAAACTTATTTGGCCTACAGCCCCGTTTAAAAAATTACTCAGCATCCCCTTGGAAATCTACTTTATTTAACCCTTTAATGGTTTTTCTTGAAAATTGCATCATTTAAGAAAAATGCCACTCTGTGAATCACTCCAGTGCCCTCCAAGGCACAGTATCATTCACTTTGGGAATCCATGATTGTAATCTAAGAGTAGTGACAAATCTTAGAGGCCATCTGTTCCAACCCATGCTTTAATATGATGCATCCCAAACATCACAAGCTTTCCAAATGTCATCACAAACTATTGGATGCTCAGCCTTTGCTTGAAGATCTGTAATCAGCACATGCAGGGGCCACACCCTGGTAAGATCTTTTTGGTAGACAGGATAAACCAGGTTGAGGGTAATCAACAGACCTCAAGTCTGTTTGTGATTTAGGAGAACATCTCCCTGAAGCATACCAAGATTTCCCCCAGCAGAATGGCTGAAAGAGAGCAATTTGTTCCATTGGCTGTGAAGATGGCTGAAGCAATTGATGTGGAGTGCTTAGAACTTGGTCAGACATTGAAGATGTCAAAGTCATCCACTTCATTTTTATTTTGATTTCCAAGAGTTCAGTACTCTTTCTATTATAATAGATCTAATCTGCAAATAAATAATATATTGCAATGTCATTCACTACGAAAATTTAAAAAAAACCAAACACTTAAATATACTCATTTTAAGCACTTAATAAATGACTTTCGAATGGTTGATTAATTTTCTGATTTTTACTTTTAAATATTTCATTAGTAGTATTGTTATTCTCCATGCTATTCCTGTTCTCTACAATTAGTTTGTAAGTAGCAGACCTATTTCATGTAGTATTTTCAGGTATTTTACATGAAGCACAGGATACTTAAGCTTTTCATATTTTTCTAAAACTCTTTTGATTTGATAATCAAGTGGAGCTCTTATATGTAGAATTTTCTTAATTTCCTTAAGATTCAGAAACTCCAAATTGCTTCTTATCCTATGGAAATTGCATTCATGCACAGTTAGTTGATAAACACTACATAGGATAGCAACAATGAATTTCTCATTTACTAACTAAATTACTTCCTTTCAAAATATTCATTTTATTTTTTCAGGTGTATTACTATACAAGCTTAATCAACTTTCATTGGTCCCTCATTTTTACTAAGTGGAGTCTTGAATACCTTCACAGGCCAGAAAGTGTGATTAAAATAAAAAATGAAATTGACACCTTGTTTCCCTATTTTGCATACTTCAGTGGTGTTCCTTTGAAGTTAATGAATGTGTGAATGCTCCACCGCAGAATCAATTAACTCAGTAGTTTCTTGTTTACAGGTTTTCACAAAATATAATAAAAATAAAGTACTTTCTTTAGTCATATTATCTTTTTGATCTGGACCAGTTAATTTATTGTTGCAAGGAACTACTGGTGAGGAAATTCCTTCTGCTAATGCAGATCAGCAGGTTTTTGGAACTAATTTTCTTTTTTTGTTAATTTATTTTTAGTTTTCAATGTTCACTTCCACAAGCTATTGAGTTTAAAAGTTTTTCCACCTGCTTCCCCTGCAACCTCCCCAAGACAGCATGCAATCCTTACATGCTCTTCATATACATTCATATTAAACATATTTTCACACTAGTCATGTTGTAAAGAAGAATTAGAATGAATGGGACAAACCATGAGAAAGAAGAAACAAAACAAAACAAAACAGTGACAGAAAATAGTATTCTTCGATCTGCATTCAGATGCTATAGATCTTTCTTTGGATGTGAATAGCATTTTCCATCATGAGTCTTTTTTTTTTAGGTCCTTGCATTGCAGAGAAAAGCTAAGTCTATCAAAGTCAGTCATTGCACAATGTGGCTGTTGCTATGTACAATGTTCTCCTGGTTGTGCTCACTTCACTCAGCATCAGTTTATGTAAGACTTTTAGGTTTTTCTGAAGTTTGCCTGCTCATCATTTTTTAAGGAGCAATAGTATTCCATTATATTCATATACCACAACTTGTGTAGCCATTGCCCAATTGATGGGCATCTCCTCAATTTCTAATTCTTTGTCAAAACAAAAAGAGCAGCTTTAAATATTTTTGTACATGTAGGTCTTTTCTCATTTTTATGATTTTTTAGTTGTATGCCCAATTCATTGATCTATTTTTCTATTCATGGAAGCATTTAGTGATATAAAAACCATAAGAAAGTAAGAAACAAACAAAAAAAAAGAGAAAATAGAACACGTCAATCGTCACTCAGATTCCACTCAGTTCTTTCTCTGGAGGTGGATACCATTTTCCATCATGAGTCTTTTGTAATTGTCTTAGATCATTGTACTGCCGAGAAGAGCTAAATTTATCAAAGTTGATCATCATACAATGTTGGTGTTACTGTGTACAGTGTTCTCCTGTTTCTGCTCTCTCTTCACTTAGCATCAGTTCGTGTGAGTTTTTCCATATATTTCTAAAATCTGCCTGCTTGCCATTTCTTATAGTCCAATAGTATTCCATTATATTCATACACTATGACTTGGTCAGACATTTCCCAGTTGATGGGCATCCCCTCAATTTCCAGTTCTTGGCCACCACAAAAAGAGCTGCTATATATATTTTTGTACATGTGGGTCCTTTTCCCATTTTTATGACCTCTTTGGGATGTAGATCTAGAAGTGGTATTTCAGCACCATAAACACAGTTTTGTAGCCCTTTGGGCATAGTATCAAATTGCTCTCCAAAACTGTTGAATCAATTCACAACCCCACCAACAATGCATTAGTGTGCCAATTTTCCCACATCTCCAGCATTTGTAATTTTCCTGTTTTGCCATGTCAGCCAATCTGATAATTGTGATGTGGTACCTCAGAGTTGTTTTCATTTGCATTTCTCTAATCAAGACTGACTTAGAGCATTTTTTCATATGACTATAGATAGCTTTAATTTCTTCATCCGAAAACTGCCTGTTCATATACTTTGACCATTTATCAATCGAGAGATGACTTATATTCTTATAAGTTTGACTCAGTTCCCAATATGTTTTAGAAAAAGCCTTTATCAGTGATGCTGATTGCAAAAATTGTTTGGCAGCTTTCTACTTCCCTTCTAGTATTGGTTGTATTGTCATTGTTTGCAAAAACTTTTCAGTTTAATGTAATCAAAATTATCCATGTTGAATTTCATAATGTCCTCTTTCTCTTGTTTGGTCATAATTTTTTCTGTTATCCATAAATCTGGCTTATAGTATCAGCCTTTATAACTAAATTGTATACATATTTTTACTTTATTTTGGTATATTGTATAAAATATTGGTCTATGCCCAGTTTCTCCCATACTATTTTCCAGTTTTCTCAGCAAGTTTTGTGAAACTGATTTGATTTTATTTCTGTGAAAAGTGTTTTGTAATTGTGTTCATATAGTTCCTGGGTTTGTTTTGCCAAGAAGACTCCCAAATATTTGGCCTTTGTTGGTATATATAGAAATGCTGATGATCTGTGTGGGTTTATTTTATATCCTGCAACTTTGTTAAGGTTGTTTAATATTTCAAGTAGATTTTTACTTGATTGTCTAAGTAAGTCATGTACCAGCTGTGAAGAGTGATAGTTTAACTTCTTTGCCTTTTCTAATTCCTTCAATTTCTTTTTCTTCTTTTATTGCTAAAGCTAACATTTCTAGTACCATATTGAATAACAGTGGTGATAATGGACATCCTTGTTTCACCCCTGATACTACTGGAAATGTTTCTAGCTTATCCTAATTACATATAATGCTTGCAGATGGGTTCATGTAGATGCTACTTATCATTTTAAGGAAGACTCCATTTATTCCTGTGCTCTCTAGTGCTCTTCTATTTTAATAGGAATGGGTGTTGCATTTTTTCAAAAGCTTTTCTGCATCTATTGAGATAATCATGTGGTTTCTTCTAGTTTTGTTGTTTATATAATCAATTATGCTGGTAGTTTTTCTAATATTGAAGTAGCCCTGCTTTCCTGGTATAAATCCCACCTGATCATAGTATATTATTCTCATGATAAGTTGATGTAATTTTTGCAAATATTTTATTTAAAATTTTTGCATCCATATTCATTAGGGAAGTTGGTCTATAATTTTCTTTCTCTGTTTTGACTCTTCCCAGTTTAGATATCAGTACCATCATAAAAAGAATTTGGTGGGAATCCTTCTTTGCCTATTTTCCCAAATAGTCTATATAGGATATGAATTAATTGTTCTTTAAATGTTTGATAGAATTCACATGTAAATCCATCTGGCCCTGGAGTTTTTTCCTAGGCAGTGCACTGATGGCTTGTTCAATTTTGTTTTCTGAGATGGGGTTATTTAAGCATTTTAATTCCTCTTCTGTTAATCCAGGAAATTCATAAATATTCATCCATTTCCCCAAGATTGTCAAGGTTATTGGCATACAGCTGGGCAATAATAGAATTATTGTTTTGATTTCCTCTTCACTGGATGTGAATTCACCTTTTTCATTTTGTTTACTGGTAATTTGGTTTTTTCTTTTTTTTAATCACATTAACCAAAGGTTTATCTTTTTTATTGGTATTTTTATAAAACCAGATTTAGTTTTATTTATTAATTCAATAGTTTTCTTAATTTTACTTTTGTTGATCTCTCCTTCGGTTTTCAGAATTTCAAGTAAATTGGGGATTTTTAATTTGTTCTTTTTCTAGCTTTTTTAGTTGTGTGCTCTATTCATTGATTTCTTCTTTCTCTATTTTATTCATGTAAGCAATGAGGGATACAAAACATTCCCTAAGAACTGCATTCACTGCATCCCGTAAGTTTTGGTATGTTGCTTCAATGTTGTCATTATCTTGTATGAAGTTATTGATTGTTGTTATGATTTGTTGTTTGACCCACTCATTTTTTAGGATTTGATTATTTGGTTTCCAATTAATTTTTAGTTTATCTTTCTGTGGACCTTTATTATGTGTAATTTTTATTGCATCATGATCTGAAAAAGATACAGTTAATATTTCTACATTGGATTGTGAGGTTTTATGGCATAGTACATGGTCTATTTCTGTAGGTGCCATGTACCACTGAGACTCTTTCAGTTTTCTCCAGAGATCTACCATATCTACCTTTTCTAAAATTCTATTCACCTCCTTAACTCCTTTCTTGTTTATTTTATGCCAGGATGTATCTAGTTCAGAGAGGGGGATGTTGATGTCCCCTACTAGTATAGTTTTGCTGTCTCTTTCTTCTTGTAACTCCCTCAACTTCTCCTCTAAGAATCTGGATGTCATACCACTTAGTGGATATATGTTCATTATGATATGACTTCATTGTCTATGGTGCCTTTTTGAAGGATCTAGTTTCCTTCCTTACCTTGTTTGACTAGATCTGTTTTTGCTTTTGCTTTGTCTGAGATAGAGATCACTTCCTCTGCTTTTTTTTACTTCAGCTGAAGCATAATATATTCTACTCCAGCTTTTTACCCCTACCCTGTGAATATAACTCTATTTCAGAATGTTCTTCTTGTAAACAACATATTGCATGATTCTGATTTTTAATCCATTTCTGCTATCCACTTTTGATTCATTTGAGAGTTCATCCCATTCACAATCATAGTTATCATTACTATCTGTGTCTCTCTCTCCACCCTATTCCCCCCACCTACGTACGCTTTTCTCTCATCTTTCTTCCTTTTCCTCCTCACTAGAGTATTGCTTCTTACCACTGGCTCCCTCAATCTGCCCTTCCTTATATCAGTACCTTCTCTTTTTTTCCCTTTTCCCTTACTACTTCTTCCCTCCCTTCTATCTCCCCATCCTTTTTCTTTCCTACAGCTACCTATAGGGCAAGTTAGATTTCTGTACTTGAGTATATTATTTACTCTTTGAATGCAATCCAATAAGAGTAAAGTTCAAACAATGCTCATCTCCCTCCCTTCTTTCCCTCTACTGTAATATGTCTTTGTGCCTCTTCATGTGATATAATTTACCCTTTTCTGACTCTTCCTTTCCTCTTCTCCCATTACCATCCTATTTCACCACTTAATTGGTTTTTTATCATCACATCAAAGTCAACTTAAACCCAACCCCTTTTTCTATGTGTGTCCTATCTAGTTGTTGTAATAAAGATACTGCTCTCAAGAGTTAGAAGTATTATCTTCCCACGTAGGGATGTAAACAATTTGCTCTTATTGAATAACATGTTTTTTTTCCTACTTACCTTTTTATTCCTCTCTTGAATCTTGTATTTGAAGATCAAATTTTCCACTGAACTCTTGCCTTTTCATCAGGAAAGTCTGGAATTCCCCTATTTCATTGAATATCCATCTTCTCTCCTGAAAGATTATGCTCAGTTTTGCTGGGTAGTTGATTGTAATCTAAATTCATTGCTTTATGGAATAACATATTTCAAGCCTTATGAACTTTTTAATGTACAAGCTACAAGCTCCTTCACAATCCTGACTGTGGTTCCATGATATTTGAATTATTTCTTTCTGGCTGTGTGAAGTATTTTCAACTTAATCTGATAATTCTGGAGTTTGGCTGCACTATGTCTTGGCATTTTCAATTTAGGATCTCTTTCAGGAGGTGATCAGTGGATTCTTTTGATGATTATTTTACCTTCTTGTTCTAGTATGTTAGGGCAATTTTCTTCAATGATTTCTTGAAGATCCTGACCAGGCACATTTTGGTCATGGCTTTCAGGGAGACCCATAATTCCCAAATTGGTTCTCCTGGATCTAATTTTCAGGTCAGTTGTTTTTTTTCCAATGAGGGATTTTATGTTTTCTTCTATTTTTTCATGCTTTTGATTTTGACTGATTCTTGATGTCTGATAGAGTCATTATTTTCCACTTGCCCAATTCTAATTTTTAATGAATTGTTTTCTTCAGTGAGCTTTTGTACCTCCTTTTCTATTTGGCCAATTCTACTTTTTAAGGAGTCATTTTCTTTAGTGTACTTTTTTCCATTTTGTGAATTGTATTTTTAAAGGAATTGTTCAATTTATCTTCTACCTCTCTTATTTGACTTTTAAAGTCCTCATTTATGTCTTCCAAGATGTTTTTTTTTGGGCTTGAGACCAATTAATATTCTCTTTTAATGTTTTGGATGTGAGTATATTGTCCTCTCCTTAAATTGTGTATTGATCTTTCTTGTCACCAAGATACTTTTCTACCGTTATTATTTTTCTTTGTTGCTTTTTTGCTCATATTTTTTCTGGCTTTTAAAGTTGATCCATGTTTCTGAGGGACAGGATGCACTGTTCCAGGCCACTTGTGATGAGGGCTAGGTGCCTGGTTACTGGTTTTGTGTCCTGGGGCCTCAGGTCCTGGCAGCTTGAGGCTGTAGTGGTCTGGTAGTTTACCTGGTACTGAGCTGGAGCTGGTGGTGGTGGTGGCAGCTGTGTGCCTGGTGTGAGGCACAGGATCTCCCTCTGGTTTCCTGAGGTGTTTCTTGTTGCTGGCTTGCCAGGATGCCTCTCGTCCAGTACTGGTCCTCTTCATCCACAGCAACAGGGAGTTTTCCCATTAATCATCCTAGTCTCCCAAGGTAAGAGACTGCTTTACTTCATCTTTCTGCTAGCTCTACTATCCCAGGATTTTTCCTGGTGCAATATTTTCTGGGTTTTCCAAGGTCAATAATGGTAGGCGAAAGTGACTCACTGCTTACTCCACCATCTTGGCTCCTGGAAGTTAGCAAGTAATTTCCTTAGAGTTGATTATGTGCACTTCTTGCATACAATGCAGCTAGGAAATGTCCAGATGTGGTCTTCAACCCAGGTTTTTCTGATTCTGAGGTTAGCTTAGTACCAACTGTGCAAGTAGTGCCTCATATTAGTCAAAACAGAAAGCATAAATTGTGTTATCTATAAAAATCTACAAAAATACATTATCTTAAAGTTATAAACTGTAAAGATAAAATCCAGGAACTTCAGAAAGCTTATCCAATAGCTGGATCATCTATATGAATGTCATTTTATGGAATGTTTAATGTACAAATAAATAATATATTGGAATGTCATTCATTATGAAAAACTAAAAAAAATCTGTTTTCATTTCTAAGCACTTAATAAATAACTGACTAAATAAATAATGTGAACAAATAATAACTGACTAAAATAACTAATAAATAACTTAATAAATAACTGACTCACTTATTTCTTAATGTTTCCATATAAATAGTGCATTAATAGAACTTTTATTTCTTATGCAATTCCTGTTCCCCTCATTTTATCTGTAAATAGCAGTCCATTGACCTGAGAGGTCTAGTAATTGATTATGTTACCACGCTGGTATGTCACTTGATATGGTTTCAAAGTTTTTTTCTTTAATTAAAAAACATTACATGCTCAAGTTCTGGTGACCTGATTTTTAAACTGCTTGAATCTTTCCTCTACGGCAAGTATAAGAAGAGTTACATCCTTCACCACTACATTATCTTTAATTTCTGCTGGAGAGCACAGGTTCTTTTGATCTGCATTAATAAGGAGAGCAAGGTGAATGCGCTGGCAAGCTTACTTTAATTCAGCACACAAATATCATTCACTTAGTTCAGAGGAAAAAGCCAGCACCCTGAACTTCAGAGCAAAATACAAGCAAATTACAAACATCAACAGACAGGCTTTGTCTGATTCAAATCCCAATACATAGTTACCAGAGTTCAACAAAGTCTCAGCATCCGGGTTTACAAGCTGGAGGGCTCCTTAGCTACAGCTGCCCAGAGTCTCCTCATCAACACCACCTCCAAAGCCCTTAAACAAATTATGAACAGAGAGACCCAATACAATTCATAGTTACCAACATCTAGGTTCATCCCAGGAGCTCAGAACAAGGTCTGGCCCAGAGTCATGCACCACCACTGGTTTGGCAAAGAGCTTCAAGGAAGAAGAGGCCAGCCCCTGGCTTTATATCTTTGTCAGCGCCAGGGGTGAGTCACACATGCGACTCACCCACGTGACCTAAAATCATCACAAACAGGCGAACTTAAACCCACATGGTCTAAGAGCCTCTGCTGTCCCAGATATGTAAACTAGGCCCTCCCTGGAGTTAGCCCTACCTTGGGGCCCACCTTATCTGCCAATCCACACCCACATAGGTTTTACACCTAATAGGGGTTTCAGCCTGGGGCTTAGCACTTAGTAAGATTCAATGAAATAGCTGAATTACTCAAAGCAAACAAAAGCCAAACTCTTCAAGGGCACTTGTTGAACTAAGTGCTAAGGAGCCCATTTTGCTTACCAACACACTCCACCCAATGTCCTAGGATACATAATTTAATCAGCCATGTATCCTAGAACATACATTGACCCATTATACATTATGATCCAATCATGCAGGAAACTAAAACATATCATTCACAACAAAGCAAAACATATAATTCAGTGACATTCCCAAATATTTGTTTACAATACAAACATGACCCACCCCTAGGTCCCAGCAAGATAATCTCTTCAAATC
>CM053622.1:472537769-472587440 GCA_028646595.1 Phalanger gymnotis | reverse complement strand
TGGAAGAACCTACACAACATAATGATGAGTGAGCGGAGCAGAGCCAGGAGAACATTATACACAACCACAGATATATGGATTCTGTGATGACTAACTCTGACAGACTTTGCTCTTCTTAGCAACACAATATGCAGAGACAGCTCCAAGGGACTCACAATGGAGAGTGCTATCTACATCCAGAGAAGGAACTATGAAGTATGAATGCAGATCGAGGTACACTTCATGCTCGCCTTTTTCTCTCCCCCTTTTTTTCCCTCTCTTTTGTATTTTTTGTTGGGTTGTGTTTTTGGTTTTATTTTTGGTTCTGTTTCTTCTTTCTCATGATTAATTCCATTGGTCATAATTCTTCTCCACAACTTGACTAGTGTGTAAATTAATTCAATGCCAAGTTATACATGGAAGTTATATGGGATTCCATGCTGTCTTGGGGAGGGAGGTGGGGAGGGAAGGAAGAAAATCTGGAACTCAAAATTATGTAGAATCATGTGTTACAAACTAAAAGTAAAAATTAAAAAAAAAGAATAGTGTGGTGGCTCAATGGAATAGATTAGGTACATGAAACATAATAGTAAATGACTATAGCGATCTCATATTTGATAAACTGAAAGATCCAAGCTTTTCAGGCAATAACTCAATGTTTGACCAAAATTGATGGGAAAAAATGAAAGCAGTTTAGCAGAAACTAGGCATAGGCTAATACTTCACACTGTACACCAAAACACAGTAAAAATAAAGGGTAATATCATAGGCAAATTAGAGGAGAATCAAAATATGTATTGGTCAGGTCTATGGATTAGAGAAGAGTGACTCATCAAGCAAGAAATAAGGAAGGTTGCAGGAAGTAAAATAGATAATTTTGATTATATGACATTAAAAAGGTTTTGTGCACATGCACACACACACACACACACACACACACAAAACTAATGCAGGCAAAATTACAAGGAATTCAGGAAAGTAGGAAGTTTTGAAGCAAGTTTCTCTGATAAAGGCCTTATTTCTCAAATACATAGAGAAATGAGTCAAATTTATAAGTATACAAGTCATTCTTCAGTTAATAAATATTCAAAGGATATGAACAAGCCATTTGCTTTCTCAAGGAAATGGGAGGTGAAGGAGGGAGGAAGAGAATTTGGAAATAAATATCAAGAAAAGATTGTTATTTTTTGCCTCCTTTTTATTTAATATATTTACTTTTCAGCATTGATTTTCACAGGAGTTTCAATTACAAATTTTCTCCCCATTTCTACCCCCCCACTCCAAGTTGGCATATATTCTGGTTGCCCTGTTCCCCATTCAGCCCTCCCTTCTGTCACCCCACTCCTCTCCGATACCTTTTTCCCTTTCTTTCTTGTATGGAAAGATAAATTTCTATGCCCCATTGAGATTGTTATTTTTTATATGTAATTGGGGCATATTTAACTAAATAAATACAAGTAATTTAAAAATTGCAAAATTTTGTTTTCTTCACTCTATCTGCAACTTATATCACTACTGTGTTAGAAAATTATAAGCATCTTTTGCTGTCAAATATAAGCAAGAATTATCCTACAACCAAAATTTTTCAAGAAAAGGAGAAATAGGTCTTATGAAAAGTATATTAGGTCTTCTAAATGAATTTCAGTTCACTTCCTGCTTCCTTACCTTACAGATAAGACGATAATTTTTTGTGTATTTTTTTAACTGTCAGAATCAGCACATGTTAATTTGTATGACTGCTATCTATTCCCTGATGCAATTCATAGCAACTGTTCATACACCTGGTGTCTTGGATACAGTGATGAAAATCTACCTCTTATTGTTAAAAAGATTTGATCACTTGGTTGCCTTTGCTAAACTTTCAAACTGTTAGACCAATATTACCTTGGACATGCTAATAGTACTAAGTGGGGTGGGGGGCAGAGCCAAGATGGCAGCTAGAAAACAGGAACTTGCATGAGCTCCCCACAAGGTCCCTCCAAACACCTATAAAAATGGCTCTGAATAAATTCTAGAACAGCAGAACCCACAAAATAGCAGAGGGAAGCAGTGCTCCAGCCCAGGACAGTCTGGATGGTCACGGGGCAAGGTCTATCCCACGGAGCTGGGAGGAGAGTGGAGCAGAGCCCAGCATGAGCCCTACCTGGACCAACCAGACTGGGAGCAAGGTGGAACAGGTCTTAGTGCCCTGAATTAGTGAGCTGTGGCAGTTACCAGACTTCTCAACCCACAAACACCAAAGACAACAGAGAAGGTTAGTGGGAAAAGCTGCTGGGAGAGAGTAAAAGGAGTGCATGGTTCAGCCACCACCTTGGGGACAGCAGGGGTGGTGCAGTTACAGAACTACAGCTGCAGTTCCTTACAGCTCCAGGCCCACCAAGGGGGAGGAATTAAGCCATGGATTAGATGGGGAGTGCAGAGCCTGCTTATGATCTAAGTCCAGTCCGGGTTGGCAGTTCTTGGGAGAGGAGGAACACCGCTGTGGCAGAGCTGGCTGTATAGAAATAGCTCTGAAAACAACAACACATCCCATCAACCTTGGAACAAAGTACTCTCTACTCTACAGGAAGTCATACACCCACAAAAAACTCAAGGGTCAGGTAGTTGGCTGGGAACATGGCCAGGCAGCGAAAACGCACTCAAATTCAGACTCAGACTTTGGAATCTTTCTTTGATGACAAAGAAGACAAAAACATACAGCCTGAAGAAGTCAACAAAGTCAAAGAACCTGCATCAAAAGGCTCCAAGAAAAACATGAACTGCTCTCAAACCATGGAAGAGTTCAAAAAGGATTTGGAAAATCAAGTTAGAGAAGTAGAGGAAAAATTGGGAAGAGAAATGAGAGTGATGCAAGAAAACTGTGAAAAACAAGTCAATGACTTGCTAAAGGAGACCCAAAAATACTGAAGAAAACAACACCTTAAAAAAATAGACTAACTCAAATGGCAAAAGAGCTGCAAAAAGCCAATGAGCAGAAGAATGACTTGAAAGGCAGAATTAGCCAAATGGAAAAGGAGGTCCAAAAGACCACTGAAGAAAATACTACCTTAAGAATTAGTTTGGAGCAAGTGGAAGCTAGTGACTTTATGAGAAATCACGATATTATAAAACAGAACCAAAGGAATGAAAAAGTGGAAGATAATGTCAAATATCTTATTGGAAAAACCACTGACCTGGAAAATAGATCCAGAAGAGATACTTTAAAAATTATTGGACTACCTGAAAGCCATGATCAAAAAAAGAGCCTAGATATCATCTTTCAAGAAATTATCAAGGAGAACTGGCCTGATATTCAAGAGCTAGAGGGTAAAATAGAAATTGAAAGAATGTAACAATCACCTCCTGAAAAAGATTCCAAAAAGAAAACTCCTAGAAACATTGTTGCCAAATTCCAGAGCTCCTAGATCAAGGAGAAAATACTGCAAGCAGCCAGAAAGAAACAATTCGACTATTGTGGAAAAACAATCCATTTAATACAAGATCTAGCAGCTTGTACATAAGGGATGAAAGGGCTTGGAATACAATATTCCAGAGGTCAATGGAGCTAGGATCAAAACCAAGAATCACCTACCCAGCAAAACTGAGTATCATGCCCTAAGGCAAAATATGGATTTTAAATAAAATAGAGGACTTTCAAGCTTTCTCGAAGAAAAGATGAGAACTGAATAGAAAATCTGACTTTCAAACACAAGAATCAAGAGAAGCATGAAAAGGTAAACAAGAAAGTGAAATTATAAGGGACTTACTAAAGTTGAACTGTTTTGTTTACATTCCTGTCTGGAAAGATGATGTGTATAATTCGTGAGACTTCAGTACTAAGGTAGCTGAAGGGAATATACACATATATTTAGACAGAGGGTACAGGGTGAGTTGAATATGAAGGGATGATATCTAAAAAAATAAAATCAAATTAAGGGATGAGAGAGGAATACATTTAGAGAGGGAGAAATGGAGAGATAGAATGGGGAAATTTTTCGCACATAAAAGTTTCAAGAAATAGCAGTTCTGTTGCGAGGGAAGAGGGGGCAGGTGAGGGGGAATGAGTGAATCTTGTTCTCATCGGATTTGACCTAATGAGGGAATACTATACGCACTCAAATGGGTATCTTACCCAACAGGAAAGAAGTAGGAAGGAGATAAAAAGGGGGGATGATAGAAAGGAGGGCAGGCAGGGGGAGGAGGTAATTAAAAACAAACACTTTCCAAAAGGGACAGGGTCAAGGGAGAAAACTGAATAAAGGGGGATAGGTCAAGAAGGAGCAAAATATAGTCTTTTACAACATGAGTACTGTGGAAGGGTTTTACATAATGATACCCATGTGGCCTATGTTGAATTGCTTGCCTTCTTAAGGAGGGTGGATAGGGAGGGAAGAGGGGAGAGAATTTGGAACTCAATATTTTAAAAACAGGTGTTCAAAAAAGTTTTTGCCTGCAACCGGGAAATAAGATATACAGGCAATGGAGCATAGAAATCTATCTTGCCCTACAAGAAAGTAAGGGAAAAGGGTATGGTGGGGAGTGGGCTGACAGAAGGGAGTGCTGACTGGGGAATGGCATAACCAGAATATATGCCATCTTTTGGGGGGGGGATAGTAGAAATGGGGAGAAAATTTGTAATTCAGACTCTTGTGAAAATCAATGCTGAAAACTAAAAATCTTAAAAAAAATTAAAAAATAGTACTTAGTAGGAGAAAAACAAAGTCCTTCATTAAACACAATTTCTCACTAATACCAACAGTAATTCTTATTAAAGAATCAAGCTGCCTACTTTGTGCCCCAAATGATTCATACCTATAATATTTTTTGTTTTCATACAAAAAATAATATTTGTACTCATTAAATAAGAACAAAAGAATTTCTGCTCTCTTTAAAAGACTGAGTACAGTGTGTCACTGACTAGTGAAGTCAGCTCAAAAGTACATACCCATTGATGGTGGGTCATTTGTGTGTTCTTTATAGGAAATGTAGTGTAGTGGAAAGAACAGTGAACTTAAAGTCACAAAGAATATAGATTGAAATCTGTAAGACGACCTAAAGATCATTTAGCCCAACCCCTTTATTTTACATATACACACTGAATCAAAGAGAAGTTGATTAATTCACCCAAGTTAACACATAGAGCCAGTAGTAGAGCCACGATGTCATAACATCACAGCATCATAGAATTAGAGTTGTAAGACAGTTACCAGTAAAAGTCCTTCATCATCCAGAGGGGGAAATTGAAAGCCCAGAGATGGGAAGTGACTTGACCAAGGTGTCACACAGTGATAAATGAAGGAATTGTACCCAGGTCCTCTAATTACAAAGTCAGTGTTCTTTCCTGTTACATCCTCATGACAAATCTGAAAGTCTCTCACTCTCTGTCCATGTCTGTTTATTTGTCTGTCTGTCTCTGTCTCTCTCTCTCTCTCGGTGTGTGTGAGAGAGATAAGGATGCACAATTTAAAGACCTATAATCAAGAAATTCAAAAGAAGCTCAAGAAAAATCTATAGGCATGAAAATAAAGAATGGAAAAACAAAACAAAATGTTTCAAAACAGGACTGAAAACTTTCTGTGCCCTTAAAAGTCTGTGAGAATTGATCAGAGGGGCGGAGCCAAGATAGTGGCTGGAAAGCAGGGACTAGGGTGAGCTCCCCACCAAGTCCCTCCAAAAACCTATGAAGAATGACTCTGGACAAATTCTAGAACTGCAGAGCCCACAAAATAGCAGAGGGAAGCAGGGATCCAGCCCAGGACAGCCTGGATGGTCACTGGACGAGGTCTATCATTCACGGAGTTGGGAGTGGAGCACAGCAGAGACCAGCATGGGTATTGGTAGGACCAACCAGACAAGGAGCCAGGCAGAACAGGCCCTAGCACCCTGAATCAGTGAGCTGTGGCAGTTACCAGACTTCTCAACCCACAAACACCAAACACAACAAAAAAAGTTAGTGGGAAAAGCTGTGGGGGACAGAGTTCCTGGTTCACCCACTGCCCCAGGGGCAGTGGGGGTGGTGCAGCAACAGAACTACAGCTGCAGTTACTTCCGACCCCTGGCCCACCTGCGGGGAGGAATTAAGTGGCGGATCAGAGCAGGAGTGCAGAGCCTACTTAAGATTTGCGTCAGGTCCAGGTTGGCGGTTCTTTGGGAAGGAGGAGTCCTGGTGTGGAAGAGCTGGCTGTATAGAAATTGCTCTGAAATCAACGGTGCATCCCCTCAAGCTTGGAACAAAGTACTCTCAGCTCCACAAGCAGTCAAAAACTCAAGGGTCAAGTAAGTTGGCTGGGAATATGGCCAGGCAGTGAAAATGCACTCAGATTCAGACTCAGACTTTGGAATATTTCTTTGGTGACAAAGAAGACCAAAACATACACCCAGAAGAAGTCAACAAAGTTAAAGAGCCAACATCAAAAACCTCCAAGAAAAACATGAACTGCTCTCAGGGCACGGAAGAGCTCAAAAAGGAGTTGGAAAAGCAAGTTAGAGAAGTAGAGGAAAAATTGGGATGAGAAATGAGAATGATGCAAGAAAACCATGAAAAACAAGTCAAGGACTTGATAAAGGAGACCCAAAAAATACTGAAAAAAATATTGAAGGAAACAACACCTTAAAAAATAGACTAACTCAAATGGCAAAAGAGCTCCAAAAACCCAATGAGGAGAAGAATGTCTTGAAAGGCAGAATTACCCAAATGGAAAAGAAGGTCCAAAAGACCACTGAAGAAAATACTACCTTAAAAATTAGATTGGAGCAAGTGGAAACTAGTGACTTGATGAGAAATCAAGATATTATAAAACAGAGCCAAAGAAATGAAAAAATGTAAGACAATGTGAAATATCTCCTTGGAAAAACCACTGACCTGGAAAATAGTTCTAGGAGAGAGAAATTAAAAATTATTGGACTACCTGAAAGCCATGATCAAAAACAGAGCCTAGATATCAGCTTTCCAGAAATTATCAAGGAGAACTGCCCTGATATTCTAGAGCCAGAAGGTAAAATACGAATTGAAAGAATCCACAGATTGCCTCCTCAAAAAGATCCCCAAAAGAAAACTCATAGTAACATTGTAGCCAAATTCCAGAGCTCCCAGGTCAGGGAGAAAATACTGCAAGCAGCCAGGAAGAAACAATTTGAGTATTGTGGAAAAACAATCAGGATAACACAGGATCAAGCAGCTTCCACATTGAGGGACTGAAGGGCTTGTCATATGATATTCCGGAGGTCAATGGAGCTAGGATTAAAACCAAAAATGACCTACCCAGCAAAACTGAGTATCATGCTCCAAGGCAAAATATTGACTTTCAATAAAATAGAGGACTTTCAAGCTTTCTCAGTGAAAAGACCAGAGCTGGATAGAAAATTCAACTTTCAAACAGAAGAATAAAGAGAAGCATGAAAAGGTAAACAAGAAAGAGAAATCATAAGGGACTTACTCAAGTTGAACTGTTTGTTTACATTCTTACATGGAAAGATGATGTGTATGATTCATAAGACCTCAGTATCATAGTAGCTGAAAGGAATATGTATATATATACATATATACATACATATATATATATACATATATACATGCATATATATATATATATATATATATATATATATATACATATATACATATATACACAGATAGAGGGCACAGGGTGAGTTGAATATGAAGGGATGATATCCAAACAAATAAAATCAAATTAAGGGATAAGAGAGGAATATATTGAGAGAGGGAGAAAGGGAGAGATACAATGGGGTAAATTATCTTATATAAAAGTGGCAAGAAAAAGCAGTTCTGTAGGAAGGGAAGAGGAGGCAGGTGAGGAGGAATGAGTGCTCTCATTACTCTCATTGGATTTGACTTGAGGAGGGAATACCATAGACACTCAACTGGGTATCTTACCCCACAGGAAAGGAGTAAAAAGATAAAAAAGGGGAGACGATAGAAGAGAGGGCAGACAGGGGGAGGAGGTAATCAAAAACAAACAGTTTCGATAAGGAACAGGGTCAAGGGAGGAAATTCAATAAAGGGAGACAGGTTAGGAAGGAGCAAAACATAGTTAATCTTTCACAACATGAGTATTGTGGAAGGGTTTTACATAATGATTCCCATGTGGCCTATGTTGAATTGCTTGCCTTCTTAGGGAGGTTGGGTGGGGAGGGAAGAGGGGAGAGAATTTGGAACTGAAAGTTTTAAAAACAGACCTTCAAAAACAACAACAAAAAAATTTTTTTGCATGCAACTAGGAAATAAGACACACAGGCAATGGGGCTTAGAAATTTATCTTGCCCTACTAGAGAAGAAGGGAAAGGGGGATGAGAGGGGAGTGGGGTGACAGATGAGAGGGTTGACCAGGGAATGGGGCAACCAGAATATATGCCATCTTGGAGTGTGTGGGAGGGTATAAATGGGGAGAAAATTTGTAATTCAAACTCTTGTGAAAATCAATGCTGAAAACTAAATATATTAAATAAATTAAATATTTTTAAAAAGTCTCTGAGTATTACTAATTTTCAGTTTTCAAAACAAGTTAATTTTAATCAGACGTAGCCAAACCTAAGTCAACACTACTTGTTCATTTTCAAAGGATATTCAATTGAATCAGTAGATCCAACAGTGCCTTACATTTTTTTCTTTTTCTTAGGTACCATTACCAGATTCCTTCTACCTACCTTACTAATTCTCTCCACCTCCAATAAAAAAGGAAAATAAATTTTTTTTAATAAATAAGCATGGCAAAGAAAACCAAATCTGCATTTTGTATGTTTATTTTATCCAAAAATATGTGATTCGTGTATCTTGAGTCCACCACTCCAATTTCAGGGCTTAGGTGTCATGATTCATCATTTGTCTTCTGCTATTGTTTTTCTTTTATTGCAGTGACCAGAGTTTTAAGTTAAAGAAAAGTTTCTTTTGAAAAGTTATTTTTGAAATAACAGGGAAATTACCATCATCAGAAATGACTACTGTACAGACACAACGTGAATTTTGGGAAGACTATTAGGAGACATAGTAGAAGCAACTTGACATACAAACATTCAATTATTTAGCTTTGTATTTATTTTCCTAATATATATTTCATATGTACCCAAGAGCATACCACATTCATTATTCTTTTTGGAATTTATTTTAAAAAGGATATTTAGTCCCTATCATTTTTTTATTCAATAAAGTATTGAATAGTTGCCCCTTTTCCTTTTTATTTAGCATTGGGTATTATTGAACAAAATCAAAATCTAAGTAATAATCACATCTATATGGCCATGACATTATTTGATTTTTATGTAAAACAGATATTATTCTAATTATGAAAAGAATTTTTTGTTAACTATGTAATCAACTTCATTGATAAATTTCAAGAAGTTTATATATAGTATCAAGAATGAAAATACCCCTTTATATTTTATCAAATGATCATGTTGAAATAGTCGCCTAATTCTGGAATTGCCTTTTTTATCCTATTTGATGAATGTGTAGGTCAGTATTTATGGCAATTCATGGTACTGTAACTTTGGTGAAAGAAAGCACTCTCTAAGTATAAATACAATTTGGAATCCTTTCTTAAATAATCATCAAGCTAGGTACATATTTAAGCCACCATCCCCAAATGACAGATTCCTAGGTCTAACAGGAATCTTAACCTGTGTGGAGCAAACTCATAGTAGTAAATGTTATAACCATAGAATATTTTTGCTTATTCATACCTCAAGAGAAATAACTTTAAACTAAAATTTCCTTCATTCTAGTTGTGAAACATTATTTGTTTTTCTTTTCACTCTTCCCATGGACTCTAGGAAAAGTAAAGAAAAACAAGTCTCATAACAAATTATTTACACAAAGCACATTCCCATCTTTGCCATGTTAAAAAAGTGTTTTATTGTACATATTAGTCTTTCACTTCTTCGAGACAGATGACATTTTGTATATGATTAAATAAAGCCTAGGCAAGCCAACAAAGTGTGTAATAGATTTGTTGGACTTGATGATTTTTTTAACCTAGGAGTTCATATTAAGACAATTCTCAAATAAATTCCTTTCACACTACTATAATATATGCCCTAGCCTCAAATAAATATAATTTGCCTTATATCAAAGTTTTATACTCAATGAAATTATGCATATGAGATTTTGAATGAAAAATCAAATAATTGATGGGAAACCTCTAAGTAAAATGGAACCAATATAGATGAAGTTATTTAAATAATCTATACCAAATATTAAAATATGAGATTTTGAGGAATCTGAAAAACCTCTCAGGTCAATATTTTTTCTTTCGAATCTCTAAAATGGAAAGTATTGAATAGTCTATACATGACTAAAAGAATTAAATCATAACAGCTGACAGATGTGTCTTAATGTACTTTTTGTTTATAATGCTCTTTCCTCCCAACAACCCTGTGAGTTTCAGAATACAAGCATTTTATCACTGTTATTTTGTATATAAAGAAATTAAAAGCTCCGGGAAGTTAGATGACTTGATCAAGATTAAGTGCCTGGCATATCAGTGGGTACTTGATACATGCTCATCATCTATTGATTGTTGAATATTTATTGATCAAGGGGTGTATAGTGTGTTCAGGGATGTGAGGACTGCTAAGGCCTTTTCAGGGCTGCTTTCCACCTTTGGTGTTCACCTGTTCCACCAACTCTCACCTGTGGCTCCAAGAAGCTGCAGCTTGTCCAGTGGCCACATCCTGGTAAATTGTTTTGATTCAGGGGCTAAACCAGGTTGAGGGAAACCAAAGTGTCACAAACCCATTGATGAATTAGGGGGTGTTTACCCCAAGCGTTTGAAGACTTCCCTTGGGCACATGCCAATGTCCATCCAATTAAAAATCAGTCAACTCAATGAAAAATTCAGTCAAATGCAATTTTCTTGGATCATATTGAGTCCCAGTCCTTCCATTACTCAGTACTCATAAGTCTTTTGGGCATTTGAGGTGTCCATGGAAGACTAGCACTTCTGGCATAAGGGCTTCCATAGCCCTTTTCAGGGGCTTTTCCATCTTTGATATCCACCTTCACCCAACTCTCACTCGTGCCTCCAAGAAGCTATAGCAGGCACAGCAGCCACACCCTCTTAAAACTATCTTGACAGACAGGCTAACCCATGTTGAGAGTAACCAACAGGACTCAAAATACTTGGTGAGTTAGAAGAATGTCTACCCAAAGAATATGAAGACTTCATCCAGTGGAATGGGTGGATGAAAATAATTTGTTCCAATGGCCATGAATGCAGCTGAAGCAGCCACTGTGGAGAGCTCAGAGCTTTGTTAGACATAGGAGATACTAAAGCCGTGCACTGCATCTTCAGCTATCACTAGTAGTCTTGATTCTGTCCTGCCGCTGGACTTTGATGTTTCTGGAAAAGAGTGAGGCTGATGACTTGAATTCAAAAATTTTGAATTCAAAATACTGTCTCACTTAGATCCACTTATGCAAGAATCAAAAGACATTACACACACCATTTTATGATTTTTGCCTATCTCAAAGTCCTTTGGCAACAGGCAAGTGATGAAGCAGCAGGTGTGGATACACTGAGATCTGTAGTCATGACCCTGTACACAGGTGGCCCAGGCTATAGGGTTGTCTTCTCACTGGAAGCAGCAGTGGGATTTGGCAGCCCCCAGTGTGTGAGCAGCCTTTTCAGGATTACACTGCTTACATTTTGCTGTGAGGAAGGGGCTAGAAAAAGTGCCTTAAAATTGTCTGCTTACCAAACCCTGGTCTGATTACTGTGGGAGTCAAGGATTCTCCCTGCGGTCAAAACATAAAAAATGTACTAAAACTTCTGCAAAGATGATTCCACTCACCAGTGGCACATGGAATGCCTGCATGCTTATTGACAACATAAAATCCAGTAGACCCGAAAGACAAACACCTCTTTTTGTAAGAGAACTCAGCAAGTATCACATAAAAAGAGAAGCCCTGGGTGAAATAAGGCTGGGAAACGAAGGCCAGCTTACTGAAGTT
Source organism: Phalanger gymnotis (assembly GCA_028646595.1). Classification (NCBI taxonomy): domain Eukaryota; kingdom Metazoa; phylum Chordata; class Mammalia; order Diprotodontia; family Phalangeridae; genus Phalanger; species Phalanger gymnotis. The sequence goes on along the minus strand of CM053622.1, from coordinate 472,575,517 downwards.
GGAGCTGCATACGTATTTTTCTGGAGTGGCCACAGTGAAGAGGAGTGCCATGAAGGTGGTGTAGGTTTTGCAATTGAAACTAATCTAGTCAACAAGCTTGTATGCCTACCAAAAGGAGTGAACAATAGGCTCATGACAATGTGATTGCCACTTGGAGGAATATTTCATACCACCATCAGTGCCTATGCTCCCACTATTACAAACTCTGATGAGGTCAAAGAAAAATTTTATGAAGACCTGGCGACACTTATCATAAATGTTCCAAAAAGAGGACAAGCTTGTAATTTGTAACAACAATATTGCTAGCAGCTGCTGTGGCTGTGTAAGACCAGTAACACCAGCAAGCAGAAGGGCTGCTAACAAAAGTTCTTTGATTTGCTTTTCTAAGGAAAGTAACTTTAAGGGACAATCTCAATTTAATCAAATATACATATATCATTCACTTAGGTCAGAGGGAAAAGCCAGCATCCTGAACCTCAGAGCAAATACAAAGAAAAATTACAACATACATTATATGAACAGAGCAAATAACACAAACCAATCTATCCATAGCAATACATAGTTACCAGAGAAGCAACAATATCTGAGTTTTTTTTCAAATCTGGGGGGCTCCAGCAGCTACTCAGAGTCTCCTCTGGTCAAATCACACAACAGTCTTCCAATGAGTGAGAGCCCCAAGCAAAATGGTAACCTCTGAGTTTATATACCTTGATCAGGATCAAAGGGTGTCACAACCAAGCTACTCAAAACCATGTGATGCTTTTTCAGGAGTCACAGCCGTTTGTCTCAAATCTATGTGAATTAGGCTTTCCCTTGACATAAGCAGGTCATCAAAGACTCTCAATTTAATCAAAAAAACAAAGCCCAGACTCATCAAAGGCACTTGATTACCTAAGTGCTCCAAAAGAGAAAACAATAAAAAAGTCCTACCCTGCTTAACATTAACATAATTATGGATGCCTTTAATGCTAGGGTAGGCTTAGACTACCAGACTTAGCAGAAATGGAATGGAGTTGGAAACAGCAACAGCAATGGTCACTTACTACTGAAGACTTGTGCATCTCATGACCTTCTCATCATCAAACTGTTTTCATTTACATAAATGCAGTAGAACCTCATGGATGCACTCTGGCAGCAAACATTGGTATTTAATAGACTATGTGATTGGAAGGAGAAGAGATAGACAAGATGTGTGAGTGACAAAGGTAATGTATGGTGCAGAGTGCTGGATTGATTAGAGACATCTCCAAGCTAAATATTCACATTCAATGAAAGCAGTGGCCCCAAGGCAAAATGACTATCAGAAGAATTAATGTCAACAGATTAGAGTGCTTCTCTTAGGGAGACCAGGTGGTTGCTAACTTGGAGGGAAAATTGAGCTAACACACAGTTGGCAACAGTGGAGCAGAAAAGGATTTGGTGTATAGTACTGCGTTTGTTGATCTGGGTCAGAACACTTACAGATATCATGACTGTTTTGATGAAAATCATGGGGATATTCGGAAGCTGCTAAATGAAAAACAAGGACTCCACAGGGTTTACCAGCAGGGTAGTTTGTCCATTTCTAAGATGTCAGCATTTAATTCCATCAGAAGTAAAGTACAAGTGAATTTTAGAGAGATCCAGGATTCTTGGCTCAGTAAGAAGGCAGATGAAATTCAGTTTTATGTTGATAGTAACAATCCAAAGCACTTTTATAATGCCCTGATGGCCAGTTATGGGCCAAAGACATATGTTACATCTCAACTACTCAGTGCTGATGGAGCCACATTGATTGGTGATAAGGACATGATCCTTGGTATTCTCAAGAGACCATCATCAATCAATACTGAAGCCACTGACTGTTTACCTCAGATTGAAGTCAATTCCTGCCTAGATGAAGTTCTAACTGAAGAAGAAACTTTGAATGCCATTAGGTTCCTTTTGTGTGGCAAAGCACGGGGTGCTAATTTTATTCCAGGTGAGATTTACAAGGTAAGGGGTCCATTGCTCATACATAAGGTTACTGAAATTTTCTGGGTTATATGGCAAGAGGAAGTTATTCCTGAGGAGTTCAAGTATGCCTTCTTTGTATAACTTCATAAAGGTAAAGTAAATAGACTGTCCTGTGATAATCACAGGGTGGGGGCTCTCCGTCTTAGTCATTGCTGTCAATGTTCCTGCCAGAGTCCTCCTTAATAGGCTAATCATTCACCTGGAAGATGGTCATTTACCTCAGAGCCAGTGTAGCTTCAGAAAGAGCCAAGGAATTATAGAGATGATTCACAGGTTCTTGTTGTTGGTGTCTTTGTCCTTTATTTTCAGAGAGGATCATGACATCGGGAAAATGATGAGATGACTTGCAGTTGACTTGATTTGAGTGAAGCCTTTGTACAGTGCTATAATGGCAAACAAAGTAGAACTTTTCCCTGTTTTTTTTTCTTTTGGAATGCTTCTCAGCACTAGGGCAATCAAATGCTTTTGATTGAGTCTTGCCTTTGGTTGAATCAAGAGTCTTTGATTTAATCAAGAGTCTTTAATGACCTGCTTAAGTCACAAGAAAGCCTAAATCACATGATTTTGAGTCACATGGTTGTGACCTCCTCTGACCCTGAAGAAGTGTATATATGCTCTGAGCTTAGAATTTTGCTCAGGGGGCTTACTCTCATTGGAAGAGTGCATTTGTGTGATTTGGCCACAGAAGACTCTGAGTGGCCATTAAGGAGCCCCACCTCACCCTCTCCTGGGTTTGAAAACCCAGATGTTGGTGTTTCTTTCTCTGGTTACTATGTATGTATTGCTATTGACAGACTGAAGCCCTGTCTGTTGATTTGTGTTTTTTTGCTGTTTATATAATTTCCACTTGTAATTTCTGTTTGTGCTTTCTCTGAAGTGCAGGATGCTGACTTTTCCCCCTGAACAAAATGAATGATACGTGTATGTTTAATTAAAGTAAGATTTGTTAACCCCTTGAAGTTGCTTTCCTTTAGAAAAGTAGATCAAAGAACCTGTGCTAGCAGCCCTCCTGTTTGCTGGTGTTATTGGCCTTACACCTCCACAACAGCTGCAAACAGCATTGTTGTTACAGACTAGCAGTTGACTTCGATTTGAATGAGTGAGGGCTGTGCAAGGTCACCAGCCTCACTTTCTCCTCCAGAGCCATCTGGGTCCAGTGGTCTGATATTCATCAGGAAGACTCGAGATGGCCCAGGATGCATTGATTTATTTGGTTTTTTTTTTAGTTTTGATTAAAGGCACCATTCCTTGATTAACTTCTTAAAGAGCCCTATTCACTGCATGGGTGTTACCTCACTCAAAGTGAGAACCTGAAAAGACATTAGTGGAAAAGGGCCAGAGTCTCCCAGTTCATACTGGTCATCTCCAGTCATCATGGTAAATATCAGACCACTAGACCCTGATGGTTCTGGAGGAGAAAGTGAAGCTGGTGACCTTGAACAGCCCTCTCTCACTCAAATCAAAGTCAACTGCAAGTCACTTCCCTGATATTGTGGTCCTTTTAGAAAGCAAAAGACAAACATAACCTGTGAGTAGTGTCTCTCTCGCCCTCTCCCTCTCCCCACCTCTTCCCCCTTCCCTTCCCTTTCCCCGTCCTTAACCTTCTCCCTCTTCTACCCAAAGGAAGGTACATTTCCATGGCTGAAGGCTGCCTCCTTAACTTTGGTTTACTGGCTAGATTTCTTTCTCAAAAACGAAGCCTTAAACCCACTTGACTCTGGAACTCATGGATTGGACAATAGGTCTCTGCCCTCCTAGCATAGAGTACATGAAAATACTAAATAGTAACTGTTTCTCTTTTGGCCAGGAACCCTGAGGGTCTTCTCCTCCAAGTTTGATTTCTCCTGTTTTTTGAGTTTTGATTAAAGGGGCCATATTTTGATTAACTTCTTAAAGAGGTCTCTTCACTGAATGGGTGTTACCTCATGCAAAGTGAGAACCTGATAGGAGTGGTGTTTAGTGCCTGACAACTCTAGGAGAAATGCCAGGAGCAGAACAGTCTATATGTAGATATGACCAAGGCCTTAGATACTGGCAGTCATGACTGCTTATGGAAAATTATGTAAAAATGTATTGTATCGTATTGTACATCAATTTCACAATAGCGTTCTTTCCATGGTTCTAGATAGTGGATGATGCTATCATGCTACCCTAGTTACCAATAGAGTGAAACAAGGCTGTGTGCTTGCTCCCATGCTTTTTTAGCATGATGTTTTCAGCCATGTTGTCAAATACTTCAATGAAGGCAAACACAGCATTAAGGTACTGCACTGATGGTAAATTCTTCAACTGGAAAAGGCACCAAGGCCAAGAACAAAGTGGAGGAAGTGTTGGTGGATACTTTTCTGTTTGCAGATGATTGTGCACTCAATGCAGCCTCTGAAGCTGAGAAGTAACAAAGTATGGATCAATTTTCTGCTTCTTGTCCTAATTTTGGCCTAAAAATAAACACCAAGAAAACACAGATGCTCCATCAGCCACCACCATATGTGAAACCATCAGTTACAATAAATGGAGAACTTTTGAGTACTGTGGATGAGTTCGCTTACCTTGGTGGTATGTTTTCAAGGCATGTACACATTGATAATGAGGTTGACATGAGCATTGTCAGAGCTAGCTCAGTGTTTGGGAGGCTCTGAAGGAAAGTGGGGAGAGAAGAGATGTGACTGACTACCAGACTGAAGGTATACAGAGGTGTTGTGCTGACTTCATTGTGAAAACTGGATGGTATACCTGTGCCATGCCTGGAAACTGAATTGCTTCCATTTGAATTGTCTTAAGAAGATTCTGGCATTGGACAAAACTTCTAACCTCTTTGAGCTATGGTTTCTTCACCTGTAAAATGGGTTGTATTTGTACCATAAGAAAAAAATGTTGGCACTTGTTATTTTAGTTTCCTTGCAGAGAAGCCTCTGAGAATTGACTCTTAGACTTTTGTCCTTTTTTGCCCACATATATTTGACTATTTTTGTTGTCTTTACTAGGCAGCTAAGGGGGCACAGTGGATAGAGTGCTGGGCCTGGAGTCAGGAAGACCAATCTTCATAAATTCAGATCTGGCCTTAGGCATTTATTAGCTGTGTGATCCTGGGCAAGTCACTTAACCCTACTTACCTCAGTTTCCTCATCTGTAAAATGAGCTGGAGATGGAAATGGCAAACCACTCAATATCTTTGCCAAGAAAATCCCAAGCGGGATCATAAAGAGTCAGATATGATTGAAAAATAACTGGACAAAATTATCTTTACTGCCTCTTTTGTTGACAACCTCAAATTAGAACTATAATTATATCTTTTAAAACTTAAATTGTTTCCTCAGGAATAGCTTTTCATATTTTTCTGAAGCTCATTAATCCCTTGGATTAATCCTCTATATTTTCTCCATTTCCTTTCCCTTCTCCACATTTCTGTATATGACTGTTTCAGTAGAGAATCTAAGTTGGACTTATGCAAATTCAAGATCATTTGGACTCAGTGATGGGTTATAAGTATACTAACAATTTCATATTTTAGAACCAGGTGAAATATGCCTCTATATTTTATATCATGCTATTAATTCTTACATAAGAATTCTTTTTTCTTTATAACAAAATGGTTATTTTCTTCAATAAGGTGGAGTTTTATTGATAGATGGAAGAGTGATGCATTCTAACTGAAATGGCATTAGATTCCTAGTGTGAGAACTGGAGTTTGAAATCTGGCTCTGTTTTTTAATTGTTGTGCAGTCCTTTCAGCTGTTTCTGATTATTCATGACCTCTTTTAGGGGTTTCTTGGCAAAGACACTGAAGTGTTTTGACATTTCCTTCTCCAGATCACTTTACAGATGAGGAAACTGAAGCAGACAGGGTTAAGTGAATTGCTGAGGGTCACAACTATTAAGTATCTGAGGCTATATTTGAACCCAGATCTTCTTGATCGTGGGCCCCTCTGTGACATCTAGGTGCCCTCTGTCATTTACTGCCTTTGTTTTGTACATAGTCCAGTTAACCTCTTGGTGATTAAGTTTCTCTATCCAAAAAATGAAGATGCTGTACTGAGATAACAGTGATTTAAAGGTAGAAAGTACTTAAAAGTTCATCAGCTCCAGAAATAATTATAATAGTAGTAGTCATAACCAACATTGATCTAGTCTAGTGCTTACTATTTGTCAGGCATTCTGCTGAGCACTTTGCAATTATCTCATTTGACCCTCATAACAAGTTATGGGAGGTACTTGCTATTATTATCCCCATTTTGCAGGTGAGGAAACTGAGCCAAACAGAAGTTAAGTTACTTGCCCAGGGTCACACAGATAAGAAGTATCTAAGTTCACATTTGAACTCAAGTCTTTCTGGTTCCATGCCCAGTGCTCTATCCACTACTCCATGTAACTGCCCCAGTCTTCATTTTATAGATAAGGAAATTAAGGCCCAGAAAGTTTAAGTGACTTGCCCACAGTGATACAAGTTATACATGGCAGAATAAGAATTTCTTAAAGCTCAAGGTCTGTGTTCCTCAGTATTATTACATTTAAAAATAAACAACACATGTTCAAAAAGAAGAGCCCGATTACTTGAAACTGAAAACATAACCTGAAATTTGTCACAGAACGCTGTCATTGTGAAAAAGGGAGGCAGATCCTAAAGGTTATTTTCTCTGTCCAGCCATTGTCATTTTCAGTGCTTTCCTTTCCAACTGCTTTGACAGATAAACACGAGAACCTTCTGAGTCTGTCTCATAAACATGATATGTGTATATGTGAGAGAGAGAATAACCTCAAAGGTATTTATTTTTTCTGATTTAAAGTGCTAATTAAAAAGTAAAATGTTTTCCTTGTTTTGGAAATCCAACGTTATTTTGAAACAAGATATTTCAGCAAAGCTATTCTTTGATAAGAATGCTGTCATACTGTTTGAAGTACCTAATGATATTCATTGAATCTTTATGAGGATGAGTTTGATTCAAATATTAAAGTTTTTGGTAGAAATAGCACTTCAAATCACTTTCTACAACCATCCTACAAACAAAGGTGTCATTAATATGATCTTCATTTTACAATTAAGGAAATTGAGTCTAATAATGATAATAATAATATTACTAGCTAGCATTTATATACTGCTTTAAGGTTTATGAGCTTTACATATGTTAACATATTTAATACCCACAATAACCCCATGAGGTAGATGCTATGGTTTACCCCATTTTATAAAGAGGAAACTGAGGCAGACAGAGATTAAGTGACTTAATCAGGATTACATAGCAAATAAGTGTCTGAAGCAGGATGAAAACTCCAGTCTTTCTGATTCCAAGGCTAGTAGTCTATCCACTGAAACACCTCACTGCCTAGCAAGTTAGTTGTAAGAAGACTAAAGGAGAACTAATAATTGTATATTTAACAATGTTTTAATTCAACACATACTTGATAGATTGATATTCAGAGATGTTTCAAAATCCAGTAAGGTTGGTAATCTCTATAAAACTTGCAGGCATCCTTAGAAGTAAATCATCTTCCTACTCATTTCTTACATTGCAAAGTGTTATTAGGGCAGAAGTTCTGGTGCAAACTTTAAATTGGAGTGTTTTTTTTTGGTACCCATTTCAGTACAGATTTATTCTTACCTAAGGAATATGTACATGAGAATGCTTTGGGCAAACTGAAACTTTTGCTATCAGCTTAAAATGTGAGGGGTATAAAAACATTATGGACAGGATTATTTTGCATTGGGGTAGCAAGGGACATCAAATGTTTTTTTTTCTCTAATTTTCATATAAATGAAAAGTAGCAGATTAGTTTAAAATTTCTCTCAAGTTTTTGGACTCCTGCTTTCCAATGCACCAGTTTTAAGGTTCAACCACTTGTACTCCAGGGTTTTATTCAAGATCTTGCCCATGATATAGCAGGAAGAATAATAGAGTAGGAGGTAGGAGACCTGGGATTTGATGCTGCCACTTTCTTGGTAATTTTAGGCAATATATTGCACCTTTCTGGAATTTGATTTCATATCTGTAAAGTGAGAAATGGTTGGAAGAGATGAGCCTATGTTTTAAAATTCTATAAATGACTCATTCATCTATAAGACCCATGAAAAAAAGAAAGTCTGGACATTGAGGTGATATGTTAGCCAAACATGCTAATACAAGAAACTTGTGCTAGTTGGAGACTGCAAGACCTGAGTTCAAGTCTTGCCACAGAACCTTACTAGTTCTTTGACTAGTGAATCACTTTACTTTTATGAATTTCTATTTCCTTATCTGTAAAATGTAATAAAAGAACCTATTTTAAAAGGTTATTGTGAGGATTAGAAGAGATAATATATCTAAATTGCTTTGCAAAACTTAGATCTCTCTGTAAATGCTAGCCAGTACAAGAAAAAAAGAAACCTTAGGTGTTCATTCTTCCAAAAGAAAAATCTCATCAGGAAAATCTCACAGGAAAAAAAGAGATTTAGATGAAGAAAATACATGCCAAAAAAGAAAAGATTCCTTTGTGGTTTTGATCTGCCTGGGTGATTTGTATTTAGTTTTTCATTATTTTCTGTGATTTGTATTTAGTATTTTGTTTCTTTCTCTCTTTCTTTTTTATTTTATTTCCATCTTTAATGAACAACAACTGAAAAAAGCAGGAAAAAAGCATCCTTCAGGAATACCCATATTTAAAATGTTTCTAGGATTAGAACTTTAAAGCCATAAAGCCTGAAATCAGTTAAGGGATTATTTTTATCTCAACCCCCAAATGACAATATCATTCGTTTTTCAAGGGAAAAGTGGATAATTTGTAAGCCATTAGGTAAAAAAGTATAATAACTTGATGCTGAGTCACTTTAACATTGATATATCCAGCCTACTGTCTAATAAATGAGTAGTAAACCATTTGTAAGTTTGCTTTACTTAAAATACAGCCTTAAACTTGACATTTTCACAGTGATGAATTTTAGATGAAATCATATGAGATGTTAAAGTAAAGACAGAATAAAATCAATGGCTGTGCAGATGAAGCTATGTGAGGTCAATAGTTCTGTGGTGGTAGTGACAGTGCAGCCAGGTTTTTCAAATGAGGATATTTTTTAAAATGTGCAATAACCTGAGAGCACCTGAGATTAATTTTTTGAGATGGAATTACCTTTTGAGAAACCCGTAATTAAACTTACTTTTTTTTCTTTCTTGGGAATGCAGAAAGAATACAGTGAAAAGCTGCTCACTTTTCTTTCTTATGCTCAGAAATAGTGGCATATGTCGTTAGACACCAAAAGGAAAAAATCCCTCCCAGTAACTTCTAGTCCAGAAGATTAGTTTATCAATTGTGTTAAGTCTCTATTCTCTACTGCATGATTCAGAAAAAGGTTAGCAAAAGAGAGCCCAGCCCTTTTATTTAGCTTATTTGTGGTGGAAGGAACTCTAGTTTTTAAACCAGAAGTCCTGTTAGAACTGTTCCTGCAGCTTTCCTTGCCAAGTTCTTTTCATTCTTCTGAATCTCAGTGTCATATATGTAAAGCTTTACCATATACTTGTATATATTTATTGTATATATTTATTGTAGAGTGAATTACAGAGTAATACATATTGGGATGATATTTGTAATTCATGAGCCCTTTATCAGTATTAGCGTAGTTGAAGGGAATATACATATACATACATACATACATACATATATATATATATATACATATATATACATATGAAGGGATGATATCTAAAAATAAAATAAAATTAAAGGGTGAGAGAGGAATATATTGAAAGAGGGAGAAAGGGAGAGATAGAGTGGGGTAAATTATCTCACATAAAAGTGGCAAGAAAAAGCAATTCTGTTGGAAGGGAAGGGGGGGCAGATGAGGGGGAATGAGTGAATCTTGCTCTCATTGGATTTGACTTGAGGCAGGAATAACATGCACACTCAATTGGGTATCTTACTTCTCAGGAAAGTAAGGGGAAGGGGATAAAAAAGGGGGGAAGATAGAAATCAGCACAGATAGGGGGAGGAGGTAATCAAAAGCAAACATTTTCGAAAAGGGACATGGTCAAGGGAGAAAAGGGTATAAAGGTAGACAGGGTAGTAGGGAAAGAAATATAGTTAGCCTTTTACAACATGAGTATTGTGGAAGTGTTTTACATAATGATACATGTGTGACTTATGTTGAATTGCTTGCCTTCCTAGAGAGGGTTGGTGGGAAGGGAAGAAGGGAGAGAATTTGGAACTCAAAGTTTTAGAAGTAGATGGTCAAAAAAAGGTTTTTTTTTTTTGCATGCAACTTGGAAATAAGATATACGGGTAATGGGGCATAGAAATCTATCCTGCCCTACAAGAAAGTAAGGGGAAAGGGCATGGTGGGGGAGTGGGTTGACAGAAGGGAGGGTTGACTGGGGAATGAGGCAATCAGAATATATGCCATCTTGGAGTGGGCAGCAGGACAGAAATGGGGAGAAAATTTGTAAATCAAAATCTTGTGGAAATCAATGTTGAAAACTAAAATGTTAAATAATAAAAAAAAGAACTGTCCCTACATATCTACCAATCTTGAGCCTTTTTATCCAAGTGAGTCATACCTTCAAGGAGATTAGGGAATAGGCCGAGCCCCAGTCCAGATTAAAGAAACATACAGACAGGGTTACAGACCCCATATTAATCTGACTATATATTTAAAAAATGGATCAAATACTGTAACTAGGGTATTGATAGACACTGGGCCAGAGGCCAGCTTGATTTATGGAAACTATGACAAATTTAAGCACAGGACTAGGAGGGGCTGAAATATCAACCAAACAAGTCAAACTGATGATGACATTTGGATAATTGCCTAAGAAAGTATATACCATGGTCATTGTAACCATTCCTGAATACATCTTTAAAATAGATATATTGAAAGACATGACTCTGAATATGTCTGAGCAGAGATATCAATTTGCAGTAAGGAAGATAGGAATTAATACAGTTTTGGTGGGAAAAGAAAGATGGGCCCATTCACTTCACCTGAACATTCTAAAGTAATTACTTTGAAGCAGTATATTGTGCCAGGTGGCTAAGATGAAATTGCCCATACTATAAAGGAATATGTTGAAGCATGAGTGTTAGTCCCTACAACCACTCAGTGGGATAATCCTATATGGCCAGTACAAAAGTCATATGGAATGTGGAGAATGACAGTGGATTACAAACAATTGAATAAAGTGACTCCACCCTTGTACGCTGCTGTTCCAGATATGGTTGCCTTAATTAAAAGGATCCAGAAATATGTTGGGACTTGGTATGCAATTATTGATTTAGCCAATGCTTTCTTTATGATCCTAATAGACTTCAAACAATGGGACCAGTTTGCTTTAATGTGGCAGGGCCAACAATATGCTTTTACCGGAATGCCGCAAGGATATCTGCACAGCCCAACTATGTGTCATAGGATTATGACTGAACATTTGGATGAATTAAAGTTACCTGATGTACAGCTTACCCACTACATAAATGATATTTTGATACAGGGAGAAAATGTAAAAGAAGTGGAGAAGAGTTTGATATTTTAATTGATCATGCAAAAAGTAAAGGCTGGGAAGTTAACCCTGCAAAGATTCAAGGGCCAGCTCAAACTGTAAAGTTTTTGGGTATACGGTGGAAAAAAGTACTGCAAGAAATTGTCCCACAAGCTCGGCAGAAGATTCAAGATTTTCCTATCCCCATCAATAAGAAGGAGGCCCAAAAGTTCATAGGACTGTTTGGTTATTGGAGGCACCACATTCCACATCTTGGACAGATTTTGAAACCAGGAAAAAGTATGAATTTGATTGGGGGCTTCAACAGAGTAAAGCTTTTGAAGAAGCTAAAGCTGCTATACTATTGGCTCTGGATTTATAGCATATACAAAGTGGACCAGTGGAATTACAAGTGACTGTATAAGATGACTATGTGAATTAGAGTTTATGGAACAAACAACAAAGATGAAATGTACCCTTAGGATTGTGGTCAAGGAAACTATCTTCATCTGGATTACAACATACACCTCTTGAAAAGTAGTTGTTAGCTGCATATTGGGCTTTGGTAGGGACTGAACAACTGACTCTGGGCTATGAAGTGATATTAAGGCCTGGAATCCTGATTATAACTTGGGTAATGAGCATCTCACAAAATTTTACATACTCAAGAGGCTAGCATAATTAAATGGAAATGGTATATTCATAATAGATTGAAAACAGGCAAAAGTAGAGTTTCTGCTCCACATGAATCTATTGAGGCACTGACATTGATGGAAATGACAAAACCCCTGAACCAAGGGAAAGGTTGGTACAATGCTTGGTAAAATGGAATGGATATGATGGACTGAGTCAAGGACAGAAGAAACATGCATAGTTTACTGATAGGACAGCAAAATATTTGGGCCATAAAAGACACTGGAAAGCAGTAGCCTATAAGCCATGTACTAAGAGAACTTTGGAAAGTACTGGGATAGGTGGACATAGTCATTATGCATGTCATGGCAGTACATCAAACTATTAAAGCAGAGAAAGGAGGACAGTGTCATATATTCACTGATTTGTGGGCAGTAGCTAATGGGTTAGTTACATGGATGCCAATGTGGAAAAATCAAAATTGGGAAATTCATGGTAAACAACTTTGGGGCAAAGAGCTATGGGAAGATATGTGAGACATGTCTTTGGTTACTAATTTGTCAGTTTTTCATGTAGATGCTCACATACCCCTCACTACACGAGAAGGTGAGTACAATGCACGCGCTGATCCACTAGCAAAGATTGCTACTGAACATATTGTCCCTACTTCTATACCAACTGATGATATAGCACTAGCAAAATGGGTCCACCAAACAGTTGGCCATTTAGGGGTCCAGGTTACACACTGGCGGGCACCAGATTGAGGTATTAATATCTTTTATTCATTGTTAAAGCAAGTAACAGAGGAACATCATATATGTCAATTCCTCGGGTAGTAACTGAGGAAACAGCAAGGGGAAAAGTTCCAGTCCAGATTTGGCAGATAGATTATATTTAACCACTACCCCAAGATAAAGGATGCAAATTTATATGTACTTGTGTTGATACCTATTCAGGTGTGCTAGTGGCTTGTCCTTATAAGAATGCAACCCAGAAAAAGACCTGTAAAACTCTAGATACTATACATCTATATTATGGAACCCCAATGCAGATTCACAGTGACAATGGGCTACATTTCAAAGGTGAAAAGATATTGTATATTGAACAATATAGAATGAGTATATCATATTCCATATTATCCATAAGCATCTGGATTGATAGAAAGAAAGAATGGATTGTTGAAAGAACAGTTAAGAAAGTTAAGTTCTAATAATTCATATCAACACAGGAAGGACAACTTGTTAACTGCTTTATGTAATTTGAATAATATACCACTAGGAGGAAGTACACCTCTGGCCAGAATGATGACCCCGAATCTGCAAATTAGAAAGCCACAGACACATCAGATCCAAAATATTGAGTATCAGACTGTTAGAGAGGATGTCCCACCACCATACCAGGAATGCTTGGTTTGGCAGGATATGATTTACATTGTTTAGAGAACTTTTGGTTGGATAGAAAAGAGCTAAGAAAAATCTCTACTGGGATATGTATGAGAATCCCTAAGAATCATTTTGGACAGATATTACTTAAACTAGGATCAGCAGCTCAAGGAATACATGTATTGGCTGGTGTGGTAGATTCTACTTATCAAGGAAAAATTATTGTGACACTTAGGTCAAGAACCTATACAGTTGTGTAAAATTGATAGAATAGTTCAATTGATTATTATTCCTTGTGAAACAATACCCCTTGTGAAAACTGACCCTCCTTCCAAAATAACTATCAGAGGAAAGGAAGGATTTGGTTATACCGATAGAATAAAATTGAAAGCTAAAGTATGGGTAAAATGGAAACCAGATGATGTTCCAAAAACTCCAGAAATTATAGCACATGGGAAAGATAATACTGTGACAGTGGTTTACCCAGGAGAAAATAATTATGAAATTGTACCCTTGACTCATGTATTCTATTGTTCATTTTGTCTGTTGAATTTGTTTGTGAGATTTGTTTCCTGCAGGCTTAGTACCATCCACCTGCAGATGCCTGATCACTTACAACAGATGTCACCCTCTGATGTGTTCGGATGTCACCCCTAGACCTGTCCACAACTGTGATGTGTCATCCCTGGACGTGGGGTCAACTGAGTTCTAGATGCCAGCTTGATAAAGAACCAACATCTAGAATAGGACTCTTTATCTTTGGGGCATGGACAGCTGTATGTCTACTTTCAGCAGGAAGAAGCTTTGGAGGACAAGGCCTTCACCCTTTACCCCAAGATTTTGAGCCCCATTTGTTCGAGGAGGGAATGATGACATTATTTTATATGCTTATCTTGTGTTATCCTTGTTATATTGTTGTGTAAAATTCTGTTGACTCCAGTTATCCCCAAATTCCCATTGCCCTACATAATGGATATGAAAGATCTTAGGGCCAAATATAATAGCAATTTAGATATGAAGATGTTTCCCACCCATTAATAGGCCATGTGACCTGCTTAGGTCACAGGAAGCCTAAGTCACATGTGGTGGGAGGAGCTTCCTGACAAGAAAAGGAAGTTATGTCACAGGAAATATGGAGAGAGAGAGAGAGAAGTTATGGCTGCTAATGGCTGCTAATGACTGCAGTTGTGATGGTTAGAACTGAACAGGCTGACTTATCTGTATTGTGAGTTTGTTTTTGGGAAGACCACATGTAATATCAATTAAGTTGGGTGTCTTTGATTGAGTCTTATTAGGTGCTAAACCCCAGGCCCCAACCCCTGTCTTCTAGGTGCTTAAGCCTATGTGGGCGTGAAGCCCTCAGGATCCTAAGGGGAGTTGCTAAGACCAGAGCCTATAGTAGGAGTCTGAGTTCTGGTTGCTCAGATGATGTTTGAGGACAGCTAAAGAGTGTATAAAAAGAGAGAACAAAGCTATTTGCTTGGTGCTCTCACTTTTGAAGGTATGTTGATGCGGAGACTCTTGGCAGCTATAGTTAAGAGCTGTCCAGCTTGTAAACCCAGATGTTGGGACTTTGTTAAACGCTGGTAACTATGCATTGAGATGTGAATCAGACAAAGTCTGTCCGTTGAAGTTTGTAATTTCTTTGTATTTGCTCTGAAGGTTAAGGTGCTGGGTTTTTCCTCTGAACCAAGTGAATGATATTTGTATGCTGGATTAAAGTAAGATTGTTAACCCCTTAACATTACTTTTCTTAATAAAACAGATCGAAAGAACCTGTGTTGGCAACTTTCTGTGTGCTTGTTGTTGGTGGGCCTTAGACCCCTATATTAGCTGCTAGCCAAATTGTTACAACACCACAGTAGGGAGTCAGAGATGTTTTGGGATGGTGAGGCTCCATGCTGTGACTTGCAGTCATGATAAAGTGGGCTAACTGGCTGTGGGAGCTGTACATTTGGTTATGGGATATGGTTCTCTGGTGTTTGAATAAATGCTATACTTCTACCTTCTTTACGGAGAGTCTCTCATACTTTGCAATAAAGAACTACACTGGCACATTCACAATTAACATTGATGTTGTGTTTATTGCCTCACTGATAAATGATTCATAATCATATTATCATTTTCTTCTAATAATAAGTAACCTTAGTAAATTAACCACCCCAAGATTATATCTGCATACATATACACATATAATACACATGCATATGTGCATGTATATATGAGGTGACTATGGTATAAATGTGTGTGTTAAGGAATTGTTTTCTTCAGTTAGCTTTAGTACCTCCTTTTCCATTTGGCCGATTTTACTTTTTAAGTAGTTGTTTTCTTCAATATACTTTTTTTTCGAATTTTTTCAATTGTATTCTTAAAGGAATTGTTTAACTTTTCTCCTGTTTTTCTTCCTTGACTTTTAAAATTCTTCTTGAGCTCTTCCAAGAAGGTGTTTTTTTTTTTTTGGCTTGAGACCCTTTGAGGTTTTGGATGTGGGTGTATTGACCATGCTGTACTCTCCTGAATTTGTGTTTTGATCTTCCCTGTCACCAAGATACTTCTCTATGGTCATTGTTTTTCTTTGATGCTTCTTGCTCATGTTTGCCTTTTTTGTCTTTTAAATTTCACCTTCATTTCTGGGGACTGGGGCACTGTCCTAGACTTCTTGTGCTGGGGGTTAGGGCCTAGTTACTGGTTTTGGATGCTGGAGCCTCAGGCACTGGCAGCTGGATGTTGTAGTGGTCTGGTAGTTTAACTGGTGCTGAGCTGGAGCTGGCGGCAGTGGCTGGTGTGTGCCTAGTGTTGGCACTTTCCTTCTCCTGCAACCAGGGGCTCAGGATCTCTCACTCATCCCCTGAGGTGGGGCTTGCTGCTGTCTTGTTGGGATGCCTCCTGTCCTATACTGGTTCCCTTAAACCACAGCAATAGGGGCCTTTCCCATTAGTCCCCCTAACTTCTTGAGCTGAAACACTAATGTACCTCATCTTTCTGCTGGCTCTGCTATTCCAGGATTTTTTCCTGGGGCAATATTCTCTGGGTTTTTCAAAGTCCATAAGGGAGGGCGAGAGTGACTTACTGCTCACTCTGCCATCTTGGCTACAGGAAGTTTAAATAGGTGACTTTCAAACATTTAGTTTCTGAATTGATATACCCAGGGACAGCCACAGCCCCTGCTGCAAGCCCTTTTGTAGGACTGAGCTTCTCTTTCACCCATTTCTGACAGACCCCACCTCCTACTGACCTTCTAAGTTGTCTCTGGCATCTGTGGGGTGAGAGGTCTGGGAATTGCCGCTGCTGCCTGTGATTCACTATCCCTACATTTGCTCAAGCTTTGCTCTGGTCTGTGTGGTAGACTATACTCCTTTCCCAGCACAATGCAATAGACCCTTCCTGCTGATCTTCCAGGTTGTCTTAGGTTGGAAATCTACCTCACTATGTCTCTTTGTGGATTCTGCTGCCCTATAATTTTTTCAGAGTCATTTTTTAGAGGTACTTGAAGGAATTTGGGGGAGAGCTCAAGTAAGTCTTTGGTTTCACTCTGCCATCTTGCCTCCACCCCCTTTAACTTCTATATACATATAGTAGAGCCAGCAGAAAGATGGGGTACAGAAGGCTTGTAGCCCAGGAAGCTTGGGGAACTCATGAGAAAAGCCCCTCTTGCTCTGGGGGAAGGGTAGCACCATAGGACAAGAGACATCCCAGTAAACCAAGGGGAGAGCCTGAGCCCCAGGGTGGTGGAGCAGGCAACCACTAATCCTAGGATCCTCCCTTGCCCCAACTGCCTCATCACAGGCAGGGAAACCAGCAGATACCAGCTCACAAAACCATCACATGTACTGGTGTTTTCCAGCAGGCAAACTATCAAGTACAAAGTCTTGGTGAGCCAGTCCAAAGCCCTGATGAACAAGAGCAAGTGGAAGGCCTGAGTGAGCATATGTCCCCTAGGGGCCAGACTCTCCACCCTCACCCTGAGACTTCCAGTGTTGCTAACCCCAGCTTAACATCAGATAACCTGCCAGACCCCTAGAGCCTCCAACTGCCAGTATCTGAGGCCAAATCTGTAGTAGGAAGGCTGAATTTATGATCTCAAAGAGAATCACATATATATCCGAATGGTTCAAAATCGTTGGGTATAAAGAACTCTCCAAGTAGAAGGCATCAAAACAACTATTTAGGCCCCACAGTGACAGACCCACTAACCATCCTCCCCATTCCAATATTGTGATCATAAGCTTCCAGGCCCAATAAGCCCACCTCACAAGATTAACCAGGAGGCCACAGAGAAGCATGATGGCATTAAACCAAATCATATTCACTGGCCTCAAGTCCTTGCTCGCACTCCTGGGTCCACACACGGGTCGGCTTTGCTTCCGCAGCTTCCTGCTTCGGCTTTGGCTTTTTTTTTCAGCTTCAGCTGTAGCTGTCTCTTGGCTCGCCTTTCCCTGCAGCCAAGCCTCTGGCATCCTCAAGCCCTGCATTGATGACCAGAGGCCATTGGTTCCCGAGTTGGCCCCTCTTAAGTCATCAGTCTACACCCACACAGGTTTCACACCTGATAGGGTTTGGGGCCTGGGGCTTAGCACTTAGCAAGATTAAATGAAACACCTGAATCACTCAAAGCAAACAAAAGCCAAACTCCTGAAGTGCTAAGGAGCCCATTTTGCCTTACTGACACACCATCACACAAAACCAGTGATCAGATCTGGGGCAACCATACACAAGCAGCTTGGCTCAGGGCCCCCTGCTCTACAGGAGGGGAGCTCAATTCAAAAAGCCAGGAATTAGGCAAACACCATGAGCAAAACATGGAAACAAACAATGACCATAGGTTCTTATTATGTGGATAGGGAAGATCAAGGCCCAAATTCAGAACAGGACAACATTGTCAACAAACCCTCATCTGAAATGTCCAAGGGGAATATGAACTAGTCCCAAGCCCAGAAAGCCTTCAGGGGAGAACTCAAGGATTTTATAAGTCAAATAAGAGTAGTAGAAGAAAAATTGGGAAAAGAAATGAGAGAGTCAATAGCTTGGAAAAGGAAGGACAAAAACTGACAGGAGAAAACTAGTCCTTAAAAAGTAGAATTGGCCAAGTGGAAAAGGAGGCACTAAAATTCACTGAAGAGAAGAGCTCCTTAAAAAGTAAAAATGGGCCAAATGGAAAAGGAGATAAAAAATCTAATGGAAGAAAACAATTCCTTAAAAATTAGAATTGGGCAAATGGAAGCTAATGACCATGAGATATCAAGAATCAGTCAAACAGAAACAAAAGGATGAAAAAATAGAAGAAAACAAAATACTTCTTTGGTAAAACAACTGACCTGGAAAACAGATCCAGAAGAGACAATCTAAAAATTATTGGTCTATCGAAAAATCATGATGAATTGCCTGGACAGCATCTTTCAGGGAATTATCAAAGAAAATTGCCCTGAGGTCCAAAACCAGAAAGTAAAATAATTATTGAAAAATTCACTGATCACCTCCAGAAAGATCCCAAATTGAAAACACCAAGGAACATCATAGCCAAATATCAGAATTGTCAGGTCAAAGAGAATATACTACAAGCAACCAAAAAGAAACAATTCAAATATCATGGAACCACAGTTAGGACCACTCAGAAACTTGCAGCTTCTATATTAAAAGATTGGAGGGTGTGAAATATGATTTTCTGTAAGGCAAAAGAGATTAGATTACAACCAAGGATCAACTACCCAGTGAAATTGAGTACTATCTTTTAGGGGAGGAGATGGAGATTAAGTGAAATACAGGACTTTCAAACCTTCCTGATTAAAAAAAAAAACTAGAGCTCAACAGAAAATATGATCTTCAAATACAAGACTCAAGAGAGGCATAAATGGGTAAACAGAAAAGAAAAAAAATAACATGTTATTGATAAGGGCAAACTGTTTACACCCCTGTAAGGAAAGATGACACTTGTAACTCTTGAGAACTGTTTTGTTGTAACACCATTTGAAAAGGGTATACATAGACAGAGGGCATAGGTATAAGTTGACTGATAAAAAAATCTAAGTGGTGAAAAGGGATTGTATTGGGAGAAGAGGAAAGGAAGAGGCAGATCAGGGTAAATTATATCACTCGGAAAGGCACAAAACCCAATTACAGTATAGGGAAAAGAGGGAGGTAAATGATTATTATTTGAACCATAATCTCATCAGATTTGGCTTAAAGAGAAAATAACATAATCAATTAGGTATAGAAACCAAATTTGTCCTATAGGGAGTAGGAGGGGAAAGGGGAAAGAAAAGGCAAGGTGTGGATAGAAGGGAGAAAAGAAGTAGTAAGTTTTAAGAGGAAGATAAGGGGGCTAGTAGAAAGGAGGACAGACTGAAAGAGGCCTTGGTCAAAAGCAAAACTCTAGTGAGAGGGGAAAGGGAGAAAGGAGAAAGAAAAGCATAAACAGGGAAAAAATAAGAATGAGAGAGAGAGGGGTGGAGCCAAGATGGCAGCTGGAAAGCAGGGACTTGCAGAAGCTCCCTTCCAGATCCCTCTAAAAACCTATAGAAAGTGGCTCTGAACAAATTCTAGAACTGCAGAACCCACAAAATAGCAGAGGGAAGCAGGGATCTGGCCCAGGACAGCCTGGATGGTCACTGGATGAGGTCTATCTCACACAGAGCTGGGGATAGAGGAGAGTAGAGCCCAGCATGGGCAGCATCAGGACCAACTTGACCAGGATCCAGGCAGAATGGGCCCTAGCACCCCGAATCAGTGAGCTGTGGCAGTTACCAGACTTCTCAACCCCCACACACCAAACACAAAAGAGAAGGTTAGTGGGAAAAGCTGTTGGGGACAGAATGAAAAGAGTTCCTGGTTTGGCCACTGCCCCAGGGGCAGTGGGGTTGGTGCAGCTATAGAACTACAGCTGCAGTCGCTTCTGGCCCCAGGTCCACCTGGTGGGAGGAATTAAGTGGTAGATCAGAGCAGGAGTGCAAAGTCTGCTTAAGATCCCAGTCATGTCTTGGCTGGCGGTTTTTGGGGAAGGAAGAGTGCTGGTGTGGCAGAGCTGGCTGTATAGAAATAGCTCTGAAAACAACAGCACATCCCCTCGAGCTTGGAACAAAGTACTTTTTACTGTACAAGCAGTACAAAAAACTCAAGGGTCAAGTAAGTTGGCTGGGAGCATAACCAGGCAGCAAAAATGGACTCAGATTCAGTCTCAGACTTTGGAATCTTTCTTTGGTGACAAAGAAGACCAAAATATACAGTGTGAAGAGGTCAACAAAGTCAAAGAGGCTACATCAAAAGCCTCCAAGAAATACATGAACTGGTCTCAAGCCAAGGAAGACCTCAAAAATTATTTGGAAAAGCAAGTTAGAGAAGCAGAGGAAAAATTGGGAGGAAAATGAGAATGATGTGAGAAAACCATGAAAAACAAGTTAACGACTTGCTAAAGGAGACCCAAAAAAATACTGAAGAAAACAATACCTTAAAGAATAGACAAACTCAAATGGCAAAAGAGCTCCAAAAACCCAATGAGGAGAAGAATGCCTTGAAAGGCAGAATAAGCCAAATAGAAAAGGAGGTCCAAAAGACCACTGAAGAAAATGCTACTTTAAAAATTAGATTGGAGCAAGTGGAAGCTAGTGACTTGATGAGAAATCAAGATATTATAAAACAGAGCCAAAAGAATGAAAAAGTGGAAGACAATGTGAAAAATCTCATTGGAAAAACCACTGACCTGGAAAATAGATCCAGGAGAGAGAATTTAAAAATTATTGGACTACCTGAAAGCCATGATCGAAAAAAGAGCCTAGATCTCATCTTTCAGGAAATTATCAAGGAGAACTGCCCTGTTATTCTACAGCCAGAGGGTAAAATAGAAATTGAAAGAATCCATAGATCGCCTCCTCAAAAAGACCCCAAAAAGAAAACTACTAGGAATAATGTTGCCAAATTCCAGAGCTCCCAGGTCAAGGAGAAAATACTGCAAGCAGCCAGAAAGAAACAATTTAGTATTGTGGAAAAACAATCAGGATAAGAGGATCTAGCAGCTTCTATATTAAGGGACTGAAGGTCTTGGAATATGATATTCCGGAGGTCAATGGATCTAGGATTAAAACCAAGAATCACCTACCCAGCAAAACTGAATATCATGCTCCAAGGCAAGATATAGATTTTCAATAAAATAGAGGACTTTCAAGCTTTTTCAGTGAAAAGACCAGAGCTGAACAGAAAATTTGACTTTCAAACACAAGAATCAAGAGAAGCATGAAAAGGTAAACAAGAAAAAGAAATCACAAGGGACTTACTAAAGTTGAACTGTTTTGTTTACATTCCTACATGGAAAGATGATGTGTATGATTTATGAGACCTCAGTATTAGATAAGATGAAAGGAATATGCATGTGTATATATATATATATATATATGTATATATATATATGTATGTATATGTAGGTGTGTGTATGTGTGTGTGTGTGTATATATATATATATATACATATATATATATATCTATAGACAGAGGGCACAGGTTGAGTTGAATATGAAGGGATGATATCCAAGAAAGTAAAATCAAATTAAAAGATAAGAGAGGAATATTTTGAGAGAGGGAGAAAGGGAGAGATAGAATGGGGTAAATTATCTTGCACAAAAGGGGCAAGAAAAAGCAGTTCTGTAGGAAAGGAAGAGGGGCAGGTGAGGAGGAATGAGTAAATCTTGCTCGCATTGGATTTGACCTGAATAGGGAATACCGTACACACTCAACTGGATATCTTACCCCACAGGAAAGAAGAAGCAAGAAGCTAAAAAAGGGGGGACAATAGAAGTGAGGACAGATAGAGGGAGGAGGTAATCAAATACCAATGCTTTCAAAAAGGGACAGGGTCAAGGGAAAAAATTCAATAAAGTTGGATAGGTTAGGAAGGAGCAAAATATAGTCTTTCACAACATGAGTATTGTGGAAGGGTTTTACACAATGATACGCATGTGGCCCATGTTGAATTGCTTGACTTCTTAGGGAGGGAGGGTGGGTGGGAAGGGAAGAGGGGAGAGAATTTGGAACTCAAAGTTTTAAACACGGATGTTCAAAAATAAACAAAAAAAGATTTTTGCATGCAACTAGGAAATAAGATACACAGGCAGTGGGGTGTAGAAATTCATCTTGCCCTACAAGAGAAGAAGGGAAAGGGGCATGGGAGGGGAGTGGGGTGACGGAAGGGAGGGCTGACAAGGGAATGGGGCAACCAGAGTATACGCCATCTTGAAGAGGGCAGCAGGGTAAAAATGGTGAGAAAATTAGTAATTCAAACTCCTGTGAAAATCAATGCTGAAAACTAAATATATTAAATAAATTAAATAAAAAATGAGACAAAAAAAGATTGAAAGACCCAGATAGTAATCATAACTGTAAATATGAATGGGATGAACTCTCTCATCAAAGAGTAGCAGATAGCAGAGTAGATTAAGAACCATAATCTCACAATATATTGTTTACAAGAAACACATTTGAAGCAGAGAGATATACACAGAGTAAAGGTAAAAGGCTGGAGCAGAATATATTATGTTTCAGCAGAACTGAAAAAGCAGGGGTAGCAATCTTGATCTCAGAAAAAGCAAAAGCAAAAATTATTCTAATTAAAAGAAATAAGAAACAAAACTACATCATGCCAAAATGTACTATAGACAATGAAGTATAATCAATACTAAACATATATGCACTGAGTGGTACAGCATCCAAATTTTTAGAGGAGAAGTTAAGGGAGTTGCAGGAACAAATAGATAACAAAACTATACTAGTGGGGGACCTCAACCTCCCCCTCTCTGAACTAGATAAAATCTAACCACAAAACAAACAAGAAAGAATTTAAGGAGGCAAATAGGGAATGGTTCATATCTGGAGAAAATTGAATGGGAAGAGAAAGGAATATACCTTTTTTTCAGAGGTACATGTCACCTATACAAAAATTATATTAGTGCATAAAAACTTCACAATCCAATGCAGAGAGGCAGAAATATTAAAAACATCCTTTTCAGATCATGATGCAATAAAAATTACATGTAATAAAGGGCCCTGGAAAGAGACTAAAATTAATTGGAAACTAAGGGATCACATCCTAGAGAGTCAATGGGTCAAACAACAAATCATAGAAACAATTAATAATTTCTTCCAAGAAAATAACAAAAATGAGATCACAAACTAAAACTTATGAGATGCAGCAAAAGCAGTTTTTAAAATTTATTTATTTAATTTATTTAATATATTTAGTTTTCAGCATTGATTTTCACAAGAGCTTGATTTTATTTTTTTAGATATCATTCCTTCTATTCAACTCACCATTTTCCCTCTCTATATATACATATGCACATACATACATACACACACATGATATATATATATATAATATATACATATATATATTTACATAATATATTTATATACACATGAATATTCCCTTCACCTACCCTAATACTGAGGTCTCTTGAATTGTACACATCATCTTTCCATGTAGGAATGTAAACAAAACAGGTGTTGTTTTCTTCAGAATTTTTTTGGGTCTCCTTCAGTAAGTCATTGACTTGTTTTTCATGGTTTTCTCACATCATTCTCATTTTCCTCCCAATTTTTCCTCTGTTTCTCTAACTTGCTTTTCCAAATCCTTTTTGAGGTCTTCCTTGGTTTGAGACCAGTTCATGTTTTTCTTGGAGGCTTTTGATGTAGGCTCTTTGACTTTGTTGACTTCATCAGGCTGTATATTTTGGTCTTCTTTGTCACCAATGAAAGATTCCAAAGTCTGAGACTGAATCTGAGTCCATTTTTGCTGCCTGGCTGTGTTCCAACTTACTTGACATCTAATTTTAATAAAATTGAAACCAAGGAAACTATTGAATTAATAAATAAAACAAAGAGCCGGTTTTATGAAAATACCAATAAAATTGATAAACCTTTGGTCAATTTGATTAAAAAAAAGAAAGAAGAAAACTAAATTACTAGTATCAAAAATGAAAAGGGTGAGTTCACCTTCAAAGAAGGGGAAATTAAAACAATAATTAGGAATTATTTTGCCCAGTTGTATGCCTATAAATTTGACAACCTTAGAAATATGGATGAATATGTACAGAAACAAAAAATTGCCCAGGTTAACAGAAAAGAAAGTAAAATTTCTAAATAACCCCATTTCAGAAAAAGACATTGAGCAAGCCATCAATGAACTCCCTGGGAAAAAATCTCTAGGGCCAGATGGTTTTACATGTGAATTCTATCAAACATTTAAAGAACAATTAATTCCTATACTTTGAAGACTATTTTGGAAAATAGGTGAAGAAGGAGTCTTACCAAATTCAAATATGGTACTAATATCCAAACTAGGTAGAGTCAAAACAGAGAAAGAAAATTATAGACCAATTTCGCTAATGAATATTGATGCAAATATTTTAAATATTAGCAAAAAGATAGCGGCAACTAATCATGAGAATAATATTCCAGGAATGTAAGGCTGGTTCAATATTAGGAAAATGATTAACATAATTGATCATATCAACAACGAAAGTGGAAGAAATCATATGATCATCTCGATAGATGCAGAAAAAGCCTTTGACAAAATACAACACCCATTCCTATTAAAAACACTAGAAAGCGTAGGAATAAATGGAGCCTTCCTTAAAATTATAAATAGCATCTACCTAAAACCATCAACAAGTTTTACTTGTGATGGGGATAAGCTAGATGCATTCCCAATAAGATCATGGGTGAAACAAGGATGTCCACTATCAACCCTACTATTCAATTTGGTACTAGAAATATTAGCTGTAGCAATAAGAGAAGAAAAAGAAATTGAAGGAATTAAAATAGGCAAAGAAGAAGCTAAATTATCAGTTTTTGCAGATGATATGATGATTTACTTAGAGAATTCTAGAGAATGAAGTAATAAAATACTTGAAATCATAAACAACTTTAGCAAAGTTGCAGGATATAAAATAAACCCACATAAATCCTCAATATTCCTATACATTACTAACAAAGCCCAACAGCAAGAGGTAGAAAGAGAAATTCCATTCAAAGTTACCATAGACACTATAAAATATTTGAGAGTCTATCTGCCAAGGCAAACCCAGGGCCTATGTGAATATTATTATGAAACACTTTTCACGTGACTAAAATCAGATCCAAATAAATGGAAAAATATCAGTTGCTCATGGTTAGACCCAGCCAATATAATAAAAATGACAATTTTACCTAAATTAATTTATCTATTCAGTGCCATACAAATTGAACTATCAAAAATTATTTTACAGAGCTGGATAAAGTAATAACAAAATTCAACTGGAAGAACAAGAGGTCTAGAATATCTAGGTTATCAAAGAAAAGAAATGTTAGAGAAGGCGACCTAGCCATACCACATATTAAACTGTACTGTAGAGCAGCAGTTATGGTGCTGGCTAAGAAATAGAGTTGTGGATCAGTGGAATAGGATAGGTACACAGGATGGAGATGTCAACAACTATAGCAATCTACTCTTTGATAAATCCAAAGAGGCTAGCTTCTGGGCTAGGAGTTCACTATTTCACAAAACCCGCTGGGAAAATTGGAAAATGGTAGGGCAGAAACTATGCATAGACCAATATCTTACACCATATACCAAACTAAAGTCAAAATGGGTTCATGATTTAGGAATAAAGGCTGAAACTATAAGCAATTTGGGAGAGCAAAGAATAGATTACCTCTCAGATTTATGGAAAAGAATTCATGACCCAACAAGAGATAGAGAGCATTACAAAATGTAAAATGGATAATTTCGTTTATGTTAAATTAAAATGCTTTTGTACAAAAAAAAGTCAATGCAACAAAGATTAGGAGGGAAGGAGAAAATTGGGAGAAAATCTTTACAATTAGTGTCACTGATAAAGGCCTCATCTCTAAAACATACAGGGAACTGAGCTGAATTTATAGGAATACAAGTCATTCCCCAATTAAGAAATGGTCAAAGGATATGAACAGACAGTTTTCAGAGGAAGAAATTAAAGATATCTATACACATATGAAAAAAATGCTTGAAATCACTACTAATTAAAGAAATGCAAATCAAAACAATTCTTAAGTACCACATCTCTCTTGTCAGATAGGCTAAAATAACAAAACAGGAAAACGATAAATGCTGGAGAGGATGTGGGAAAATTGGAACATTGTTACATTGCTGGTGGAGTTGTGAACTGATCCAGCCATTTTGGAGGACAATTTCAAACTATGCCCAAAGGGTTATAAAAATGTTCATACCCTTTGACCCAGCAATACCACTTCTAGGGTTTTATCCCAAAGAGATCACACAAGTGGGAAAAGGACCCATATGTACAAAAATATTTATAACAGCTCTTTTTGTGGTAGCTAAGAAAGGATGCCCATCAATTGGGGAATGGCTGAACATGTTGTGGTATATGAAGGTAATGGAATACTATTGTGCTATGAGACATAGGGATGATTCAGACTTCATAACCACCTGGAAAAACCTACATGATATGAAGCTGAGTGAGTGGAACAGAACCAAGAGAACATTATACACAACCACAGATATATGGATTCTTTGAAGACTAACCCTGATAGACTTAGCTCTTCTCAGTAACACGAGGTGCAAAGTGACCTCCAAAGGACTCACAATGGAGAATGGAGCTACATCCAGAGAAAGAACTGCGAAGTATGAATGCAGATTGAGGCACACTTCATGTTCACCTCCCCCCGCCCTTGTTTTTCTCTCTTTTGTTTTTGTTGTTGTGTTGTTGTTTTTTTGATTCTGTTTCTTCTTTCTCATAATTCATTCCATTGGTCATAATTCTTCTCCACAACTTGACTATTATGTAAATTAATTCAATGCAAAGTTATATGTGGAAGTTATATGGGATTCCATGCCATCTTGGTGAGGGGGGTGGAGAGGGAGGGAAGAAAATCTGGAATTCAGAATTATGTAGAGCCTTGTGTTGTAAACTAAAAATAAAAAAAAGAATTCAAGTAGGCTGTCTTTAAGACGACTTACTATGATGTTTAAGACATTTAGGTAGAGGGCACTATAATATGCCTGTTTTATATGGCAAATCTACCTAGTGGCCTGGTGTCATGTGATTTTGATGGGTCAGATTTGTAGTGGGCAGAAATTGCACAATTAATGCTAATGGAGCTATATTTTTAACTTTTTTTCCCCTTCAAATGAATCTGAAAATGGCATACCCAAGGTCATGTGCCTAATTTGAATTATATTTAGAATTCAGATTTTCTCACTTATAGCCCATTTCTGCTTTCACTATTTCTGTGTATTTTCAGTTTAGTTATTTTCAATTAAGTTGGACAGTTGCATTGCGCAAAAGATAGTGAAGCTGCCATTCATTTTCTCCTTAATACTCATTACAACATTCCTTCTGAAATAGGACCAGTTGGAAAAAAAAGTTGCTTTTACAGTGATGTTTGCAACTGAGATAACAGTATGACTAGTATTACATATGTACAGAAAGCTCAAAATTCTGATACAGTGACTCTAAAAATAAATTGCATTAATTCACTAAGCTATTCCAATAACTATTTGCTTCTACCATAAAACATGTTTTATGGCATAAGGATATGGACTGTAACTCTGAAATCTTAAGGAGATCATCAAAATAAATAGCACACAATACTTTGTAAAATGCAAGCATGCCAGGGAAAGGCACCTGCCTTGTGAGGTTTTTCCTTGTGCCTAGAGAGCATATTTATTATTTATTTCCTCTTTATTGCTGTTTATAGGAAAGAAATCACAAGGCAATGCATACAAGTGTAACAGATCAACGGTGTTTTCATTTTAGGACATTATTTACTGCTGAGGAAAAAAAGGACTCATCAGTTTTTGATATTTGATGTTTTTTATTCAATAAATAGATTTGACTTTAGCCAAAAACATGGTTTAGAGCTCATCTGTTTGTTTTCACTTATTATTTTACAGCTAGGTCACTGTGAATATAGTTTACTTTTGTCCAGGTCTGGTGGGATTTTTGTTCAACAATTGTAATATTACATAATTTAAGTGTTTTTTTTAAATAGATTTGACCTTAATTGTTTTAAAATGCCTTAAGTGGAAATTCAAAATTTTAATTATATGCAAACAAGAGAAAATAGACAAATAATTGTCTATAAATAATTCTGCTGTAGAAATAGTTCTAATTTATAACTGTTTGCTAAGAACAGAATGATGTATTAGAGAGAAAATTGTTCTTGCAATCAGCAGAAACTTTGGTTTGAATCTGGATTTCCACAGATCAAAAGAGGAAGTTATAACATAGGAAAGAGTTATGGGAACTTGGCAAATTACCTTAGCAGAGAGCCTTGGCAAGTATTCAAGCTGCAGTATACAAGGGATCCCTATTGACCTGATTTCCTAGGTGAGCAAGCAGTCAAGGAGGTAACAGATAGCTTTATTTTTCTGAATAAGGGACAGATGTTAAACATAATCTAAACTGAAGAATTTCAAAGTAAGAAAAACAAAAACAACAAAAAAAAGTTTTTTTCAAATATGCTTCAAATCGCAAATAAGATTAATAAAAATTAAAGCAACTGTTAGGTTTTATCTCACATCCTGCAAATTGGCAATAGTAACAAAATGTGAACAATACATTTTTGATGCGTGAAAAAGGCTGTTTTAACTCACTATTGTTTTAATCGTAGATTGGTCTTGCAAATTCTGGATATCAGTTTGTAACTATGCAAGAAAACTATCTAATTATCCATAGTCATTGCCCCAGCTAAATCATTGTTGATAAGGTATCCCAAGAATGTCAAAAATAGATTCAAAGTACTAATAAATATATCACAATATTCATGGTAGCACTCTTTAGGGAAGCTCAAGAACTGGCAACAAAGCAAATCGAAGGATTTGAGAATGGTTAAAAATCCTTTATAAAACGGTAAAGGAATATTATAATAGAGTAAAAATGCTGAATATGAGGAATTCAAAGAAATGTGGAAAGGTTTGTATTAACTGATGTAGAATGAGATTAGTGGAACCAAAAATGGCATACATAATGACCACAATATAAAAAATGATCACTAACAGGAGGCTGCAGTGTTAATGTGATTAAAGATCTTCCCTGCTCATTCAATAGGGCCTTTACTTAAACCCTTTTCTTCCTAGGTGCCAGGCCCCAGGCCCACATCCTTTTGCTATTTAGGTCAGGAGAGGTGTGAAACCCCCAGGGCCCTAAGAAGAGGTGCTAAGAGCAGAGCCAATTGTATGTGCACTGAGTTTTAGCTAATCAGATGTTCATGAATTCAGCCAATCAGAGACCTGATTTCTAGCCAATCAGATGCTAGCTAGGACTGTATATAAGGAGAACCCAGAGTGTCAGAGAAGGAGAACTGAGAACAGAAGAACTGAGAGCAGCAGAAATGAGAGCAGCAGAATTGAGAGGGAGAATTGAGAAGCAAACATAAAAAAGACAGAAAGAACCAGATTCGAGAGAAACTTCAGAGCAGAGAGTGCAGACTAGAGAGTTGCAGAGTTCAAAGAGCTGAGAATCTACAGCATTGAGAAATTAGAGAACTGAGAGTCCAGAGAATCCAGGAGACTGCAAGGTCTCTGAGAACTACAAGGGATTTCAGAACTGTGGGAGAGGGCGCAGGCAAGATGACAGTTAGGATTCATGAGTGATTGTTTACAGGAAGGCCATAGCAAGGAAAAAGGTTACAGGATTACTTGGTTCCTTGCTATAATACTGTGTTATAATTTCCTTGTTGCTACATTGTTGTGGGCTTACTGGTTTTGGAATATAATTACCATTATACTGAATTGGAGTTATTGGTCTTGGGATTTTATACTCTGGTGTCTAAATAAATGTTATACTTTCTTTGCCTTCTACCTAGAGAGTTTTTCATACTTTATGGTTCCAAACCATGCAGGCATGTTCATGGTTATGCTGGAAGTCATGAATCTTGCCTTACTCATACAGAGGCTTAATTTTAATTAACTGAAAAGTCGATTAAAGTCTTGTGGAACAGATAATAAAACATATCACCTCTCAGGATAAAGGCGGGGCACTAATAGGGCAGAATGTTGGATATATTGTTTGATGTAGTTACTGGATTGGATGTTCATGCTTTTCTTATCTTTCCCTGAAAAAGAAGATGCTAGCTCAAAGGTGTGGGGATATCTCTCTCCTAGTGAAACCTAATAAGGCAAAGATAAGAGGCATCAACAAAACTTATTTTAAAAAGAAACAGTGAAATAGTAATGAGATATAGCCATGAAAAAAGATATCACTTTTGCCTGGGGGCTGGCATCTAAACTGCATCTTAAAGAAGGATTTCAATAGATAAAGATTGGAATTTGGTGTTATCTATTTTAGGCAAAGTGGTAATAAAGGGGAAAGTTAGAAAGGAAAATATTTGGAAGTCCAGTAAGAATGAATTAAAATGCATATGAAGATGACTATTATGAAATAAGCTCTTTTCTTTGCTTAAGGAAATGAGACTCTCTTTCATTGCCACCATTTCTGTACCTTTAATTCAGCCTGGAGGCTCTGAGATAACTGGATGTTCACAGCTACTCAGCTATTTAACACAGAACTAGGCAATATAACTCATCATAAATGAAAGAATATTTGCTGAAAGGAAAAAATATCATTAGCTATCAAGCCCATTAACAGTTGCTGATTAGGGAGCCAACCACAAATGGTGCTGTTGAATGTACTTCCCAGATTCAAACATTTCTATAACCACTATAAAATGATACAACTTAATAAAAATTATGTAACAAAATAGGATTTGTAGCTTACCTTAAAAATGATTGGGTGTCAGTAGTTAGTTATAAAAATATTGCTTTTATCAGAAGAAATGTAGCTATTATGATCAATATACACAGCTATTCACACACACACACAAATGCATATACACATACAGAGAATGAGAGCTTCCATTTTATAAGTGACTAGTTCACAATAATAACTGGAATTTCAATAGTGTCATAAAGTTTGTAAAGCACTTTACTTCCTCTATTGCAGTTAAGCCTCACAAAAAACCTGTGTGATAGGTTTTGTCACCATTTTACTGAAGAGAAAACTGACGCTCAGATAGGTTAAGTGATTGACCCCTAACTATGCAGGTAGTATGAGAGTAAGGTTTGGAACCCAGAAGCTCTTGAATCCAAGGCTAACATTCTATTCACTATACTATGCCTGTGAAGATATCATACAGATAAATATAGAACAGGAAGAAAACTAAGTGAAATTCTCCAAACATAAAGGTGAAGTTATAGAAATTTGTTTAGTTCTATTGTTCTTTGTATTGTAACATTGTTCCCTATGAGATTATAAACCGCATGGGGATAGGATCTCTGCCCTCTCTCAGTTTCATTTCTCATCTAGCACCTAGTCTGTATCCATATACTTTGTCCGTAGCACATACTCTGTATGCATTTTTAAGTGAGACAGAAAATGACAAAGTCATCAGCCTTATTCTCTGTTCCAGGATCACTGAAGTCCAGTAGCAGGACAAAAATCAAGATGACTGGCAATGGCCCAGAATGCAGGATGACTTTGGCTTCCTTGATGTCTGATTAAACTCTAAGCACTTGACAATGCCTTCTTCAGCCACCTTCATGGACATTGGGAGAAACTGTTCTCATCTGCCCATTCCAGTGAGAAAATTTTCATGTGCTTGAGGTTGTTGTGTTTGTCCTTCATTGTCCTTCAGGAAGATGATGACATGACTTGTAGTTGCCTTTGATTTGAGTGATGGAGGGCTGTGCAAGGTCACCATGCTCATTTTCTCCTCCAGAGCCATCTGGGTCCAGTGGCCAGATAATCATCAGGATAACTGGAGATGGCTCAGGATATGGTGGGAGACCCTGGCCCTTTAAGGCCAGTTAATGCCCATTCAGTGAATGGGCCTCTCTAAGAAGTGAGTCAAGGGATGGTCAGAAGGGAAGACCCTCAGGGTGCTGGCCAAAAGAGAAACAGTTACTATTAATATTCACTTTGAGCCAGGAGGGCTCAAAACATAGCCGTTAAATTGTGCCTAGGCAGGGACCTATTGTTGTCCAATCTATGAGCTCTCGAGTGAAATGGGTTTATGGTTTGATCTTTGAGGAAAGAAAGAAAGAAAGAGAAAGAAAGAAAGAAAGAAAGAAAGAAAGAAAGAAAGAAAGAAAGAAAGAAAGAAAGAAAGAAAGAAAGAAGGAAGGAAGGAAGAAGAAAGAAAGGAAAGAAGGAAGGAAGGAAGGAAGGAAGGAAGGAAGGAAGGAAGGAAGGAAGGAAGGAAGGAAGGAAGGAAGGAAGGAAGGAAGGAAGGAAGGAAGGAATAAAGGAATCTTCTAGCCAGTAAACCCCTACTTAACTGGGCAGCTTTTGACCATCAAAATTTGCCTTCCTTTGAAGAGGAGAAAGAGAGCGAGAGGGAGAGTATGTGCTGAGTTAAACTGGCTGGGTCCACATTCAGGCAGCTCAGACTACTCACAGTTTGCACTTGTCCTTTGTTGTTGGAGAGCATCATGGTATCAGGATGATGATGACATGACTTGCAGTTGACTTTGATTTGATTGAGGGAGTGCTATGCAAGGTCACCCGCCTCACTTCTAAAAGAGGCTTATTCACTGAATGGGCATTATCTCACTCTAAGAGAGAACCTGTAAAGACCTTAGCCTAAAACGGCCAGGGTCTGCCATTGTATTCTGGGCCATCTCCAGTCGTCCTGATGAATATCTGGCCACTGGACACAGATGGATCTGTGCTTGGGGTAGACATCCCTCTAACTCACTGACAAATTTGAGGCCTGTTGGTTACTTTCAACATGGTTTACTCCATTTGCCAAGGTATGGCCTTGTCCACCATGGGGAAGCCAAGATAACACCCTCATCATGTCATTGGTCAACTTCAAAAACAAAGAACAAACAACAATATGCACATAATAAATATTTGTTCAATTGAATTTGAATTGAGTTAATGTGTCCAATTCACAGGCAGTAAAGTAATGCATCAACTTTATTTTAAATATTAGAATTTAGGATAAAATTAAACCAAGAATCAATAATTTGAAGCTGTAGTAGATAGAATTAAAAGATCACATACGTGAAAAAGGAAAGTAGTAAAAATGGCAGTTGGAAAGAAAATTTTGGAGTATAGCTTGAAATGTCACCAGTCTTTGAATATTAGGATAGTAAATGAAGGTTATTCTTGTCCAGCTATGGCAACTGGGAAGGTGATTTTTATCATGTACAATTCAGGTCCAAATAGTATTCAGGAATATGGGAAAACTAGTATTCTATCTATTGAAAATATTCTACAGAACCTAGCAATAAAGTAAGAATAGATGAGATCTGTGGGATAAGAGAGAATGAACACAAGCATATGAATATTGTGAGAGGTTATAAGTA
Organism: Phalanger gymnotis; assembly: GCA_028646595.1. Taxonomy (NCBI): domain Eukaryota; kingdom Metazoa; phylum Chordata; class Mammalia; order Diprotodontia; family Phalangeridae; genus Phalanger; species Phalanger gymnotis. The sequence continues at coordinate 472,541,742 of CM053622.1, read as the reverse complement.
CTGGAATTGATTGGGGAGAGGAAAATGTAAAGATAAAGATTACACAAAATAGTTACTAATTTGTGGTAATAAAAATACAATTTAATAAAACATCCAAGCAATTTCAGCATTTAGTTTTAAATGTATGTTTGTGTACATACATCTATTTTACGAAGTTAGTATTAATTGCAATTCAAGTTTTTAAAACTTCAGAATTTAATATCTAACTTTGACTTGTATTTAAATATGCTATTAGAATCTAAATTCACAGAATCATTTAATGTTATATGTTATGGTGTGTTATTTTTACAATAGCAGTCCTTTATTCAGAAAATTTAAACTTGTTTTATATTGCAATTTATATTCCCATATATAGTTTTACTGTTTTGTTTTGGAACTATTTTTAACATGACAATAATTTCTGTCATGTTATACGATAGAATATATACCATTTCCGTATATAGTGGTATATTTTAACACATTCCAGAACTGAACTGTTTCTTATAATGAAGAAGAAAAATAAACAGCTGATAAAGTAACTACATTAGACAATTTTGAGTATTCTGTTCTCATAGGTCCGGTATGTTTCACAAGACAAGATTGTTTAGGCTAACTACTCATAATTTGGCTTCCTTTAGTGTTCTTTTCTTGTAGGTAAGTGTATGGTAATAGTTAGAGAGCTGGCCTGGGAGCCCACAAGACCCAAATTCAAGTACCACTAATGGTTGCATACAAGTTATTTGACACTAGGCAAATTCCTTAATTTCGCAGAGCTCTAGTCAAGAGGCGTCAAACATACAACCCATGGGCCACAACTCTACATCTTCTAGAATCTAGACCATTATGCTAAATTTGACATGGTCATGATCCTCTCTTTCTATATATGCATTTTTTTCTGGGTTTAGGGAATATTGCTCTGTCTGGGTTCTCCTCTTACCTGTCTGAATAGATCTTATTCTGCTTTGGTGGCCCTTAATCTAGTTAACCTGTACTAACTTTAGGTACTGTCTTGAATCTCTTTTCTTTCTGCATCCTACTTCTCAGTGACCTTCTTAACTTCATTGCATTCACTTATCATCTCTCCTAAACCTCCCTGTTACTGTTGAAGATACTACCAATAAGTTGTCAATTCTTGTCATTTCTACTTCTAGATCTCTCACATGTGACCCCTTCTTTCTACTCACAGTCTCTACTGATAACACTTCATGTGGAATCTTATAATAACCTTCTAATTGGTCTCCCTGACTCATGTCTCCTTACCTAAATCTGAACTCCACAGAGTTACCAATGTAATTTTCCCCTAAAGCATAGTATTGGCCATTTCACTCTTCTAATCAATAAGCCTCACTGGTTCCCTATTACTTCTAGGAATAAATATAAACTCTTCCGTTTGGCAATTAAAGCCAGTTTTTTTTCTAGTCATGAGCCCAGCCAAACTGTCTGCTTTTGTTCTCATTTCTCACATATGACAGCTTCTTTTCTGAAGACTGTGACTTTGGATAGGCTATCCCCAACCATGCCAGGAATATGCTCCCTACTAACATCTGCCTCTTGGAAACTGTAGTCATCCTTGAAGACTCAGCTCAAGCATCTTCCATATGAGATCTTCCCTTGTCCTTCATCTATTTGTCCATATCCCTCCCATACAATCCTTTTACTTCTTTCTTCTGTGTGGGATACAACTAGGGGTATGGTCATAAATATTTAGTAACTGGCTCTGAAAAATAAATGTGCAAACAAAATACTTTAAAGTTTCATCTACATTACAAACACTTTCTTCATCAGTTTATCAAGTGTAGAAATCAACAAAAAAAATCAAGCCTTGATTTGTGTCATCAAACTCCTTTGAGCTTGATTGAGATGTCTACAGCACAGCCCTGGATGTGATATTCAAGTCATATATCCATTTGGAGAGTACTGCATATGGTGCAAGGTAATGGTCTAGTCCAAGTGATTTCTAGTTTCCCTATAAGTTCTTAGCAAAAGAAGAAGAAATATATAATGAAGGAACTTTACAGATCATCTTATCCAACTTTCTCACTTTTCATATTTGGAAACTGAAGCTGAGGTGGGAGCAGGGTACAAAATGACTTGTCCAAGCTTATACAATGGTAGAACCAGGAGTGCAACTCTGTGTTCTATCCCTTAACTCATTGCTTTTTCTACTAACATAACTTTAATTAAACAACATGCAACATCATATATATCATATGTAAATTTATATGTCATGTATAAATTTATAAATAAATACATATAAAATAATTTTAAAGTTTACAAAGCACTTCATGCAAATCATTTCAACTAACAAATGGTCAAATAATATGAACAGGCTGTTTTCCAATGAAGAAATCAAAACAATTTATAGTCAAATAAAAATCCTGAACATTGGAGAAATGCAGATTAAATGTAGAGAAATGCAGATTAAGACAATCTTAAGATACCATTTTATACCTACCAAATTGGCTAAAATGATAGAAAGGGAAAGTAACAAATATTGGAGAGAATGTGGAAAAACTGGGACACTAATTCATTGTTTGTGGAATTGTAAAATGATCCAACCATTCTGGAGAGCAATGTAGAATTATGCTCAAAGATTTATTAAACCACCTATACCCTTTGACCTAGTGGAAAAGAACCTATATGTTCTAAATATTTATGGCAGCTCTCTTTGTGGAGATAAAGAATTAGAAATATTAGGAATGTCCATCAATTGGAGAATGGCTTAAAAAATAGTGGTATATGATTGTGATGGAATACTACTGTGCAATAAGAAATGATGAGCTCAATGATTAAAAAAAACATGGAAAGACTTTCATGAAATAATAAAGAGAAAAATGATGAGAACCAAGAGAACATTGTGTATAGTAACAGCAATACTATTTTAAGAGTGACTTTGAGTAAATAAATTATTTTGTCTGTTATAAGTACCCAAATTAACTACAAAGGACATATGAAAAAAGACACTATCTGAATCCAGAGAATGAACTGTTACATAGAAGTATGTATAGCATAACTTTATACACACATACACACACCTATTTGTGCTAATGGTAGCTATCTCTACGATGGGTGGGAGGGAGTGAAGAAAAGAAAAGAAAAAAATTACATGATAATTTTGTTGTATTTTTGAAAGTAATAAAGTAGAGGTGCAGTTTCATATGCAATCATCTTTTTATTATACTATGTCATGGAAATGATTATTTTATTCCATATATTAAAAATAAAAAATGGGCCAAGATGGCGGCCAGAAAGCAGGGACTGGCTTGAACTCCCCACCAAGTCCTTCCAAAAACCTATAAAAAATGGCTCTGAACCAATTCTAGAACTGCAGAACCCACAAAGTGGCAGAGGGAAGCAGGGCTCCAGCCCGGGGCAGCCTGGATGGTCTCTGGGTAAGGTCTATCCTGCATGGAGCTGGGAGCTGAGGGGAGCAGAGCCCAGCATGGGCAGCGCGACCAACCAGATCGCGGACCTACCAGACCAGGAGCCGGGCGGAGTGTGCCCTAGCACCCTGAATCAGTGAGCTGTGGCATTTACCAGACCTTTCAACCCACAAACAGCAAAGACATCAGAGAAGGTTAGTGGGAAAAGCTGCAGGGACTGAGTTTGTGGTTCGGCCACCACCCCGGGGGCATCGGAGGTGGGGCAGCTTTAGAACTACAGCTGCAATTTCTTCTGGCCCCAGGCCCACCTGGTGGGAGGAATTAAGTGGCTGATCAGAGCAGGAGTGAAGAGCCTGCTGAAGATCTAAGCCCAGTCCCAGTAGGGGGTTCTTGGGGAAGGAGGAGTGCTGGTGAGGCAGTGCATCCCCCCAAGCGTGGAACATAGAACTCTTTAGTCTACAAGCAGTCATATCCTGCTGAAAAACTCAAGGGTCAGTTAAGTTGGCTGGGAACATGGCCAGGAGGTGAAAACACAACCAGATTCAGTCTCAGACTCTGGAATCCTTCTTTGGGGACAAAGAAGACCAAAACATACACTCAGAAGAAGTCAA
>CM053622.1:472510826-472537269 GCA_028646595.1 Phalanger gymnotis | reverse complement strand
GGTGGGGCCTAAATAAATTTCTTGTTGTTTTCTCCTTAGAGAATCTCTCATACCTTGCGATTTCGGACCATTCAAACATATACATGATTATATTTGAGATCATAAATTCGGCCTTCCTACTACAATCAGTAATAAAACTCTTGGAATAAAGTGTGTGAGTTCTAAGACCTGAGTTATAAAGGAGCTCTGATACCTGGTTAGAATAAAATAGATGGTGTTCCTTTTGAGTCTGGAGAAAGGTAAAAAGAAAGATTTGAAAAAAATATCCTTTTCTCAGCAGTGACATACAGTTAGTATATTCTCTGAAGATATTTTTAAAGCAAACAGGCATACTGACTGAGTTTTTAGTTTTCCAGGCAACATTCCAGAAAGACAGTTGAGGTAAGCCATAGAATGCCCTGGTGTGTTGGTTATGCTCTTCCTGGCATTATGTCCATCATATCTCCAAATGCTCTCTCTGCCTATTATAAGTCAGAAGATATAAAAAGCAATTTAAACAACTTAAATTCACTTGTCATCACATAGGACAGTGACTAAAGAGAAGTATCTGTGGTCCAAAATAGCAGCTAAAGGAAATCTATATGTATGAAAATATGAAAAAATGTGCTTAGTAAATAAAGCATATGGGAAAAATTTTTTATGATTTATATCAGAGCTTTACGTAGGAATTTTGGTGTGCCCAGGGCAAATTTGGTTGATTGTATTTGGGGTTGGACACAAAAGATAGCTAGCTGGGTGCAGTCATAGAGAATAAAGCTCCCAGACCTTGTTGCATGGCAGATGACCACCAACTTTCAATGCCCCAATCTCCAGAGAGAATTTGAAGTGAAGGTAGAGTGGAAGAAAGTCTTTATAGAGGGGTAAGACCCAATAAGCATGATATCATGTGGTCTGATAAAAGGGCACAAAGCATGGAGATGTCAGCTTGCTTGATTGCCACATAGAAGAAGTATGCCCTCAGGATGTTGGCATTCTAACATTGGCTCTACTATCCACTGCTCTGCTATGGTTGTGGAAAATATTTCATTATTTCTTATCGATTGTTTTCATTCTTTCTAGAATTGTTTTATAGGACATAATAGGAAAATCTTTAAAAACGAAAGAGCATAGAGGCAGCTAGGTGGCACAGTGAGTAGAGTATTGGCCCTGGAGTCAGGAGTACCTGAATTCAAATCTGGCATCAGACACTTGACACATTTACTAGCTGTGTGACCTTGGGCAAGTCACTTAACCCCAATTGCCCTGCCTTCCCCCTGCAAAAAAATAGAAGAGCATTAAACTAATGCTGATAATTCAAACCTGAATAATTCTTCTATTTGGGAAAGAATTCACCAAATTATCCATGTTTTGGCAGCAAGGTTAAATGATATTGTCCTACAACTGATCTCCATTTTGTACTGTTGAGATATGAAATCATTCTCATTAAGTTTATATTGATTATATTGAGTTTGGGTGTTGCCTAGCACCTTGAAAGACAGGATTTGAATTCAAAATGACCTTCACAGATGTAAAAAGTGGTCTAAGGGTCATATACAAGATAAATCAAGGAAGCAATAATGAAAAGGACAGTGGGCTGCCCTTAAAATCAGGAAAAGCTGGTTTCAGATTCTTCCTCAGTTATACTACTTGTTTGACTATTGGTTAATACTTTAAATGTTCTGTTGCAACTAAATTGCTAATCTCTATCAGTAGCAGGTAGAGGAATTCATGTATGGAATTGTTACTGGAATCATGAGTCCAGACCACACATCCTTTCTCTCCCATCCTCATTCCTCTCCTCTCTCCATCCTGTACCTGCAAACCCAGCCCTCATCATTGCTGCCTGATTCTCCAATGTTCACTGTAACACTCTACCATTCTGAGAAAATTTTTGAGGGTACATAAAGATCAGAAACACTAGTTTGAGGAACCTGGAAATATCTGATAATTTCTCACCTAAGATCAGTTAAGAAAAAGATATCTCTAGGGAATGGAACATCCCTTTCCCAAAACACTGAAGTCCAGACCACAAGTGCTTGGTTTCAGAGTTGAATCATCTCACTTTCATGCTTCCTGTACTGGGGTAGTCTCAGAGCTAGGATGAGGTGATGAGATCTTTGTCTTCAGTCAATTATAGCATTTCTACTTCAACAAATAAAAACAACTGAGTTTAGCATTAGACTTTTTATTTTAACCAATTAGTCTTGTTATCAAGTAGTATATACTCCTCTTTCCTGACCACAAAGCTGAACTCTCAGGTCAGCTACATCCTGGCCTTTCCCTATATTACTGGTTGCTAGTAGCAACCTCCCCAGGAGAAGCCTTGCAGTATGCCATCATCCACAGGCTTTTCCCTGAGTCTCTTCCTGCTCCTTGTGGGAAGGTGTCAGGGGATTTTTCTCTAATGTGATCATACCTGTCAAGGTCCAAAGTCTTTTTTATTGTCCCAATTTTTCCTGAATTTCTGCTCAGAGTTGTGTCAATGTCTAGGACTCAATTGTGATATCCAGGGTTCTTATATACAAGGGTAGTTAACACAACCGTTTATATAAAACATCATAATCTAATCTAGTTCACCGCTTTTTTGAAACTATTCTTTCTAATGTTTTCAGTAACCACTTAATTGTCAAGTTTAATGTCACTTTGTCAATCTTTATCCTCCTTTATCTTTTTATAGCTTCTAATACTGCTGAAGTCACCCTATTTCTTGTTATTGGCTTCCCCTTGGTTCTATTGTTCAGTCATTTTTCAGTCCTGTTCTACTCTTCATGACCCCATTTGGGATTTTCTTGACAAAGATATTGGAGTAGTTTGCCATTTCTTTTTCCAGCTCAGTTTTACAGGTGAGGAAACTGAGGCAAACAACATTAAGTGACTTGCCCAGGGCCACAGAAATAGTGTCTGAGGTCATACTTCAACTCAGGAAAATGATTCCTCCTGACATCAGACCCAGTACTCTATCTACTATGCTACCTAGCTGCCTCCCTTCACCCAACCCCTTGGATCTACTGCTGTTCAGTCTGTTTCTTTTCAGCTTCCTTCCATGTTTCATTGTCTTCTATCCATATAAATGTTCCCAGTGACTCTGTCTTCAGTCCTCCTTTCTCTCTGTAAGCTTTCTCACTGCAATCTTGTTCACTCTCTTGGCTTCAGTTAGTTTTTAAAATTAATTTATTTTAAGCTCAAATACTAAAACTTAAATACACAATAAGAAAAGGAAAAAAAATTATAAAACTGAGTATTGAAACTTAAATATGAAACAATAAAAGAAAAAAAAGCATTGCCATGTGCATAGCAGAATGTAAGAGAGGATTCAAAATATACACATGTATATATACACACATACATATACATATATATCCATATGAACACAAACATATATTCATGCCCATATACATAAATACATAAACTTACATACAAATACATATACTTAGATATCTATAATCATACTCACATATAGACATATATTCACATGCAGCTATGTAAGACCATACTATACTTGTTTGTCCTCTGTTTCTCTGAGGGTAGATAACATCTTCCTTCATAAGTCTAAGTATTCCCATATTTTTCTAAGTCTACCAACTCATCATTTCTTTCACCACAGTGATATTCTAACCTTATATTGTCTAGTTATTTTAAATAGTCCAAAATGACTGACATAGAGTTTCCCTATTTTCTCTTTTGATGAAATCTATTTCAGTTTTAAATTTGTCTGAAATCATTATTACTACCCCTGCTTTTTTCCTGATAAATTCTACTCCTGATTTTTATTTTATGTTTGTGTGTATCTCTTGTTTACTATTCCTCTTGACTCCTCTACTTTGCTTCCACCACTCCCTCCTATTACTCAACCTACTCCTACTGAAGATGCCTCCCTTATCTTCCCATTCCCATTAATCTAAAAACCCTTCTATATGCTACCTTATCTTATTCCCTCACCCTCTTATTTTTCACTTCTAAAATCCCTCCCTTATCCTCTCCCCCTTCTTTTCCCCTTTGCCTTCTTTCTTCTAAAGTATACATGTATTATTTCCTCTTTAACCCATTCCTAATGAGGGTAGAGTTCCAGAACTACCAGCCCTCTTCCCCCATCTAATTCCTCTATCAATTCTTCCTCTTGCCCTTCACTGATATAAGATGTCTCCTGGTTTGCTAGATGGTATTACTTTGTAGAATCACATCATACTTAGCTCTGCCCCAATCTTTCTCTTGAACTACTTGATTACTAATTAAAATCTTAGACATACGGTTTATATTTCCTCCAATAAAAAGTAAATAGTCTATCCTTATTGAGTCCCTTGTAATTAGTCTTTGATGTTTACCTTATATTTCTCTTGGGTCTTGTATGCCAAGTTTTCTATTAAGTTCAGGTCTTTTTGCAATAAAATCCTGAAAGTCTGGCAATTCATTGAACTTCCATTTTTTTCCCTTCAGGATTATGTGTAACATTACTGGATATGATATTTTTGGATCGAGCCTCAATTCTTTTGCTCTTCAATACATAGTGTTCCAAGACCTACAGTCTTTTAGTGTAGCCACTGCTAGATCTTGTGTGATTCTAATTGTGGCTCTGCCATGTTCGAATTGTTTTTTTCTTGTTTCTCATAATATTTTCTCCTTAAGCTGGGGGTTTCACAACTTATCTATGATATTCCTATAGTTTTTCCTCATAGGATCTCTTTCAGGTGGTGATTGGTATATTTTTTCTATTTCTACTTTCCCCTTTTATTCTAACACTTCAGGACAAATTTCTTTATGTATTTCTTGTATTATTGTATCAAGACTCTTTTTTGATCATAGCTTTCAGGTAGTCTCATTATTCTTATGTTTTTTCTTCTTTATTTGTTCTCCAGAACAGTTGTTTTTCTTATGAGATATTTTACATTCTCTTCTATTTTTTTCATTTTTTGTATTTTGTTTTATTATTCCTTGGTCTCTTATAACTGAATTATATCTTCCTTTGCTTCCTCAGTGTCTGCCATAATGCATTATACATGGCAGGTACTAAATAAATATTTGTTGAGTAGAATTTGGCTTTTCAATTTTAATATATAAACTCATTGATTTGTAATTTTCTCTTGTATGAGTAAAATGATTTTTTTTAAATCCATAAGCAATCTGAGTTTGAGTCAATGTAATAATTATGCTGGAAAATTTGGATGATGATTTGTGACCTTGAAAAGCTTTATATTATTTACAGAGACTAAATAGGGACCTAGCAATGATAATAAGTCAGATCTATATCATCAATGGCTCACCATATTCTGGCCTGTAAAATAGGATTCATGTGGGTCACCATGCTTCTTGAAAACAAATCCTGGATAGGTGGCTTCATAGTTAAAAAAAAAGAGACCAATGTTAAATTGATCAACTGTATTTCATTTCTAATTGAGTTTATCTTCTTTACATATCAATTTGAGGCTTTTTCCAACTTCTAAATTTGATTTTTTTTCCAATGTAGGGAGATATTTTGGCATACCTGCCCCTTGAGAGTCTTGTGTTCCAAAAAATTATGGTGCTATGTATACTGTAAATATTTTCTCACTTTTACTTCTAAAAAATTACTGTTTAAACTTCTATATAAGGGAATTAAATCAGATGAGCTGATGAAATTTATTCTCAAATCATTATGTTATCAAAAACTTATCTTATTAACCCTAGTCTTCTCCCAGCAGTTCTATATGACTAAAAATAAAAAAAAATGTCAAAATTTCTGAATTACCAAAATGGATGAGTCATCCCACCAAAATCAATGGAAACTTCTTTGATGGATATAAATAGGTTTCATCATATTACCAATGACATATTATATGCAATAAATACTTCTGAAGAGACAGTCAATGTGATGTAAATAGTTAGGTATTGCAGTGAATAGAATGTTGGACTTAGAATACACAAAACCCAAGTTTAAATCCTGTCTCAGAAACTTACTATGCACAAGTCACTTAACCTTCATCTTCTTTAATTCCCTTATCTACAAAATGCAGATAATGATGTAACCAATTCATATGGTGGTTGTGAAGATAAAATGAGATATTTCTTAAGTGCTTCACAAACTTTAAAGAGATGTAGATGCTGGCTATTATTATTTATTATTATAATTTATTATTAATATTAACCATTAAAAGAGGTGGGCCAGTAAGTTAGTGAGAGAAAGGTACAGCATTTATGCCACCTGAATACTGTACCATTGCCAATATAAGACCTATAGGAAAAGGCACAGAATTGGGAGGAGGAGTGACTGTTGAAGATTTGTAGAAGGATAAGAAAAACAAGGGGTGAGCATCTGTAGTATCCCTCTGAATCTACAGAATACACAAAAAAGTGACCATAAATCTGTTAAAGTATTGAGGTTTAAACTTAAACCTTAACATATGATGGTTATGGCTTTACTGTCCCTTTCATATATCCCATATTGTTGTGATTGTGAAATGTGTTTATAAAGATATTTTTGTTATTTTCCTAGACTTTTAAAATCAAGAATCAGTGATATATCCTAAAAATAGTCCACATTTCAAACTTCTTTCAAGATTTTTTTTTTTGCATTTTACACTTTAAATGATGGGGGATGGGAAATGGAAGGAGATACTTGCAAGGTCAGGAACAACAGTCCATTTATTTTCTGTCTCTAATCTTAATTCACACTTTTAATCTTTCTTTTCTCTGCTCTTAATCTTCTCTCCTTATAGTTTCTACTCTCTTTTACCTATTTACCTTATTTAGCATATGCTTTCCAGATATTTTTCTTGTCTGTACATTTTAATTGTATGCTCTGGTGATCACTTTTCTTTCTTTGCTGAATTGGCTTTTCTAAAAACATCATTTCCAAAGATGTGATTGCTGATTCCATACACTAAAGGGAACACTCATCTCTGAAGTGCCCAATCAGCATTATGGAGAAGAAGTATTAATAGTTGGGCATCCCAGAATCCACTTTGTTGTTATAATGGTGATTTATTAGTCCCTTTCCAAAGTTGATTGAAAAGTACTTCATAGCCATTTGAGTTTCTTCTCATGGATATAGACAGACAATACTACACTCACATATTGCTACAGTAATAAAAATATCTAGAGATCTCCATATGAATAACACACTGCATTATTAAACAGAACACATTTTTAATTTTAATTTAAATTTTAAATATTAAGAATATTAATATTCAATATCAAGAATGTAATTGCAATGTATAAAAATATGATATAATGCTTAAAAGTTAAATATGATCATCATAAATGACAGTGTAGACTGTTTGAGTTTAGACATAATAAGATATTTATGTCTTGTTAATTATTGATGATAGTCACCACTGTGGAATAATAATTAGTTTCCAAATTACCATTTTTGATAATATATTTTAAAAGAAGAATAGAAGAAATACTGACACCTGTTCTAAAAGAAAACAAGAGGGCTATATAATCACTCAAAAAACTGTTTTTTGTCCAAGTAATTCTCATAAAATAGGGTTTTGTGGAGGAAGAAGACATGGTGTGTTGGTAAGCAAAATGGGCTCCTTAGCACTTAGTTCAACAAGTGCCATTAAAGAGTTTGGTTTGTTTCCTTTGAGTAATTCAGTGTATTTCAATGAGCCTTGCTAGGTGCTAAGCCCCAGGCCCAAACCCCTATTAGGTGTGGAACCTATGTGGGTATGGGTTGGTGACTGGGGTGGGGCCCAAGGTGGGGCTGGCTAAGGGGAGGTGCTAACTCCAGAGGCATGCCCTATTAGGTATTAACCTAACCTATGTGGATGTGAACCTCCCAGGGTCCTAAGGGGAGGGGCTAACTCAAGAGCCAATCATAGCAGCCTAAGTTCTGGTCATTCAGATGATGTTTGATGATGTCTGAAGCCCTATAAGAAGGGACAACAGAGCCATTTGTGCAGGGCTCTCCCCCCGCCCCCCTCTCTCTCTTGATGGTGTTGATGCAATGCAAGAGACTCCAGGCAGCTGTAGCTAAGGGCCCTCCAGGTTGTAATCTGTATGCTGAGACTTTGTTAAACTCTGGTAATTATGTATTAGGATTTGAATCAGACAAGGTCTGTCTGTTGATGTTTGTAATTTGTTTGTATTTTGTTCTGAAGTTCAGTGTGCTGGTCTTTTTCACCTGAGATAAGTGAATGATATTTGTATGCTGAATTAAAGTAAGCTTCTCAATGTCTTCACCTTGCTTTCCTTAGTTAAGCAGATCAAAAGAACCTGTGCTGTTGGCAGCTTTCTGGTTGCTGGCTGTGGGTGGATCTTATATCCCCACAGAAGCTGGTAGACAGATTGTTGAAACAAATGGAGTAGTCAGCAGGATCTGCCTTTAACAGGAAAGCATGGCGTTTTGGGGTACTGGGTTGGTTGAATGTTTCCCTGTTTTTGGACTGCTCTTTTTACTTGGGGTGGCTATGGTTCTGTGTAGCCTCAGAGCAACAAAGTCCTGATGGAAGTGTTGGGTGTGGTTTCCCAGGGACCCAGAGCAGGAGATTATGCCTTCTTCCCGGGGCTTAACCTGATAAGCCTGGACCTGGAGGACTGTGCTGAAAGGGTAAATGTCTTGAGATTATATTGTATAGGGAATTTTGAAACAGGAGTGGATAATGGCCTTGAAGACTTGGAGAATGGCCTTCCTACAGATCTGGCAGGAGGGGCTGGTGAGGAGAAAGAAGAAGCAGACAGCGGCTGCCAAAATATTGATCCAGATAGATCAGAAGACTGCTTGCGTGGGAACTTTGGAAAACTGAAAGCCCTGAGCTTCCTTAGAGCTGACTTCGGTGAGAGGATTGAAGTGGTGGAGAATTGCTTACATTCCAGAAGAAGCCAGGGAAGGCCAGCTGGAGTTGGAACCCAGGAGCTTGGAGTGCAGCCCTGGGGCAAGATGGAAACTTTGCAGCAAGGCACTGAGTCTGCCTTTTTGGTCTCTTCACTATGGGCTGCTTGGGATCCAGGAGGGAGACATGGATTTGTTTTTGTTGGGATGAGGGAAGTGCTGTGGATCCCCAGGGACCCCACCCCATTGGCTTTTATTGTCTAGTTGCCCCTCAGGACTTGGAACCAGGGACTGGAACATAATGGGGAGAACAGAACCTAAAAGAACTTTGTTTAGATTCTTTCTTTGAAATTGGGACTTTGGGTGCCACATGGAAGCCTGCAATGGCAGTTTGGGGAAGAGACATCCCCAAGAGAACTCTATTTGTTTGTTTGTTTGCTTTAGGACTTTACTAACTAAAGCATGACTGTGCCTCAGGGTACTGGGAAAAAGCTTGCAATGTCAGTGTGCTCCTGAAGAAGTACTTTATTTGGATACTTTGTATTAGCTAAAGAGATTAACTTGCTTTGACCTAGGGGTGGACATTTGAATTGCTAACAAGTATTTTGGGAATGATTGATTGAAGAGATTATCTAGCTGGGACCTAGGAGTGGGTCATGTTTGTATTGTAAACAGATATTTGGGAATGTCACTGAATGATATGGTTTGCTTTGTTGTGAATGATGTTTTAGTTTCCTGTGTTATTGGATCATAATGTATAATGGGTCAATGTATGTTCTAGGATACATGGCTGATTAGATTATGTATCCTAGAGCAAGGGGTGGAATGTGTTGGTAAGCAAAATGGGCTCCATAGCAATTACTTCAACAAGTGCCTTTGAAGAGTTTGTCTTTTGTTTGCTTTGAGGAATTCAGTGTATTTCATTGAGTCTTATTAAGTGCTAAGGCCCAGGCCCAAACCCCTATTAGGTATAAAACCTATGTGGGTGTGGATTGGCAACTAAGGTGGAACCCAAGGTGGGGCTAACTCCAGGGAGGGCCTAGTTTACATGTCTGGGACATCGGAGGCTTTTAGACCATGTGGGTTTAAGTCGCCACTTTGTGATGATTCTAGGTCACGTGGGTGAGACGCGTGTGTGACTCACCCCTGACCCTGAAAAAGATATAAAACCAGGGGTTGGCTGTCTCTTCTTTGGAGCTCTTCGCCACAGCAGTGGTGGCATGAGTGACTCTGGGCCAGCCCTTGTTCTGAGCTCCCGGGCTGAACCTAGAAGTTGGTAACTATAAATTGTATTAGGTCTGTCTGTTGATGTTTGTAATTTGTTTGTATTTTGCTCTGAAGTTCAGTGTGCTGGTCTTTTTCAGCTGAGCTAAGTGAATGATATTTGTATGCTAAATTAAAGTAAGCTTGTCAATCCCTTCACCCTGCTTTCTTTAGTTAAGCAGATCAAAACAACCTGTGATGTTGGAAGCTTTCTGGGTGCTGGCTGTGGGTGGATCTTACACCCCCACAGAAGCTGGTAGACAGATTGTTGAAACACTTACACCATTTCACTGTTATGTAGATTTAGAGAGAGCCATGATTTTATTGGTTTGGATATTCTCTCCATTGCTACAAATGCAAATCCCTTCTTTCTTTTTTTTTAATTATGTGGGATTATTTTTTTAAATTATTATTTATTTATTTATTTAATATTATTAGTTGTCAGCAGTGATTTCCACAAGAGTTTTCCTCCCAATTTCTACCTGCTTCTGCTCCGTGATGGCATATATTCTGATTGCCCGATTCTGCAGTCAGCTGTCCTTTCTGTCACCCCACTCCTGCCAATCCCATTTTCCCTTACTTTCTTGTAGGGCAAGATAGATTTCTATGCCCCATTGCCTATATATCTTATTTCCTAGTTGCATGAAAAAAACAACTTTTTTTTGAACATCTGCTTTTAAAAATTTGAGTCTCAAATTCTCTCCCCTCTTCCCTCCCTCCCTACCAATCCTAAGAAGGCAAGCAATTCAACATATGCCGCATGTTTATCAATCTTGAAAACCCATCAACAATACTCATGTTGTGAAAGACTAACTATATTTTGCTCCTTCCTATCCTATCCTTCTTTATTCGTTTTTCTCCCTTGACCCTGTCCCTTTTTGAAAATGTTTGCTTGGGGTGTGGGAGCCAGGATAGAGCTGGAAAGCAGGGACTGACCCAAACTCTCCCCCAGGACCCACCAAACACCTATAAAAATGGCTCTGAAAAAATTCTAGAAGAGCAGAATACACAAAATAGCAGAGGGAAGCAGGATTCCAGGCCAGGAGAGCCTGGATGGTCGCTGGGTAAGGTCTATGGCATGGAGCTTGGAGCAGAGCAGAGCAGAATCCAGCATGGACTGCGCCCAGAGCAATCAGACAGGTAGACTGGTGGAACAGGCAATAGCACACTGAATCAGTAAGCTGTGACAGTTAGCAGACTTCCCAACCCACAAACACCAAAGACAGCAGAGAAGGGTAGTGGGAAAAAACTGCCAGAGTGAAAGGAGTTCTCAGTTCAGCCACTGCCCAGGGGGCAGTGGAGATGGTGGAGCTACAGAACTACAGCTGCAGTTCTTTCTGGTCCCAGGCCCACCTGGTGGGAAGAATTAAGTGGCAGATCAGAGCAGGAGTGCAGAGCTTGTCAGATCTGAGTAGCGGTCCAGGTTGGCTCTTCTTGGGGGAGGAGGAGCCCTGCTGTGGCAGAGCTTGCTGTGTAGAAATAGCTATGAAAACAACAGTGCAGCCTCAAGCTTGGAACAAAGTGCTCTCTACTCTACCAGCAGTCATATCCCCAGGGAAAACTCAAGGGTCAAGTAGTTGGCTGGGAACATGGCCAGGCAGAAAAACAGAATCGGATTCAGATTCAGACTTTGGAATCTTTCTTTGGTGACCAAGAAGATCAAAACATACAGCCAGAAGAAGTCAACAAAGTCAAAGAGCCTACATCAAAAGTCTCCAAGAAAAATGTGAACTGGTCTCAGGCCATGGAAGAGCTCAAAAACGATTTAGAAAAGCAAGTTAGAGAAGTAGAGGAAAAATTGGGAAGAGTAATGAGAGCCATGCAGAAAAAAACTTGACAAACAAGTCAATGACTTGCTAAAGGATACCCCAAAAATAGTGAAGAAAATAACATCTTAAAAAATAGGCCAACTCACATGGGAAAAGAGCTCCAAAAAGCCAATGAAGAGAAGAATGCCTCGTAAGGTAGAATTAGCCAAATGGAAAAGGAGGTCCAAAAGACCACTGAAGAAAATACTACCTTCAAAATTAGATTAGAGCAAGTGGAAGCTAGTGATTTTATGAGAAATCAAGATATTATAAAACAGAACTAAAGGAATGAAAAAGTAGAAGCCAATGTGAAGTACCTCATTGGAAAAACCACTGACCTGGAGAGTAGATCGAGGGGAGATAATTTAAAAATTATTGGACTACCTGAAAGACATGATCAAAAATAGAGCCTAGGTATCATCTTTCCAAAATTATCAAGGAGAACTGCCCTGATATTCCAGAGCCAGATGGTAAAATAGAAATTGAAAGAATCCACTGATTGCCTCCAGAAAAAAATCTCAAAAGAAGATTCCTAGGAACATTGTTGCCAAATGCCGGAGCCCCCAAATCAAGGAGAAAATACTGCAAGCATCCAGAAAGAAACAATTTGAGTACTGTGGAAACACAATCAGGATAACACAAGATCTAGCAGCTTCTATATTAAGGGATAGAAGGGCTTGGAATATGATATTTCAGAATATGGAGCTAGGATTAGAACCAAGAATCACCTACCCAGAAAACCTGAGTATCATGCCCCAAGGCAAAAGACAGATTTTCAATAAAACAGAGGTCTTTCTCAGTGAAAAGACCAGAGCTGAATTGAAAATTTGCCTTTCAAACACAAGAATCAAGAGAAGTATGAAAAGATAAACAAGAAAGGGAAATCATAAAGGACTTACTGAAGTTGAACTGTTATGTTAAGATTCCTACATGGAAAGATGATTTCTATAATTCATGAGACATCACTATTAGAATAGCTGAAGGGAATATACACATACATATATATAGACAGACAGAGGGCACAGGGTGACTTGAATATGAAGTGATGGTATCTAAAAAAATAAAATCAAATTTAGAGATGAGAGAGGAATATATTGAGAGAGGGAGGTAGGGAGAGATAGAATGGGGCGCATTATCTTGCATAAAAGTGGCAAGAAAAAGCACTTCTTTTGGAAGGGAAGAGGAGGAAGCGAGGGGGAATGAGTTAATCTTACTCTCATCAGATTTGACCTGAGGAAGGAATAACATACACATTCAATTGGGCATCTTAACGCACAGGAAAGAAGGAGAAAGGAGATAAAAAGTGGGGGACAATAGAAGGGAGGGCAGATGGGGGTGGAGGTAATCAAAAACAAACACTTTCAAAAAGGGACAGGGTCAAGGGAGAAAATTCAGTAAACGGGGACAGGTTAGGAAGAAGCAAAATATAGTTAGTGTTTCACAACATGAGTATTGTGGAAGAGTTATACATAATGATACGCATGTGGCCCATGTTGAATTGCTTGACTTCTTAGGGAGGGTGGCTGGGAAGGGAAGAGGGGAGAGAATTTGGAACTCAAAGTTTTAAAAACAGATGTTCATAAACAAAAAATGTTTTTGCATGCAACTAGAAAATAAGATACACAGGCAATGGGGCGCAGAAATTTATCTTGCCCTACAAAAAAGGAAGAGAAAAAGGAATGGAAGAGGAGTGGGGTGACAGAAAGGAGGGCTGACTGGGGAACAGGGCAACCAGAATATATGCCATCTTGGAGAGGGGGGAGGGTAGAAATGGGGAGAAAATTTGTAATTCAAACTGTTGTGAAAATCAACGCTGAAAACTAAATATATTAAATAAAAAAGATATTAAAAAATCAGTGCTGACAACTAAAAATATTGAATAAATAATTAAAAATAATTTTTTTAAAAAAGAAGAAATACTGAGAGTACATCACCTGGGAATATTCTGCAGAAAATAATGGGTAATTCTGTTGTAGAAATATTTTAACGAGGAGAACCTATAACATAAACCACTCTGGTTCAATTTGAATTTGCATGCTGTGAAGTTAGCCTTTAAAGTGTACCTTTTTTTCTACAATTAACAGAGATCTCTACGAAAATATTATTGATAGCTAACAAAAACTTTTAGCTCCTGAATGTAATGTTTTGAGGAGAGGAAGAACAAAACTATATTTAACTGGTTAACCAATAGACTTTAACTTAGTAAAACTATTTTTAATGAAGCTCAACAAAAAACATTGTTCTATATTGGATTTCATGCCATCTTTTGGGTTGGAGGTGGAGGAGAGGAAGGGGGAGAAAATTTGGAGCTCAAAAACTTGTGGAATTGAGTGTTGTAAACCTATAAAAAATAAATTAAAAAAATTAAAATAAAAAAAGAAACTATTTGCTTTTGAATACCTCCTCCCCCATCTGCCATCCCTTCTATTGTCCCCCCCTTTTTTATCTCCTTCCTCCTTCTTTCCCATGGGGTAAGATACCCAACTGAATGTGTATATTATTCCTTCCTAAGGTCAAATCTGATGAGAGCAAGATTCACTCATTCACCCTCACCTGTGCCCTCTTCCCTTCCAACAGAACTGCATTTTCTTGCCCCTTTTATGCGAGATAGTTTACCCTATTCTATCTCTCCCTTTCTCCCTCTCTCAATATATTCCTTTCTCATCCCTTAATTTGATTTTATTTTTGTTGATACCATCCCTTCATATTCAACTTACCCTGTGCCTCTCTCCCTCCCTCTCTCTCTCTCTCTCTCTCTCTCTCTCTCTCTCTCTCTCTCTCTCTATATATATATATATATATATATATATATATGTATGTATGTTTATTCCCCTCATCTACCCTAATACTGAGGTCTCATGAATTATACACATCATCTTTCCATGTAGGAATGTAAATAAAACAGTTCAACTCTAGTAAGTCCCTTATGATTTCTCTTTCTTGTTTACCTTTTCATGCTTCTCTTGATTCTTGTGTTTGAAAGTCAAGTTTTCTATTCAAGTCTGGTTTTTCACTGAGAAAGTTTGAAAGTCCTCTGTTTTGTTGAAAATCCATATTTTGTCTTGCAGCATGATACTCAGTTTTTCTGGGTAGGTGATTCTTGGTTTTAACCCTAGCTCCTTTGACCTCTGGAATGTCTTACTCAAAGCTCTTTGGTACCTTAATGTAGAAGCTGCTATCATGTTATCCTGATTGTGTTTCCACAGTACTCAAATTATTTCTTTCCAGCTGCTTGCAGTATTTTCTCCTTGTTCTGGGAGCTCTGGAATTTGGTGACAATATTCCTAGGAGTTTTCTTTGTGGGATCTTTGTCAGGAGGTGATTGGTGGACTCTTTCAATTTCTATTTTACTGTCTGGCTCTGGAATATCAGGGCAGTTCTCCTTGATAATTTCTTGAAAGATGATATCTAGGCTCTTTTTTTGATCATGTCTTTCAGGTAGTCCAATTATTTAAAAATTATATTATCTCTTTAGTGTTTGTGGGTTGAGAAGTCTGGTAATTGCCACAGCTCACAGATTCAATGTGCTACAGCCTGTATGCCCAGCTCCTGGTCTGGACGTTGTGGGTACAGCCCATACTGCCCTCTGCTGGGCTCCGCTCCTAGCAAAGTGCAATAGACCTTAACCAGCAACCATCCAGGCTGTCCTGCACTAAAGCCCTGCTTCCCTCTGCTATTTCCTGGGTTCTGAAGTTCAAGAATTTGTTCAGAGCCATTTTTATATGTGTTTTCAGGGTCCTGTGGGAGACCTTTAGGCAAATCCCTGCTTTCCAGCTGCCATCTTGGCTCCACCCCCCAATTATGTGGTAGTCTTGTCCATGACTTCCGATAAATCTTTGTAATAGATTTTAACATGTCAAAGGATTTCTGGTCCTCTTGATATCTCAGAGGCAGCAATGTACCATTTCATTGTACCATTTATTACCTTTCATTTTCACTATGTAACCAATTCCCCTTCCTTTCTAATCATATATCTCAATAAAGCCAATTGTGCAAGTTTCTTTTATACACAAGTCATCATTAATAACATGCTACAATCTATTAGCTACCATATGTCCTTTGGCTTCTTATCAAGTTACCTGTGGTGTTGATTTTTTGAGATCACAGAATCCCAGTTATACTATCGTTGAGAATATACCAGTGTTAAAAAATGTTCACAGAAAATGAGCAATTTGGAGTCATTGAAAGCATCATGGTTTACCATGATTTTTTTCTCCTTCTCAATTATGGCATCAGTAACAAAGGTCTAATAGCTGGCTTCCCTGGCTTCCCTCAAATACCAAATCAAATCTTACCTTCCACAGGAAGCCTTTTCCAATCTCTTCTAATTATAATGACTTCTCTCCATTATTTTCTATGTTTCATATACCTAATTTGTTTATACATCTTTGTTTCCTTGTTGTCTCACTTATCAGACTATGCTTAGCACAGTGCCTGGCTCACAGTAGTTGTCTAATAAAAGCTTATTGGCTAGCTAACTGGCATCCCACCTCTCAGCAGAAAGATGGTATGGTATAGATGCAGGATGGAACATAGAGTTAAAGATATGGTCAGTTAAATTGATTTGTTTCATTACTTTTATGGGGCATGTGAAGAAAACGATGAATCATTGTCTATTTTTGTCTGTTTCCTTTTTGATAACATTTCCCCCCAATTACATGTCAAGACAATTTTTAGCATTCATTTTTAGAAGATTTTGAGTTTCAAATTTTCTCCCTCCCTTTCTCCCTTCCCTTCTTCCAAAAATTGTTGGCAATTTGACATAGGTTCTACATGTGCTATCATGTAAAATTTATTTCTGTATTAGTCATAGTTGTGAAAAAATAGACAAAAAGGAAATAAACCACCAAATGAATAAATTAAGTGAAATAAATATGCTTCAATCTGCATTCTGAGTCCATCACTTCTTTGTTTGGATGTGGATAACATTTTGCTTCCTAAGTTTTTTGTATTTGTCTTGGATCACTGTATTATTGAGAAGAGCTGAGATATTCATAGTTGGTCATCACACAAAGTTGCTGTAACTTTGTGCAATGTTTCCCTGGTTCTGCTCATTTCACTTTGCAACAGTTTGTACAAGAATTTCCGGGTTTTTCTGAAATCTGCCTGTTCATTTTTTATTGTACAATAACATTTCATTACATTCATATGCCATACCTTGTTCAGCCATCCTCAAATTGATGGGCATCCCATCAGTTTCCAATATTTTGCCAACATGAAAAAACCTGCTATAAATATTTTTATAGATCCTTTTCCATTTTTCTATGATCTTTTTGGAATCTCTAGTAGTGCTATTGCTGGATCAAATGGTATGCACAGTTTGGTTGCCATTTGAACGTAATTCCAAATTGCTCTCCAGAATGGTTGGATCAGTTCACAAATCCATCCACAGTTCATTAGTGTCCCAATTTTCCCACAACTTCTCTGACATTTATTATTTTCCTTTTTTCTTACTTTCATTTTGTTGACTTTTTAATCATAATTCTCTTGATCGCTCTCATTTATTTTCCTATTTTTCTTCTACCTCTTTGATATGATTTTTATGGTCCCGTTTGAGCTCTTCCATGAGTTCTTTCTGGGCTTGAGACCACTTCCAATTTTACTTTGGGGTTTTGTCCATAGGTGTTTTGACATTGTTGTCCTCTTCTGAGTTTCTGTCTTCTTCTTCCTTGTCACCATTAATAATTTTCTATGGTCAAATTCTTTTTTTGTTGTTGTTTTTTACCTTCTCTTTTTTGTCTTTTTCCTTTCTTTTAAATTTGAGCTCTGCACCATGGGTGAAGGGTCACTGACTCAGGCTTCTTTTGTGAGGGACGTCAGACCCTCACTATTTACCTGTTGCTGCACTGATGCAACACTGAGGCACATGAGGGACCCTTGTTTCAGTGGTGTGGGGATTGGCTGGTGCTGCTGGAGGCCAAAGTGATGAGCTTGGGTCCCAGTGATGGTGTCTGGCATGGTGTATTGGCAATTAAGTTGGGTCTTTCTTACTGTTTTAGAATGATTAATTGCTTGGGGCTTTCACTCTTGGAAGTGGATTGGTGTGGAGAATCTGGGCAGCTGTAGTTAAGATCCCTCCAGGTTGTAAACATGGATGTCTGGACTTTGTTAAACTCTGGTAACTATGAATTGAGATTTGAATCAGACAAGGTCTGTCTGTCGATGTTTGTAATTTGCATTTGCTCTGAAATTCAGGGTGCTGACTTTTCCCCCTTAACTAAGTGAGTGACGTTTGTATGTTTGATTAAACTGAGATTGTTAAGTCCTAACATTACTTTCCTTAGTAAAGCAGATCAAAATAACCTGTGTTGGTAGCTTTCTGTGTGCTGGTTGTTGACAGGTCTTACACCTTTATGGCAGCTGCCAGCAGATTGTTCATACAAATGGCATAGTCGTGGCAGAATCTGCAGATTTGAAAGGAAAGTATGGTGTTTTGGGGTACTGGGGTGGTTGAATATTTTCCTGTTTTGGGATTGCTCTTTGTACTTGGGGTGGATATAGTTCTGTGGAGCCCTAGGAGCAACAAAGGCTTGAAGGAAAACAGGCCCGTGGAAGTGGTGGGAGTGGTTTCCCAGAGGCCTAGAGGAGGGGCCATGGGTTATAATCCCTCCTTCCCAGGGCTTGAGCTGATAAGCCTGGCTCTGAAAGACTGTGATGAAAGAGTGAATGCCTTGAGATTATATTGTATGACAAGTTTGGAAAAAGGAGTGGAGAATGACCTTCCTCCAGAATTGACAGGAACAGGAATTGCTGGTGAGGAGAGAGAAGAATCATGAGATGGTGGCAAGGAAAACCGGCTGTGTGAGAAGTTTGGAAAGGTGAGAGTTGTGAGCTGCCTGCATCAGGATTCCAGCAGAAGCCAAGAGGGGCCAGCTGGAGCTGGAGGACCAGGACCTGAGTAGCTTGGAGTTCAGCACTGGGGCAATATGGAAACTTTGCAGCAAGGCACTGAATGTATTTTTTCCTATCTTCCCCAGCCAGAGCAGAGAACTTTGATGTGAGTTAAAAGGTGGAGAATCACCTACATCACAATCAAGATTCTAGCAGAAGCCAGGAGAGACCAGCCAGAGCTAGATGACCAGGAACCCAGGGGCTTGGAATTCAGCCCTGGGGCATGATGGAAACTTTTCAGCAAGGAGTGTCTTTGATTGGACATTACTAGGTGCAAAACCTCAGGCCCAAACCCCTATCTACTACATGCTAAGCCTATGTGGGTGCGAAGCCCTCAGTGTCCTAAGGGGAATTGCTAAGACCAGAGCTGACAGTAGGAATCTGAGTTCTGTTCTCTCAGATTACATTTGATGATAGCTAAAGAGTGTATAAAAAGAGAGAACAGAACTATTTGCTTGGGGTTCTCACTCTTGGAGGTGTGTTGATGTGGAGACCCTGGGCAGCTGTAGTTAAGAGTCCTCCAGCTTGTAAACCTGGATGTTGGGACTTGTCAAACCCTGGTAACCTTGGATTGAGATTTGAATCAGACAATCAGTCTGTATGTTGATGTTTGTAATTTGTTTGTATTTGCTCTGAAGTTCAGGGTGCTGGCTTTTTCCCCTGAACTAAGTGAATGATATTTGTATGTTCAATTAGACTGAGATTGTTAACCCCTTAACATTTCTTTCCTTAGTAAAGCAGATCAAAGAACCTGTGTTGGCAGCTTTCTGTGTGCTGGTTGTTGGTTGGTTTTTCACCCCCCCCCATAGCATCTGCTGGCTGGATTGTTGCAACATATGGGCTAAGGCCGGTGAAGTGTTTCTGCATTTCACTGGGGCTACACTGCAGCACATGATGATTTGGCTGCTGGAGGTTGCCTGTTTTCTGGGGGATATGCTGAAGCATGTAGCAGTTCTAAGAACTAGAGTCTGCCCATTACTTTGGCTATGCTGAAGTGGGGTGGGGGGGCCTGGTATTGGTGTTTGCCTGCTCCACCACACTGGGGCTCAGGATCTACCACTGGTTTCCTGGGGTGGAACTTGCTGCTGGCTTGTTGGGATGCTTCCTATCTTGGACTGTGCTACCCTTACCTTCCAGGGCTGTTTTGGGGATCAGATGAGATAATAATTGTAAAGTGCTATATTGGCCATTAAGGAGGGCTTTTAGCACTTATTCAACCAAGTGCTCCTGAAGAGTTTGGCCTTTGTTTCCTTGATTAAATTAGGAGTCCTTGATAACTTCCTTGCCTCAAGGGAAAACCTGGTTTACATGGGTTTGAATGACATGTTTGTGACAGAGGCTTTTAGACCACATGGGTTTAAGTGGCATTTTTCTGACCCTATTAGGTCGTGTGGGTGAGTCTCATGTATGACTCACCTTTGACCCTAAACAAGATATATAAACTCAGAGGTTGACGTTCTCCCTATGGATCTGATTCGTGGAGGTGTGTTGATGTGGAGGCTGCTGTAGTTAAGAGCCCTCCAGCTTGTAAACCTGGATGTTGGGACTTTGTTAAACCCTGGTAACTATGCATTGAGATTTGAATCAGACAAGGTCTGTGTGTTGATATTTGTAATTTGTTCGTATTTGCTCTGAAGTTCAGGGTGCTGTCTTTTACCCTCAAACTAAGTGAGTGGTAATATGTATATTTGTTTAAACTGAGATTGATAACCCCTTAACCTTTTTTTCCTTAGTAAAGCAGATCAAAGAACCTGTGTTGGAAGCTTTCCATGTGCTGATTGTTGGTCGGTCTTGCACCCTTACAGCAGCTGCTAGCAGATTGTTGCAACAAGTGCTTAGCACAATGCCAGGCACATACTAAGCTCTATATTAATATTTGCTAATTATTATTATTATTAGTAATAATGTTGAATGGGGACCTGGTGTCAGAGTAAAGGAAGATTACAGTTCAAGTCCTAACTGTGAAATATACTGATATACTCTGATCTTTGGTGCTGGAAAAGTCACTAACTTTGGCAACTCTAAGATTATAAGACTGATGAGAAGATATGTAGTTTTGATAAGTCTTATATTCTTAGATAGAATATCATTAATAGAGGAAGTTCCTCAACTAGAATTCTCTGTACTGACTGGTCACAATCAAATCACAAGTGTGATTATATATGTATCATTATTATATATTACATTATATATTTTATATGTATTACATGTGTGTATATGTACATGTATACACATATACACATATGTGTATGCATATGTATATATGTATAACTCATATATATATATATATTAAGTACACTCCTTACCTTGATTATAGCTTATATATTATAAAATACATAATTTTTTGAAGGGGGAATAATTTATTGAGAATTTAATAAATGTATCTCTCAAAGTATTTTCAAAAAGAACTCACTTATTCACCAAAATCAGGCTTAGTGATCTACCGGTCATGAATGGACATTGAATAAAAATACATATTTCAAAGAAAGAAATAATCATGCAACTTATTTATGAAAGCAGAATTTATAATTTAGAACAAGCTAATATTAGACTGTTATATTCTGACTAAGCAGTATATTTACATACATAAAGTGATAAATGAAAAAAATTCTACTCTTAAAATAAAAGATAAAATGGCAAATAATTATTTGGAAAACACGGAAAGATCAATTACAAAATAAAATTTTCCAGGAGGGAAATATTCTATTTTTCTTAACTATTTTGGTGGCATATAGGTGGATATTTTGTTACATTTCCAAAGTGACACTATTTAATTTATCATCTAGAATTTTATGTACTAAACAAAATATTGATATCACTATTACAGTGAAGTACTTCATATATGGTAGATGGCAGGAAACCATTGACCTGAATAGAGTCTTATGTTTGTGTACTTTCTCCTTTGGTAATAGTTGCTGTTTCAAGTAACTTTCTAGGCAGTTATGTTATTCATAACAATTATTTTCTTTCTATTTTCCACAATTAAAAACTTACTATAGTTTATTTTTCTTATGTATGTCAGGCATTTTAGAGCATTTCATTTTAAAATGGTTGCTTTTTGTATCTAGCAGGAGCTTTAAGGAACAGTGATACTACCTAGCTTATTGTGTATGAACAAATAAAATGGACATAAAAAACACCACTATAGTCATACAAAGCTAATGAAGTATCACTTAGAAAGGGAAATCACAGAGTAGCATAAAACACAGCTTTCAGCTTCCATGTTATGAGATTTATTATTTACAAAGCACCATATTTCTGAAAAATATTATAAGGTAACATTTTTGTACATTGTTTTCTTTGCCTCATCCTAGCAAATTTTTTTAGTGATCCCTTTAAAAGGATTTTGAATATAGGTTGTTTCTGTTTTCCTTCCTTTCTAATAAACAATGTCTCAATCAGTTTAAGATACGGCAGGAATTACTACCTAAGAATGTTCTTTCATGGAAGATTCAGTGCTGTTGACGTGTTTTATTTTTTAATTCTTTTTTATTAGTAAGTTTATTTATTTTTAGTTTTCAACATTCACTTCCATAAGTTTTAAATTTTCTCCCCCTTTCTCCTCACTCTCCCCAAGACAGCCTAATATAGGCTCTACATACACATTCCTATAAACATAGTTTCACATTAATCATGTTGTATAGAAAAAATAGAATGAATGAGAGTAATCATGAAAAAAATATAAAATGAAACAAAACAAAACAAGAGAATAGTCTGCTTCAATCTGCATTCAGACTCCATACTTCTCTTTCTGGATGTGGATGACATTTTCTATCATGAGTCCTTTGGAATTGTTTTAGGTTCTTGCATTGCTGAAAAGTCTATCAAATCATAAGTCTATCAAAGTTAGTCATTATACAATGTGGCTATTCTTGTGTACAGTATTCTCCTGGTTTGTTTTGCTCATTTCACTCAGCATCAGGTCATATAAGTCTTTCCAGGTTTTTCAGAAGTCTGTCTGTTCATCATTTCTTATAGTGCAATAGTATTCCATTACATTCATATACCACAACTTGTTCAACCATTCCCCAATTGACAGGCATCCCCTCAGTTTCCAGTTCTTGGCTACCACAAAAAGAGCTGCTATAAATATTTTAGTACATGTGGGTCCTTTTCCCAATTTGTAATC
Source organism: Phalanger gymnotis (assembly GCA_028646595.1). NCBI lineage: Eukaryota > Metazoa > Chordata > Mammalia > Diprotodontia > Phalangeridae > Phalanger > Phalanger gymnotis. Next base: position 472,514,450 of record CM053622.1, on the reverse strand, counting down.
TCTTTGGGATTGAAGTATTGGTTTTTTTTAAGTCTTATCATTGATTTCTGAATTTTTCCAAATGGAGTCAATTGGGAATGTGTATTTTCACTAAACAATGTCAAAGTTAAAATTTCTGCAACTTGAACTTCATTGTGGTTGAGTTATTTCATTTGACTCTTTGTGACCCCATTTGGGGTTTTCATGTCAAGGAAAATGGAGTGGTTTGCATTTCCTTGTCCAGTTCATTTCACAGATGAGGAAATGGAGGCAAAGAAGCTTATGTCACTTACTCAGGGTCGCACAGGTAGTAAGTGTCTGAGGATGAAATTGAACCCAATCTTCCTAACTCTAGGCATGGAGGTCTATCCACTATGCCCAGTAGCTGCCACTCAAGCTTATTTGGAGCATTACTTTAGTTTTTCCTAAATAGTGGCAGTTACCTATTATGTCTATCTAAGAGAAGCTGTGGTTTTTTTTTTCGCTCATCCTCCCTGTTACCATCTCCTATAGCATAGTAAGTACTTCAATCAATCAATAAGCATTCATTATTATTATTATTGTTATTAATAGCTAACATTTATATAGTACATACTATGTACTAGTTAATATTGTCTCATTTGACCTTTGAAACAATTGTGGGACATATGTGCTATTACAATCCCTAATTTATAGATAAGTAAACTTAAGCAGAGGTTTAAGTCACTTTGATATTTTGCCCAGAGGGAAACCCCCAGGAAAGGAAAGGAAGTCGGAAAATGAGTAACAGGGAAAACAAAGGGTGTGGGGGAGACTGAAATTGCTAAAGATCTCAGGAAGAAGAAAACTCAATGTTCTTTAAAATTTTTAATATTTTAATTAAAAGTTTTCAGTTCTGAATTTTATCCCTTCCTCCCTTCCTCTCTCCACCACCCCTCTCTGATATGGCAAGCAGTCAGATATAGATTACACATGTGCAATCATGTAAAACTTTTCCATGTTACTCATTTTGTACAAGAAGACTCGAATAAAAGAAAAAAAATGAAGGAAATAAAGTTAAAAATAGCATGCTTTAGTCTGTATTCAAACAAGATCAGTTCATTCTCTGGATGCAGATGTTACGCTTCATCGTTAGTCCTTTGGGATTGTCTTGGATTATTGTATTGCTGAGAATGACTAAGTCATTCACAATTTTTCATTGAACAATATTGCTGTTACTGTGTATAACATTCTCCTGGTTCTGTTTACTTCACTATGCCTCAGTTCATTTAAGGCTTTCCAGATTTTTTTGAAGTCCGCCTGCTCATCATTTCTCATAGCACAATAGTATTCCATTACATTCATATACCACAACTTGCTCAGTAATTCCCCAACTGATGGGTATCCCCTCACAATTTCCAATTGTTGGCCACAACAGAAAAAGCTGCTATAAATATTTTTGTACATATGGGTCCTTTTCTCACTTGTATGATCTCTTTGAGGTAGAACCCTAAAAGTAGTATTGCTGGGTCAAAAGATATACACATTTTTATAGCTGTTTGGGCACAGCTACAAATTGCTTTCCAGAATATTTGGATCAGTTCTTATGCATGAACAATGCATTTGAGTTCTGATTTTCCCACATCTTATCCAGCATTTATCATTTTCTTGTTTGGTCATGTTAGTCAATCTGATAGATGTTATGTGGTACCTCAGAGATGTTTTGATTTGCATTTCTCTAATCAAGAGTGATTTAGAGCATTTTTCATATGACTGGAGGGGAGGAGGGCTCAGGGCACTGAATCACTGTGCAGCTGTGGCAGTTTCCAGACTTCTCAACCCACAAACACCAAAGACAACCTAGCAGGTCAGTGGAAAACAGTTGGACCTGGGTGAGAGAAGTCTGCAGTCAGGCCCCAGCCATAAGCTGGTGGGGGTGGCTGCAGTGCAGCAGCAGCAGTGGCGGCAACAGCAGTAGGCCCACAGATGGTGGAGGGAATCAAGTGGCCAATCAAAGCGGGAATACAGGGATCTCTTTGCTGGTACTGAGTCAGGGTCCTCTTGCTTTGTCCTACTTGGATCTTGGTCACGGTCCTGGTTAATGGTCCTTGGGGGAGGAGGAGCACTGGGGTGGCATAGCTTGTGGTGGCTGTGGAAAGGGAGTCTCCTCCTGATAGTTACATGGCAGAAAGAGGTGCTTGCACTTACAGACCAGAACACAGACCAGGAGAGGAGTATCATACCACCTCAGAATAGAAGTAGCTCTGAAAACAGTAGTGCAAAACCCCTGAATCTTGGGACAGAGAATTCTCCACTCTGGAAGCAGTCATATCCTGACAAAGAACTCAAAAGTCAAGTATTTTGCTGGGAAAATGATCAAAGAGTGTTAAAGGACTCAGACTATAGAATCTTATTTTGGCGACAAAGAAGATCAAAACATACAGCCAGAAAAAGTCAACAAAGTCAAAGATCCTACACGAAAAGCCTCCAAGAAAAATGTGAATTGGTCTCAGACCATGGAAGAGTTCAAAAAGGATTTGGAAAATCAAGTAAGAGAAGTAGAGAAAAAATTGGGAAGAGAAATGAGAGTGATGCAAGAAAATCATGAAAAAAGGCAACAGCTTGCTAAAGGAGACCCCAAAAATAGTGAAGAAAATAACATCTTAAAAAATGGACTAACCCAAATGTCAAAAGAGGTCCAAAAAGCCAATGAGGAGAAGAATGCCTTAACTAACAGAGTTGGTCAAATGGAAAAGGAGGTCTAAAAGATCACTGGAGAAAATAATTGCTTAAAAATTAGAATGGAGCAAGTGGAAGCTAGTGACTTCATGAGAAATCAAGAAATTATAAAACTAAACCAAAAGCATTAAACAATGGATGACAATGTGGAAATATCTCTTTGGAAAAACCACTGTCTTGCACAATAGATATGGGGAGATAATTTAAAAATTATCAGACTACCTGAAAGCCACGATCAAAAAAGACCCTAGAAATCATCTTTCAAGAAATTATCAAGGAAAACTGTCCTGACATTCTAGAACCAGAGGATAAAATAGAAATTGAAAGAATCCACCAATTGCCTCTTGAAAAAGATCCCAAAAAGAAACCTCCTTGGAATATTATAGCCAAATTCCAGAGTTCCCAGGTCAAGGAGAAAATATTGCAAGGAGACAGAAAGAAATAATTTGATACTATGGAAACACAATCAGGATAACACAAGATGTAGCAACTTCTACATTAAGGGATCGAAGGGCTTGGGATATGATATTCCAGAAGTCAAAGGAGCTTGGATTAAAACCAAGAATCACCTACGCAGCACAACTGAGTATAACACATCGGGGCAAAATGTGGATTTTCAATGAAATAGATGACTTTCAAGCATTCTTTTTTTAAAAAATTTTAATTTATTTTTAATATGTTTAGTTTTCAGCATTGATTTTCACATGCGTTTGAATTACAGATTTTCTCCCCATTTCCACCCCCCCACTCCAAGATGGCGTACACTCTGGTTGCCGTGTTCCCCAGTCTGCCCTCCCCTCCATCCCCCCATTCCCCTCCCATCCCCCTTTCCCTTACTTTCTTGTAGGGCAAGATAAATCTCTATGCCCCATTGCCTGTGCATCTTATTTTCTAGTTGCATGAAAAAAAAAACAACTTTTTTACTTTTGAACTTTTGAACATCTATTT
>CM053622.1:472482764-472501010 GCA_028646595.1 Phalanger gymnotis | reverse complement strand
CTTTAGCAAGTCATTGACTTGTTTTTCATGGTTTTCTTGCATCACTCTCATTTCTCAATTTTTCCTCTACTTCTTTAAATTGCTTTTCCAAATCCTTTTTGAGCTCTTCCATGTCCTGAGACCAGTTCACGTTTTTCTTGAAGGCTTTTGATGTAGGCTGTTTGACTTTGTTGACTTCTGGCTACATGTTTTGGTCTTCCTTGTCCCCAAAGAAAGATTCCAAAGTCTGAGTCTGAATCTGAGTGCGTTTTTGCTGCCTGGCCATATTCCCAGCCAACCACTTTACCGTTGAGTTTTTTTGTTGGTATGACTCCTTGTGGAGTATAGAGTACTTTGTCCCAATCTTTTGGGGTTGTGCTGTTCTTTTCAGAGCTATTTCTACACAGCAAGCTGTGCCATACCAGCGGTCCTCCTCTCCCAAGAACTGCCAACCAGGACCATGACCCAGATCTAAGCAGGCTTTGCACTCCTTTTGAATCTGCCACTTATTTCCTCCCACCAGTTGGGCCTGGGGTCTGAAGCAACTGCAGCTGTAGTTCTGTAGCTCCACCACCTCCCCTGCCCTGGGGGCAGTGGCTGACCATGAACTCTTTTCATTCTGTCCCCACAGTTTTTTTCCCACTAACCTTCTCTGTTGTCTTTGATGTTTGTGGATGAAAAGTCTGGTAACTATCACAGCTAACTGATTCAGGGCAGTAGGGCCTGTTTTGCCTTGGTAACCATCTGGATGTTCCAGGTGAAACCCATGCTGAGCTCTGCTCCACTCTGCTCCCAGCTTTGTGTGATCAACATTAGCCTGTGATCATCCAGGCTCTCCTGGGCTGAAGCCCTGCTTCCCTCATATTTTCCGTGGGTTCTGCAGTTCTAGAACTTGTTCAGAGCCATTTTTATAGGTCTTTGGTGGGTTCCTAGGGGACAGTCCTAGGCAAGTCCTGCTTTTCAGCCACCATCTTGGCTCTGCCCCCCATTTTTATTCTTTTTTAATTAGATTTTTTATTTTTAGTTTACAACACTTAGTTTTACATGTTCTTGAGTTTCAAATTTTCTTCCCTTCCCTCCCCTCTCCCACCCCCCCCAAGACAGCATGCAGTTTGATATAGATTCTACATGAACCTTTGAATTAAACTTGTTTACACAATAATCAACTTTCAAAGAAGAATTATGACCAATGGAATGAATCATGAGAAAGAAGAAACAAAACCAAAAATAATAAAAACAAAAGAGAAAAAAGGAGAGCAAATAGTTTGCCTCAATTTGCATTCAGACTCCATAGTTCTTTCTGTGGATGTAGGTAGCTCTCTCCATCATGAGTCCTTTGGAGTTGTCTTTGAACCTTGTGTTGCTGAGAAGAGGAAAATCTATCAGGCTCAGTCCTCACAGAATCCATATATAGGTGCTTGTGTATAACCTTCTTGTAGTTCTACTCCACTCATTCAGCATTATATTGTATAGGTTTTTCCAAGTTATTATGAAATCCGTATCTTCTCTATTTCTTACAGCACAATAGTATTCCATTACCTTCATATGCCTCAACTTGTTCAGCCATTCCCCAATTGATGGGCATCCCCTTGATTTCCAATTCTTAGCTAGTACAAAAAGGGACCCTATAAATATTTTTATGCACATGAGTCCTTTTCCCACTTGTGTGATCTCTTATGGATACAACCCCAGAAGTTGTGTTTTTGTGTCAAAGTGTATGAACGTTTTTATAGCCCTTTGGGCATAGTTCCAAATTGCTCTCCAGAATGGCTGGATCAGTTCACAACTCCACCAGCAGTGTAACAGTGTTCTAATTTTCCCACGTCCTCTCCAGCATTTATCATTTTCCCGTTTTGTCATTTTAGCCAATCTGACAGAAGAGATGTGGTTCCTAAGAGTTGTTTTGACTTGCATTTCTCTAATCAATAGTGATTTAGAGCATTTTCTCATATGCCTATAGACATATTTAATTTCTTCCTCTGAAAACTGTCTGTTCATATCCTTTGACCATTTCTCAATTGGAGAATGACTTGTATTCCTTTAAATTTGGCTCAGTTCCATGTATATTTTAGAGATGAGGTCTTTATTAGAGACATTGATTGTAAGGATTTTCTCCCAATTTTCTGCTTCTCTACTAATCTGTGTTGCATTGGCTGTGTTTATACAAAAACTTTTCATTTTAGCATAATCAACATTATCCATTTTGCATTTTGTAATGCTCTCTGTCTCTTGTTGTGTCATGAATTCTTACCTTTCACATAAATCTGACAGGTAAACTATTACTTGCTCTCCCAAATTGCTTATAGTACCACTCTTTCTTCCTAAATCATGTCCCCATTTTGAATTTATTTTGGTATATGGTGTGAGATATTGGTCTATGCCCAGTTTCTGCCATACTATTTACCAATTATCACAAAAGTTTTTATGAAATAGTGAATTCTTAGGGTTTATCAAAGAGTAGATGGCTATAGTCAGTGCCTTCTGTGTCCTGTGTACCCAACCTATTCCATTGATCTACCACTCTATTTCTTAGCCAGTACCAGGTACTTTTGATGACTGCTGCTATATAGTACAGTTTGATATCTGGTATGGCTAGACCACATTCCCTAGTATTTCTTTTCATTAATTCCCTAGATATTCTGGACTTTTGGTTCTTCCTGATGAATTTTGTTATTATTTTATCCATCTCTGCAAAATAATTTTTTGGTAGTTCAATTGGTATAGCAATGAATAAGCAAATTAATTCAAGTAAAATTGTCATTTTTATTACATTAGCTCAGCCTAACCATGAGCAACTGAGGTTATTCCATTTAATTAGATCTAACTTTATTTGTGTGAGAAGAGTTTCTTAATTGTGTTCATATATGCCCTGGGTTTGTCTTGGCAGGTAGACTGCCAAATATTCTATAGTGTCTACAGTAACTTTAAATGGAATTTGCTTTCTGTCTCTTGCTGTTGGGCTTTGTTAGTAATATATAAGAATGCCAAGGATTTATGTGGGTTTATTTTATATCTTGTAACTGTTAAAATTGTTTATTATTTCAAGTTGTTTTTTACTTGAATCTCTAGGATAGTCTAAGTAAATCATCATATCATCTGTAAAAAGTGATAATTAATTTCTCCTTTGCCTGTTCTAATTCCTTTAATTTCTTTTTCTTCTCTTAATGTACAGATAACATTTCTAGTGCCAAACTGAATAATAGGGGTGATAATGGACATCCTTGTTTCATCCCAGATCTTACTGGGAATGCATCTAGCTTATCCCCCTTACATATAATGCTTGCTGATGATTTTTCGTAGATGCTACTTGTAATTTTAAGGAAGACTCCTTCTATTCCTATGCTTTCTACTGTTTTAAATAGGAATGGGTGTTGTAGTTTGTCAAAATTTTTTTCTGCATCTATTGAGATAATTATATGATTTCTATTAGTTTTGTTACTGATATGATCAATTATGCAGATAGTTTTCCTAATATTGAACCAGCCTTGCATTCCTGGAATAAATCCTACCTAGTCGTAGTGTATTATTCATGTGCTAAGTTGCTGCAATCTTTTTGCTAATATTTTTAATATTATTAATTAATTAATTAATATTTTTAATTCATTAGGAAAATTAGTCTATAATTTTCTTTCTCTGTTTTGCCTCTTAAGAATTTGGTAGGACTCATTCTTCACCTATTTTCCCAAATAGTCTATAAAGTATTGGAATTAATTGTTCTTTAAATGTCTGATAAAATTTCATATGCAAAACCATATGGTCCTGGAGATTTTTTCCTATGCAGTTCATTGATGGCTTGCTCAATTTCCATTTCTGAGATGGGGTTATTTAGAAACTTTACTTCCACTTCTGTTAACCTGGGCAATTTGTATTTTTGTAAATGTTCATCCATTTTCCTGTGGTTATAAAATTTGTGGGCATCCAATTGGGCAAAATAATTCCTACTTATTGTTTTAATTTACTCTTCATTGGAGGTGAATTCTCCCTTTTCATTTTTGTTACTGGTTATTTAGTTTTCTTCTTTCCTTTTTTAGTCAAATTCACCAAGGGTTTATCAATTTTATTGTTTTTTTCCATAAAATGAGCTCTTAGTTTTATTTATTAGTTCAATAGTTTTCTTGAATTCAATTTTACTACTCTCTCCTTTGATTTTCAGTATTTCTAATTTCGTATCTAATTGGGGATTTTCAATTTGTTCTTTTTCTAGTATTTTCAGTTGCATGCCCATTTCATTGATCTCCTTTTTCTCCATTTTTCTCCATTTTTTGGTAAGCATTTAGATAAAAAAACCTCTCCTAAGAAGTGCTTTTGCTTGCTGCATCCCATAGGTTTGGGTATGTTGTTTCATTATTGTCATTCTCTTGAATGAAGTTATTATTTCTCTGATTTGTTCTTCGTCCCACTCATTCTTTAGGATTAGATTATTTAATTTCCAATTAATTTTTAGTTTATCTTTCCATGGTCCTTTATTACAAATAATTTTTATTGTGTGATGATCTCAAAAGGATGCTTTGAGTATTTCAGCCTTTCTGCACTGGATTGCGAGGTTTTTATGCCCTAGTATATGGTCAGTTTTTGAGTATGTCCCATGCACCGCTGAGAAAAAAAGTATATTCCTTTTTAAGCCCATTCATTTTTCTCCAGAGATCTATCATATCTGCCTTTTCTAAAATTCTATTCACCTTCTTAATTTTTTCTTGTTTATTTTGAGGTTAGATTTATCAAGTTCAGAGAGGGGGAGGTTGAGGTCCCCAACTTGTATAGTTTTGTTGTCCATTTCTTCCTTTAACTCCCTTAACTTCTACAAGTATTTGCATGCTATACTACTTGGTGCATATATGTTAAACAATGTTATTGCTTCATTGTTTATGGCACCTTTTAGTAGGATATAGTATCCTTCCTCATTTCTTTTAATTAGATCAATCTTTGCTTTTGCTTTGTCTGAGATTAGGATTGCTACTCCTGCTTTTTTTACTTTAGCTGAACCACAATATATTCTACTCCATCCTTTGACTTTTACCATGTGTATCCCCCTTTTTCAAATGTGTTTCTTGTAAACAACATATTGTGGGATTATGGTTTTTTAGCTATCTGCCTCCATTTCATGGAAGAGTTCATCCCATTCACATTCACAGTTATAATTACAAGCTGTGTCTTTTTCTCCATCCTCTTCCCCCACCCCCATTTATGCTTTTATTTCTCCCTCCCCACTTCTGCTTTTCATCACTGTCTTTCTCAATTTACCCTCTCTCTTCATTTCCCTCCCTTTTTTTACCCTTTTCCCCTTGCTACGTCTTCCCTCCCTTCTGACCACCCCCTTTTTTCTTTCCCCCCTCCCTGCCCACTGCCTGTAGGACAAGTTTGATCTCTGTACTTCTCAGAGCATGTTATTCTCTTCCTGAACCAAATCCGATGAGAGTAAAGCTCATATACCACTCTTCTCCCTCTCATCTTTCCCTCCACTACAATGTATTTCTGTGCCTGTCTACTAGATGAAATTTACCCTTTTCTACTATCTCATCACCTCTTCTCCCAGCACCCTCCCTCTACATCTCCCAAGTATGTTTTTTATCCTTATATCAGTTATTTTATACTGACACCCACAGTCTATATGTATCCCTTTCGATTGTCATAATAATTGTACTATTCTCAAGACTGGTATATGTATGTGCATATATATATATGTGTATGTACATATATATATATATATGTGTGTGTGTGTGTGTATGTATAAACATATATAAATCAATATAATCCTACATAAGGATATAAACAATTTGCCCTTATTAATTAACAAGGTCTGTGGGGTTTTTCCCCCCTGTTAACCTTTTTATGTATCTCTTGAGTTTTGTATTTGAAGGTCAAATTTTCAATGGAGTTCTGGCCTTTTCATCAGGAAGTTCTGGAATTCCCTTATTTCATTGAATATCCATCTCTTCACCTGAAAAATTATGATCAATTTTGCTGGGTAGTTGATCCTTGGTTGTAGTCCAAGTTTTTTACTCTTCAGAATATCATATTCCAATTTCTCCCATCATTTAATGTAGAAGCCAAAAGATCCTGACTGTAGTTGCATGATGTTTGAGTTATTTCTTTTGGGCTGCCTGCAGTATTTTCTCCTCGACTTTGTAATTATGAAATTTGGCTATAATATTTCTTGGAGTTTACAATTTGGGATCTCTTTCAGGTTCTGATTGGTGGATTCTTTCAATGATTATTTTCCCCACTGGTTCTAGGACTTGTGGGCAGTTATCTTTGATAGTTTCTTTGAAGATACTGTCCAGGCTCTTTTTTATCATGGTTTTCTGGTAGACCATTAATTCTTAAGTTGTCTCTCCCGGATCTATTTTCCAGATCAGTTGTTTTTCCAAACAGATACTTCATGTTTTCTTCTATTTTCCATTCTTCACATTTTGTTTGACCAGTTCTTGATGCCTCATAGAGTCATTAGCTTCTACTTGCTTAATTCAATTTATTTCTTTTTTTGATTGTTTATTTATTTACTATATTTTATTGTTATTACTATATTTTATTACTAATAAAATAATTAATGGTTTTTTAGCTAATAAACTAATTTATTATTAAATTATTACTATATTTTAGTTTTCAGCATCGATTTTCACAGGAGTTTGAATTACAAATTTTGTCCCCATTTCTACCCTCCCCCTCACTACAAGATGGCATATATTGTGGTTGCCCCATTACCCAGTCAGCCCTCCCTTCTGTCACCCCACTTTCCCCACCCCCATACCTGTTTCCCTTACTTTCTTGTAGGGCAAGATAGATTTCTATGCCCTATTGCCTGTATATATTATTTCCTAGTTGCATGGAAAAACTTATTTTTGAACATCTATTTTTAAAACTTTGAGTTCCAAATTCTCTCCCCTCTTTCCTCCCTGCCCACCCTCCCTAAGAAGACAAGCAATTCAACATAAGCCCCATGTGTATCATTATGTAAAACCCTTCCACAATACTCATGTTGTGAAAGACTATCTTTTGCTCTTTCCTATCCTATCCCATTTATTCAATTTTCTCCCTTTACCCTGTCCATTTTTGAAAGGGTTTGTTTTTGATTACCTCCTCCCCCTATCTGCCCTCCTTTTCTATCATCCCCCCTTTTTTATCTCCTTTCTCCTTCTTTCCTGTTGGGTAAGATACCCAAATGATTGTGTGTGTTATTCCCTCCTCAGGCCAGTTCTGATGAGAGCAAGATTCACTCATTCCCCCTCACCTGCCACCTCTTCCATTCCAACGAACTGCTTTTTCTTGCCACTTTTAGATGAGATAATTTACCCCATTCTATCTCTCCCTTTCTCCTTCTATCAATAGATTCCTCTCTCATCCCTTAATTTGATTTTTTTAGATATCATCCCTTCATATTCAACTCATCCTGTGTCCTCTGCCTATACAGATATAGATAGATATAGATATAGATATAGATATAGATATAGATATAGATATAGATATAGATATAGATATAGATATAGATATAGATATAGATATAGATATAGATATAGATATAGATATAGAGATATGTATGTATGTATATTCCCTTCGGCTACCCTAATAGTGAGGTCTCATGAATTATACACATCATCTTTCCATGTAGGAATGTAAATAAAACACTTCGACTTGAGTAAGTCCCTTATGATTTCTCTTTCTTGCTTACCATTTCATGCTTCTCTTTTTGTTATGTTTGAAAGTCAAATTTTCTATTCAGCTCTGGTCTTTTCACTGAGGAAGCTTGAAAGTCCTCTATTTTATTGAAAGTCTGTATTTTGCCTTGAAGCATGATACTCAGGTTTGTTGGGTAGGTGATTCTTAGTTTTAATCCTAGGTCCACTGACATCCTGAATATAATATTCCATGCCCTTTGATCCCTTAATCCCTGCTAGATCTTGTATTATCCTGATTGTGTTTCCATAATACTCAAATTGTTTCTTTCTTGCTATTTGCAGTATTTTCTCCTTATTCTGGGAGCTCTGGAATTTGGCAACAATATTCCTTGGGGTTTTCTTTTTGGGATCTTTGTCAGGAGGTGATTGGTGGATTTTTTCAATTCCTAATTTACCCTCTGGCTCTAGTATATCAGGTCAGTTTTCTTAGATAATTTCTTGAAAGATGTATCAAGAAAGATAATTTCTTGAAAAGATCTAGGCTCTTTTTTTTGATCATGGCTTTCAAGTAGTCTAATAATTTAAAAATTAAATTATCTCTCCTGGATCTATTTTCAGGTCAGTGGTTTTTTCCAATGAGATTTCACATAGTCTTCCATTTTTTTCATCCTTTGGTTCTGTTTTATAATATCTTGACTTCTCATAAAGTCACTAGCTTCCACTTGCTCCAATCTAATTTTTAAGGTGGTATTTTTTCAGTCATCTTTTGGACCTTCTTTTCCATTTGGCTAATTCGACCTTTCAAGGCCTTCTTCTTCTCATTGGCTTTTTGGAGCTCTTTTGCCATTTGAGTTAGTCTATTTTTTATGGTGTTATTTTCTTCAGTATTTTTTTGGGTCTCCTTTAGCAAGTCTTTGACTTGTTTTTCATGGTTTTCTCACATCACTCTCATTTCTCTTCCCCATTTTTCCTCTATTTCTCTAACTTATTTTTCCAAATCCTTTTTGAGCTCTTCCATGTTCTGAGACCAGTTCATGTTTTTCTTAGAGGCTTTTGATGTAGGCTCTTTGATTTTGTTGACTTCTTCTGGCTATATATTTTTGTCTTCTTTGTCACCAAGTAAAGATTCCAAAGTCCGAGTCTGAATGTGAGTCTGTTTTTGATGCCTGGCCATCTTCCTAGCAAACTTACTTGACTCTTGAGCTTTTTGTCAGGGTATGACTGCTTGTAGAGTATAAAGTACTTTGTCCCAAGCTTGAGGGGCTGTGCTGTTGTTTTCAAAGCTATTTCTACACAGCAAGCTCTGGCATACCATCACTCCTCCTCCCCCAAGGACCTCCAACCCAGATGGGACTCAGATCAAACCTGGCTCTGCAGTCCTGCTCAAATCTGCCACTAAATTCCACCCACCAAGTGGGCCTGGGGTTGGAAGCAACTGAAGCTGTAGCTATGTAAGCATCCTCAGAGCAGCATAACCTACACTGCCCCTGGGGTGGTGGCTGAACTGTGAACTCCTTTCACTCTATGCCAGCAGCTTTTCCCACTATCCTTCTCTGTTGTCTTTGGTGTTTGTGGTTTGAGAAGTCTGGTAACTGCCAGAGCTCACTGATTCAGGGTGCTAGGGCCTGTTTCACCCAGCTCCTGGTATAGTTGGTTCATGCAGCCCTCTTTGGGCTCTACTCCACTCTGCTCCCAGGTCTGTGTGATAGACCTTACCCCATGACCATGCACACTATCCTGGGCTGGAGCCCAGCTTCCCTATGGTATTTCATGGGTTCTGCAGTTCTAGAATTTGTTCAGAGACATTTTTAATACATTTTTTTTATTTTTAGTTTACAACACTAAGTTCTACATAATTTTGAGTTCCAGATTTTTGTCCCCCCCTTTCTTCCGCCCTCCCCAAGATGGCATGGGATGGTATATATCTTCTACATATAACTTCACATTGAACTTATTTACACACTAGTCAAGCTGGGAAGAAGAAATATGACCAACAGAATGAATCATTAGAAAGAATAAACAAAACCAAAAAAAAAAGCAAAAAGAAACAAACCCAAAAACAAATAAAAGAGATTAAAAAGGGGGAAAAGATGTGGGCATAAAGTGCAACTCAATCTGCATTCATACTTCATAGTTATTTATGTGGATATAGATAGCCTTCTCCATCGTGAGTCCTTTGGAGTTGTCTTTGCACCCCGTGTTAATGAGAAGAACTAAGTCTATCAGGCTTAATCTTCAAAGAATCCATATATCTGTGGTTGTGTATAACATTCTCCTGGTTCTGCTCCACTCACTCAGCTTCATATCTTGTAGGTTTTTCCATGTGGTTATGAAGTCCGAATCATCCCTATGTCTCATAGCACAACAGTATTCCATTTCCTTCATATACCACAACTTGTTCAGCCATTCCCCAATTGATGGACATCCCCTTGATTTCTAATTTTTAGCTACTACAAAAAGAGACCATATAAATATGTTTGTTCATATGGGTCCTTTTCCATCTCATGTGATCTCTTTGGGATACAACCCAAGAAGTGGTAGTGCTGGGTCAAAGGGTATCAACATTTTTATAGCCCTTTGGGCATAGTTCCAAATTGCTCTCCAGAATGGCTGGATCCATTCACAAATCCACCAGCAATGTAACAATGTTTCACTTTCCCCACATCCTCTCCAGCATTTATCATTTTCCTGTTTTGTCATTTTAGCCAATATGACAGGAGAGATGTGGTACATAAGAGTTGTTTTGATTTGCATTTCTCTAATCAATAGTGATTTTGAGCATTTTTTCTTATGCCTGTAGATATATTTAAATTTTTCCTCTGAAAACTGCCTGTTCATATCCTTTGGCCGTTTCTCAATTGGAGAATGACTTGTATTCCTATATATTTGGCTCAGTTCCCTGTATACTTTAGAGAGAGGCCTGTATCAGAGACACTGGTTGTAAAGATTTTCTCCCAATTTTCTAATTCCCTCCTAATCTTTGTTGCATTAGCTTTTTATACAAAAACATATCAATTTAACATAAACAAAATTGTCCATGTTGCATTTTGTAATGCTCTCTATCTCTTGTTGTGTCATAAATTCTTTTCTTTTCTATAAATCTGATAGGTAAACTACTCCTTGCTCTCCCAACTTGCTTATAGTATCAGCCTTTATTCCTAAATCATGAACCCATTTTGACTTTAGTCTGGTGTGTAGTGTAAGATATTGGTCTATGCATAGTTTCTGCCCTATCATTTCCCAATTTTCAAAGCAGATTTTGTGAAATAGTGAATTCTTAGCCCAGAAGCTGGATTCTTTGGGTTTATCAAAGAGTAAGTTGCTATAGTTGTTGACTTCTCCATCTTGTGTACCTATTCTATTGACTGATTGAAGACTTTGTTTCTTAGCCAGTACCAAGTAGTTTTGATGACTGATGCTTTATAGCATAGTTTAATATCTGGTATGGCTAGTCCACCTTCCATAGCATTTCTTTTCTTTAATACACTAGATATTCTAGACCTCTTGTTCTTCCAGTTACTAGTTTATCCACCTCTGTAATTTTGTTACTAGTTTATCCACCTCTGTAAAATAATTTTTTGGTAGTTCGAATGGTATGGCAGTGAAAAGATAGAATAATTTAGGTAAAACTCATTTTTATTAGTTCCACCTAACCATGAGCAACTGATATTTTCCCATTTATTTAGATCTGACTTTATTGGCATGAAAACTGTTCCATAGTTATGTTCATGTAGTCACTGGGTCCATCTTGGCAGACAGCCTCCCAAGTGTTTCATAGTGTCTACAGTATCTTTGAATGGAATTTTTCTTTCTATGTGTTCCTGTTGGGCTTTGTTAGGAATGTATAGGAATGCCAAGGATTTGTGTGGGTTTATTTTATGTTCTGCAACTTTGCTAAAGTTGTTTATTATTTCAAGTAGTTTTTTCTTTGATCCTCTAAGATTGTCTAAGTAAATCATCATATCATCTGCAAAAGTGATAATGTAGTTTCTTCTTTGCCTATTCTAATTCCTTCAATTTCTTTCTCTCCTCTTATTGCTATAGCTAACATTTCTAGTACCAAATTGAATAGTAGGTGTCTTAATGGACATCCTTGTTTCACCCCTGATCTTACTGGGAATGCATCTAGCTTAGCCCCATTACCAATAATGCTTGTTGATGGTTTTATGTAGATGATATTTACAATTTTATGGAATGCTCCATTTATTCCTCTGCTTTCTAGTGTTTTTTAATAGGAATTGGGGTTGTACTTTGTCAAAAAGTACTTTGTACTTTTTCTGCATCTATTGAGATGATCTTATGGTTTCTGCTAGTTTTGCTGTTGATGTGCTCAATTATGCTAATAATTTTCCTCATAATGAGCCAGCCTCACATTCCTGGAATAAATCCTATCTGGTCATAGTGTATTATTCTCATGATAAGCTACTGCAATCTTTTTGCTAATATTTTATTTATTTTTTTCATCAATATTCAGTAGGTAAATTGGTCTATAATTTTCTTTCAATGTTTTAACTCTTCCTAGCTTGCGTGTTAGTACCATATTTGTGTCATAAAAAGAATTTAGTAGGAGTCCTTCTCCTATTTTCCCAAATAGTCTACAAAGTGTAGAAATTAATTGCTCTTTAAATGTTTAATAAAATTCTCATGTAAAACCATCTGGCCCTGGAGATTTTTTCCCAGGGAGATCATTGATGGCTTGCTTAATTTCTTTTTCTGAGATGGGGTTATTTAGAAATTTTACTTCCTCTTTTGTTAACCTGGGCAATTTATGTTTTTGTAGATAAATCATCCATATCCCTATGGTTGTCTACATACACATACATACATTTGGGCAAAATAATTCCTAATTATTTTTTTGATTTCCTCTTCATTAGAGGTGAATTAACCATTTTCATTTTTGATACCAGTAATTTGAATTTCTTCTTTATTTTTTTAAATCAAATTAACCAAAGGTTTATCAATTTTATTTTTTTTTCATAAAACCAGATCTTGGTTTTATTTATTAATTCAATAGTTTTCTTGGTTTCAATTTTGTTAATCTCTCCTTTGACTTTCAGTATTCCTAATTTGGTATTTAATTGGGGATTTTCAATTTGTTCTTTTACTGGCTGTTTCATTTGCATGACAATTCATTGATCTCCTTTTATTCATGTAAGCATTTAGAGATATAAAACTTTCCCTAAGAACTGCTTTTGCTGCATCCCATAAGTTTTGGTATGTTGTCTCATTATTGTCATTCTCTTGAATGAAGTTATTAATTGTTTCTCTGATTTGTTCTTTGGCCCACTTATTTTTTAGGGTTATATTATTGAGACTCCAGTAAATTTTTCACTTATTTTTACCATGGTTCTATATTTCAAATAATTTTTTTTTATTGCATCATGATCTGAAAAGTATGCTTTGACTTTTTCAGCCATTCTTCACTGGATTGTGAAGTTTTTATGCCCTAGTATATAGTCAAGTTTTGAGTATGTGCCATGTACCACTGAGAAAGTATATTCCTTTTTATCTCCATTCATTTTTCTCCAGAGGTCTATCATATCTGTCTTTTCTAAAATTCTGTTCACCTGCTTAACTTCTTTCTTATTTATTCTGAGGTTAGATTTGTGAAGTTCAGAGAGGGGGAGGTTGAGGTCTCCCATTATTATAGTTTTGTTGTCTATTTCTTCCTGTAACTCCCTTAACCTCTCCTCTAAAAATTTGCATGCCATACCACTTGGAGCATATATGTTAAAAAATGATATTTCTTCATTGCTTATAGCACCTTTTAGCAGGATGTAATGTCCTTCCTCATCTCTTTTAATTAAATCTGTCTTTACTTTTGTTTTGTCCAAGATTAGGATTGCTACACATGCTTTTTTTTTTTACTTTAGCTGAAGCACAATACATTTTACTCCAGCCTTTTACCTTTACCCTTTGTGTATCCCCCTGTTTCAAATGTGTTTCTTGTAAACAGTATATTGTAGGATTGTAGTTTTTAATCCATTCTGCTATCTGCTTCTGTTTTATGGGAGAATTCATCCCATTCATATTCACGGTTATGATTTAAATCTGTTTCTTTTTCTCTACCCTATTTCTCCCCTGTTTATGTTTTTATTTCTCCCTTTCCCCTTACACTCCTAAACCAAGTTTTACTTTTGACCACCCCTTCCTCAGTTTAGGCTTCTCTTGATTCCCCTCCCTAATCTTACTGTTTTCCACTTGCTACTTCTTCCCTCCCTTCTGACCACCCCTTCCCTTTTTCCCCCTTTCCTTTCCTACTGCCTGTTAGAAAAGTTAAATTTCTATACTTATCAGGGTATGTTATTCTCTTCTTGAACCAGATCAGATGACAGTAAAGCTCAAATAGTGTTCTTCTCCCTCCTTTCTTTCCCTCTACTAAAATGTGTTTTTGTGGCTCTTCCTTTAATATAATTTACCCTTTTCTACTACCTCCTTACCTCTTCCCCCTAACCCTCCCTTTACATCTCTTAATTATGTTTTTTTATCCTTATATCAGTTGTTTTATACAGACATTCGCCATCTATGAGTATCCCTTTCAATTGTCATAATAGCTGTATTATTCTCAAGATTGACATATATGTCGTGCATAAGATGATACAGTCCTATATAAAGATGTACCTAATTTACCTTTATTGATTAATAAGGTCCATGGGGGATTTTTCCCCCTGTTTACTTTTTTATGTCTCTCTTGAGTTTTGCATTTCAAGATCAAATTTTCCATTGAGTTCTGGCCTTTTCATCAGGAAGGTCTGGAATTGCCTTATTTTGTTGAATGTCCATCTCCTTGCCTGAAAAATAATGCTTAATTTTCCTGGGTAGTTGATCCTGGGTTGTAGTCCCAGCTCCTTTGCCCTTTGGAATATCATATTCCAATTTCTCCTGTCATTTAATGTGACGCTGAGAGATCTTGTGTGATCCCGACTGCAGCTTCATGATATTTGAATTGTTTCTTTTTGGCTGCTTGCAGTATTTTCTCCTTGACTCTGTAATTCTGAAATTTGGCTATGATACTTCTTTATGTTTTCAATTTGGGATCTTTTTCAGGGGTTGACAGGTGGATTCTTTCAATGACTGTTTTACCCTCTGGTTCTAGGACCTGTGGGCAGTTATCTTTGATAATTTCTTTCGAAGATACTGTCAAGGCTCTTTTTTTCGTGTATTTCTGGTAGACCAGTAATTCTTAAATTGTCTCTCCTTGATGTATTTTCCAGGCCAGTTTTTTTTTCCAATCAGATATTTCATGTTTTTTTTTTCTATTTTTTCATTCTTTACATTTTGTTTGACTACTTCTTGATGCCTCATAGAATCATTAGCTTCCACTTGCTGAATTCTAATTTTTAATGAGTTGCTGTCTTCATTTTGCTTTTGAGTCTCCTTTTCTCATTGGCTGATTTTACCTCTCAGGGTGTCATTTTCTGTATTTAGATTCTGAATCTCTGTAGCCATTTTGCCAATCTTATTCTTTGGGGACTTGATTTCATCAGTGGATTTTTTTTTCCATTTTTTCTTTTACCTCCCTAATTTGGTTTTTAAAATCCTCCTTTAGCTCTTCCAGTAATGCTTTTTGGGCTGGAGACCAGCTCACATTCCCTTTTGAGGTATCAGATGTGGGCATAGTGTCATTGCTATCCTCTTCCAAATTGGTATTTTGATCATGCCTGTCTCCATAAAAAGAATCAGTGGTTCTCAGTTTTTTTGTGTTCTTCATGTTGGTTAGCCTTTTCATGGCTTTACAATGAATTTCTGCTTTTGGGGCTCAGGGCTCTCTGTCTCAGGTTTCTTATTTTGGGGATTGTGAGTCTAGTTAACTGGCTTCGTGTGTTATAGCCTTCAGTTTCCTGAGGTGTCAGGGAGGGTTCTGGCTGCCTGAAATCTCCTCTTCCCCTGGGGTTGCTCTCCAGCACTGTTGCTCTTCAGCAATGGTCTCAGGTGTTTGTTGTTTGTGTTGGCATCTGGCACTTCCCCTGGGGGTGCAAGGGTATGTCTGGGCTCCTGGTGTTGACCCCTGCTTGCTCTGCCCCTTGGGACTCAGGAACTTCCACTGCTTGGACACTGAAGCCCCACTTCTGTCTCCTCTATTCCAGCATTATTTTCCCAAGGCATTTTCTGGGTCAGAGGGGGTGGGATTATTGCCATACTTGGCCATTATGTCTCCTGGAAGTTCAAGAAGATGCATTTCATAACTTTGGGCTGCAAGCCCCAGGAGTTGAGGTCTCAAGGCCAGTGGCATTGCGTTATTTGCCTCCCTTAGCTTCCACGGACTGCCGTCCTGCTTTGGGAGGCCTGGGGATCTCTACTGGTTTCCGGCACCCAGCTTTCTCTCAGCCTGTCTTGCACATTGGTTTCTGCAGCTGTTTCTGCTTTGGTGCTGTCTGGAGCACCTCCACACTCTGAGCCCTCTCCCAGCCTAGCCATTTGTCCTTTCAGCCTTTTGGACTCTCGTGGCTTGGAAATTTGCCTCACTCAGATTGCTCCTGATTTCTAACTCTCTCAAATCTGCTCAGATTCATTTTTTTTTTCCATAGGAATCTGACAGAATTTGTGAGAGAGGTCTGGGTAAGAGACATTGTTTTCACACTGCTATCTTGGCTCCTCCCCCTGACCAGAGCCATTTTTTATAGGTGTTTGGAGGAACCTGGGTGGGAGCTCATGCAAATTCCTGCTTTCCAGCTGCCCTCTCCAGAGCTTTCCAGCTCTGCCCCTCTCAATTCCAATTTTTAATGAGTTTCTGTCTTCATTTTGCTTTTGAGTCTCCTTTTCCGATTGGTTGATTTTACTATTCAGAGTGTCATTTTCTCTGTTTAGGTTCCGAATCTCCTTAGCCATTTCACCTATTTTTTCCCATTTTTTTCTTCTATCTCCCCAATTTGGTTTTTAAAATCCTCCTTTAACTCTTCCAGAAATGCTTTTTGGGCTTGAGACCAGTTCACATTCCCTTTTGAGGTATCAGGTGTGGATATAGTGTCAATGCTGTCCTCTTCCAAATTGGCATTTTGACCTTCCCTGTCTCCCTAATAAGAATCAATGGTCCTCATTTTTCCTGTTCTTCTTCATGTTGTTTATAGTTTTCCTGGCTTTACAATAGATTTCTGCTTTTGAGGCTCAGGGATCTCTGTCCTAGGTTTCTTATTCTGGGAGTTGTGAGACTAGTTGCTAGCTTTGTGTATTATGGCCTGCAATTTCTTGAGGTGTGGGAGAGGGTTCCTCTGGCTGACATAAGTCTCTTCTTCCTCTGGGGGTGTTCTCCAGCCCAAGTGGTTTCAGCTGTTGTCTGTGTTGGTGTCTGTCACTTCCCCTGGCTGTGCAAAGGCATGTTTGGGTTCCAGGTATTGATCCCTGCTGCCTCTGCCCCTCTGGGACTTAGGAGTTCCCACTGTTTGGCTACTGAAGCCCCACTTCTGTCTCCTCTATTCCAGCATTTCCCCCCACCCCCAGGGGACTGTCTGGGTCAGTGAGGGAAGGAAGGATAGATGAGAGCTGTTTACCTGGCCATTATGTCCCCTGAAAGTTCAAGAATGTGCGTTTCATATCTTTGGGCTGCAAGCCTCAGGAGAGAGATGTCTCATGGCCACAGGTGTTGTGCTGCTTCTGCCTCCCTTTGCTTTGACAGACTCCTGAACTGTGCAGGGAAGCCTGGGGTTCTCCAGTGGTTTCCAGTGTCCAGCTTTCTCCCAGCCTGGAAGGCTGGTTGGTTTCCACAGCTGCTTCTGCTTTGGTGCTGTCTGGTGCAGCTCCATGCCAGGCACTCTTGCCTACAGATCCATCCCGTCAACCTTTTGCACTCTTCTGGCTCAGAAATTTGCCCTACTCAGTCTACCAGTGGCTTCTAACTCTCTCAAATCTGCTCAGATTCAATTCTTTAGAGGTATCTGACAGAACTTGTGAGAGAGCTCTGGTAAGAAGCTGTTTTCACATGGCCATCTTGGGTCCACACTGCCCCCCTCCCAATTACTACATTGAGGTGGGCTTACTGGTTTTGGAATATAATTGCTACTATATAGAATAGGGGTATTAGTTGTCAGATTTGATCCTCTGGAGTCTAAATAAATGTTACACTTCCTCTGCCTTCTACATAGAGAGTTTTTCATGCTTTGTGGTTCCAAACAATTCAGGTATGTTCATGGTCATCCTTGAGGTCATGAATCTTGTGCTAATGATATAGTACCTCAGATTTGTCTTGATTTGCATCTATCTAATCAATGGTTATTTAGAGCATTTTTAAAATTTAATTTATTTAATATGTTTAGTTTTCAGCATTGATTTTCGCAAGAGTTTGAATTACAAATTTTCTCCCCATTTCTACCCCCCCCACTCCAAGATGGCATATATTCTGGTTGCCTTGTTCCCCAGTCAGCCCTCCGTTCTGTCACTCCACTCCCCTCCCATCCCTCTTCCCTTTCTTCTCTTGTAGGGCAAGATAAATTTCTACACCCATTGCCTGTGTATCTTATTTTCTAGTTGCATGCAAAAACTTTTTTGTTGTTGTTGCTTTTGAACATCTGTTTTTAAAACTTTGAGTTCCAAATTCTCTCCCCTCTTCCCTTCCCACCCACCCTCCCTAAGAAGTCAAACAATTCAACATAGGCCACATTCATATAATTATGTATAACCCTTCTACAATACTCATGTTGTGAAAGACTAACTATATTTT
>CM053622.1:472465210-472482264 GCA_028646595.1 Phalanger gymnotis | reverse complement strand
ATCTATTTGAGGAGGCGATCTGTGGATTCTTTCAATTTCTATTTTGCCCTGTGGTTCTAGAATATCTGGTCAATTCTCCTTGATAATTTCTTGAAAGATGATATCTAGGCTCTTTTTTTAATCATGGCTTTCAGGTAGTCCAATAATTTTAAATTATCTCTCCTGGATCTATTTTCCAGGTCAGCGGTTTTTCTAATGAGATATTTGACATTGTCTTTCACTTTTTGATTCCCTTGGCTCTGTTTGATAATATCTTGATTTCTCATCAAGTCATTAGCTTCCACTTGCTCCAATCTAATTTTTAAGGCAATATTTTCTTCAGTGGTCTTTTGGACCTCCTTTTCCATTTGGCTAATTCTGCCTTTCAAGGCATCCTTCTCTTCATTGGCTTTTTGTAGCTCTTTTGCCATTGGATTTAGTCTATTTGTTAAGGTGTTGTTTTCTTCAGTATATTTTTCAGTATTTTTTGAGTTTCCTTTAGGAAGTCATTGACTTGTTTTTCATCATGGTTTTGTTGCATCATTCTCATTTCTCTTCCCAAATTTTTCCTCTAATTCTCTAACTTGCTTTTCCAAATCCTTTTTGAGGTGTTCCATGGCCTGAAAACACATTCATGTTTTTCTTGGAGGCTTTTGTTGTAGGCTCTTTGACTTTGTTGACTTTTTCTGACTGTATGTTTTGGTCTTCTTTGTCACCAAAGAAAGATTCCAAAGTCTGAGACTGAATCTGGGTGTGTTTTTGCTGCCTGGCCATGTTCCCAGCCAACTTACTTGATCCTTGAGTTTTTCAGCAGGGTATGACTGCTTGTAGAGTAAAGAGTACTATATTCCAAGCTTGACGGGATGTACTGCCACACCAGCACTCCTCCTTCCCCAAGAACCCCAACCCAGACTGGACTCAGATCTTCAGCAGGCTCTGCACTCCTGCTCTGATCAGCCACTTAATTCCTCCCACCAGCTGGGCCTGGGTCCAAAAGCAACTGCAGCTACAATTTTGTAGCTGCTCCACCTCTGCTGCCCCTGGGGGGGCGGCGTGGCTGAACCACAAACTCCTTCTTTCCCTCTGTCCCCAGCAGCTTTTCCCAGTAACCTTCTCTGTTGTCTTGGTGTTTGTGGGTTGACAAGTCTCGCAACTACCACAGATCACTGATTCAGGGTGCTAGGGCATGCTCTGCCTGGCTCCTGGTCTAGTTGGTCCGTGCCGCCCAGCCTGGGCTCTGCTCTGCTCCACTCCACTCCCAGCTCTGTGCAGGATAGAACTTACCCAGAGACCATCCAGGCTGTCCTGGGCTAGAGCCCTGCTTCCCTCCACTATTTTGTGGGTTCTGCAGTTCTTCTCTGTTGTCTTTGGTGTTTTGGGGTTGAGAAGTCTGGCAACTGCCACAGATCACTGATTCAGGGCACTAGGGCACACCCTGCCCAGCTCATGGTCTGGTTGGTCCATGCGGCCCATGCTGGGCTCTGCTCTGCTCCCAGCTCCATCCATGAAAGACCTCACCCAGCAATCATCCAGGTCGTCCTGGGCTGGAGCCCTGCTTCCCTCTGCTATTTTGTGAGTTCTGCAGTTCTAGAACTGGTTCAGAGCCATTTTTTATAGGTTTTTGGAGGGAGTTGGCAGGGAGCTCATGCTAGTCCCTGCTTTCCAGCCACCATCTTGGCTCTGCCCCTTGCCAATCTAGAGCATTTTTTATATGACAATGGATAGCTTTAATTTCAAGAGAAGATGTTAATATTTTAATGATATAACTTCATGATGGCACAGATAAGAGCACAGTTGAAAATTCTCTGTAACAAACTTATGGGAGGATAGAGACAAGGATTTCATGGGACAGGTAGGCATGAATAGGTTGCCGAATGTACAGGTGGAGATGACTTCAGAAAGGAAGAGACCATGGAAGCTTTTGAGTCTGAGTTTTTCCCCATTAGGTTCCAAAATCTTTGAGAGCAGGATCAGTTTCATGCTTATTTCTCCATCACCACTCTTTAGCATAGGGCATTGCACTTAGTAGCTACTTAACAAATGTTTGTTGAGTTTAAAAATTAATTCGAACCTAGGAGTTTTAAAGCACCAATGCAAAGTGTCAACATTATTTCTTAATTTTGTATTAAAAAAAACCAAAGCACCAAATTAAAGGATTCACACTAGAACAGCAATAATTTGTTTATATTTTCAGAGAATCACACTATTGCAAAGTAAATGTTTCTCACTCCATTTCTATGTCTGTAGATCCAAGGTACAATGTGTTTTCCTCCAGAAATATGAAGGTGAAAATTTATTCTTTTCTGTTGCTCATGGTCTCCTGAAGATAATTCTTCCCTTGATTAGAATTTTCCTTTCTAGACCATCTAGCTTCCATAGCTTTCAGCTAAGGCAGGGACATATGACCCTTTCACAGCTTCATAAGAATTTGATCTAATAGATACATTTCAAGAATTTTCAGATGTGTAGTCATTCTCCTCCTATTGATATGCAACTGATGCAGTGTTAACATTTATAATTATAGCAGGTATTTGAGTGTAGAAGTAGAAATGGCACAACACCGAATAAGAGCAAAAGACCGTTCTTATTAGTTCAAATGGAGAGATGGCCAAAGAGTGATCAAATAATGATGACCAAGCATATAAAGAATGTTGATCAACCATCTTCAAATTGTTAACAATATAGGCTTTGGAATTAAAATCTTAGGTTGAAATCCTGGCTCTTCTACATAGCTATATGATCTTGAGTAAGTAACTGAACTTCCCTGTCTCTCAGTTTCCTTATTGTAAAATGGGTATTATAATACTTAGACAATTTACTTCACAGTGCTGTATTTTGAGAATTTAATTATATAGTATTGAATAAAGTCTTTTTAAAGTATCAATTACTTAGATTAGATCAGAGAAATAACATTCTATAGATTTGAATTAAAATGGGATGCCAGAAGCTACTAGGACATTTTCTTTCCCAGTCATTTAAGTTAGGATTAAAAAAACCTTTATTGTGATGTAAGTCCTCTCTGAGAAATTGGGAGTTACAATATGTGACCTCTTGAGATCCATGCAAATCTATAATTATAGTCATCTAACACGTATTTAGTGCTAATCCACATTGGCATAGTTAATAACAATATGGTTAGGGGAAAATTACTTTTAGGAAATAACTTTGCATATCAGTTACAATTTAAATTTCATATGCAAGTAATTAGTATTTTAAAATAGAATTTAATTGTTCTCATATTGATACACGTATCTCACATTTTGTATAACAGCTAAATAAATACAGCAGTTGAACATTTTAAATATTCAAAGCTTCTCAGCACATTAAACATTTATTCTCATAAAATTAGCATGAGGAAACTACTCTTAATTTCTAGGAATCTGAAATGCAATTCATATTTACCACTAATCAGCATATATACCTTTACTAAAACTGAAAAGGACTACAGACTCTCAAATTATGAGAAAATATGTGAATGTCGTGTACATTGGTTTAAGTGCAATTCAAACTCAACAACACACAATGTACAATTAACTAATATGTATGCAAAGAAATCTGGTAATTGATGGGTACAAAATTACATGTCACTCACATGAATATCTAAAGTCAAAGTTAATATGTACCCTAGCGGTACAGTTACCTAGAAGGAAATTAGGCGAGGGGTGGATTTCGAAAGGCCAAATTAATAGGAGTGAAAGCTGAATTTCTTATTTGTGTATTAGAAATACATTAAACCTCACAAATAATGACAGCTTATTATGGTATAGATAGATTTGCTGATGACCTGGGTGAGTTAATTAAGATTTATCAATTTTTGCACAAGGAAAGTAGTTGTGAAATATAGTGTAAATCAAAATATTTTAAATGGATAAGAATCTTGCTGTTTAAAAGAATTATAGGGTAAAGTATTGTGTAAAAGCAGGTAATTCCTTTTAAAGGTAACAGTTTCTCCTGTCCTCTCCCCAATTGATTTTTTTAGGGTATAAATGTAGATATTCATATACTGGGATTAGTTAAAGGAATTTACTAATACAGATTTAGATAAGGAAAAGACCTCAGAAGTCATTCAGCTATTTCCCCTACTTTTATAGATTAGAAAACCAAGTCTAAGAGCAGTTAAGTGACCTGTCCACAGTCATACAGCTTGTAAATGTATTTGAGGAAGGATTCAAATCTTGGCCTTTCTGATTACAAGTACAAAGTTTTATCTGCTATACCAAAAATGCATAGATGAAAAACACATCAAATTTTGGGATCTTATGTTACAAATATCTTCACAGAAGATTACAAAGTAGTTTGAGTATAAATCGCATATTCAGTTCTTGAAAAATATTTAAAGTGGAACCATTTTAAGAAAAATATATGTTTTTAGAAGATAGGCATAATGGCTTAAATATCTTCTTCAAAGTGCTTTTGCTCATAGGCCAACAGGATTAAAGTATAACTACAAAACTATGCCATCTCAAAAAATTGATCTGTGAAAATATCAATAGATTCACAATTTGTCATATTCAGTAATGTCTTGTTTTGTATATATTTGTATACTAACTCTAGAGATAAGGGGTTAATGAGGTTTAGTGGGAAAATTGTTGGATGAGATCTCAGTATATAAGAACAATTTAAATCAGCTTGTAATTTCTAAATATGGAAGAATGGAGCACAGCGATTATCAGCTCCCTTAGGGAAGAATCTATATCTTGTATGTCTTTCTATACAACACAAATAGCCAAATGAGTACTCAATAATATTTATTATATGAACAAATGAATGACTATTAGTCATTAAACTCTGCAGCTTCCAAACCAAATAGCAATATAAATCACAAATTAAAAAAAAATTCTGTGCAGACTAAGAACTCTTCAAAGGAATTCTATCTAGTGTGATAAAAAAAACAACAACTAGCTGACTAATTTTCAAGTCCTTTCAAACTAAAGGCACTCAGTAGTTATAAAAAAATATGTCATTTAATAAAAATCAAAGTAGTCAATAATTCTTGAACACATTTATTTTGTTTTTATTCCTTATTAGTTTCATTTCATTTGGTCTTTGATTTCAAAGTAAAAGTTACTGTTGAATATAATAAGTGGAACCACCTACTGAAAAAAAAATAAAAGTAACCCAGTGCTTAATTTTAACTACATATGAATCAGTCATCTGAGTCCATCAATTTCTTTCCTAGGAATGGCCGAATTAATAGGAAGGGTTTCTGCCTTCATAATAAAACAGTACATTAAAAACTACCCCCAACACCTTTTCAGTCAATTCCCAACCCAGAAAAGAGAGCCATGTATCCCACAATAATTATAGATTATGTGTAATGAGATAGTGTGCATTATTTTTTCAATTCACTTTTATTTGTGAACTTGGTTCATTTTTTATCAGTTCTAAAGCATGGCACTAAAAAAATGTTATTACTGCCATTCAGTTCCTTTAGAAAATGACATTAAGGCAAGTAAATCACACACTATTCATGTAGTAGTCAAAGGAAATATAGCCCCATTACAATCACATGTCTTTTGTACAGGAGGAAATTATTTCACCTCCCCAATTATCTCAAGATACCTCAATGAATATTTTTCTTAGAAAAGATCCAATAGTTCTCAGATTTCTCAAGTTAGATTTAAGCTTATCTACATTTATCCAACAGCCCATAGACTTTCTAAGAAGTCCTTAGCATCCTCAAACCTGGAATAGGATTAAAGATTAGAATTATCTAGGGTCACTCTTTTATCTACCAGATGAAGAAACTTAGATTGAGAGAGATGAAGTGAATTGCCCAAAGACACTGGGACTGTTTGTAAAACAATCAACAGTAAAATCTAGGTGATTTTTTCAGTCTATCATGATACCTCATTTTCACTTAATGAACATTTTTGCTAATATTTTATTTATTATGTATTATTACTTATTAAAAATTTTGGTTCAATAATCATTGGTGAACTTGGTCTATAATTTTCTTTGTCTGGTCTCTTCCTGGTTTAGGTATCAGTACCATATTTGTGTCATAAAAAGAATTTAGTAGGACTCTGTCTTCACCTATTTTCCCAAATAGTCTATAAAGTATGGGTACTGATTGTTCTTACATTTTTGATAGAACTCACTTGTAAATCCATCTGGCCTGGAGATTTTTTCCTAGTGACTTCACTGATGGCTTCCTCAATTTCTTTTTCTGAGATTGGGTTATTTAAGGAATTTATTTCCTCTTCTGTTAATCTGGGCAATTTATATTTTTGTAAATATTCATCAACTTCCCTAAGGTTGTCAAAATTATGGGCACACAACTGGACAAAATCATTCCTAATTATTGTTTTAATTTCTACATCATTGGAGGTGAACTCACCCTTTTCATTTTTGATACTGGTAATCTGGTTTTCTTTCTTTTTTTTAAATTAAGTTGAACAAAAGTTTACCAATTTTTATTATTTGTTTTTTTATAAAACCAGCTCTTGGGTTTATTTATTAGTTCAATAATTTTCTTCATTTCAATTTTATTAATCTCTCTTTTGGTTTTCAGTATTTCTTTTTCTAGTCATTATTTATTTAATATTTTTAGTTTTCAGCATTAATTTTCAGAAGAGTTTGGATTACAAATTTTCTCCCTATTTCTACCCTATCCCAACTCCAAGATGGCATATATTTTGATTACCTCATTCCCCTGTCAGCCTTCACTTCTGGCACTTCATTCCCCCCATCCCCTTTTCCCTTACTTTCTTTTAGGGCAAGATATATTTCTGTGCCCCATTGCCTGTATATCTTATTTCCTAGTTGCATGCAAAAGCTTTTTTTTTTTGAACATCTGCCTTTAAAACTTTGAGTTCCAAATTCTCTCCCCTTTTCCCTCCCTATTCACCCTCCCTAAGAAGGCAAGCAATTCAACAAAGGCCATATGTGTATCATTATGCAAAATTCTTCCACAGTACTCATGTTGTGAAAAACTATATTGTGCTCCTTTGTATCCTGTTCCACTTTCAATTATAATTCATGGACAGTACTTAATTTTGAAAAAAAGTTGATTGCAGTGTCAACATGAATATGTTGCCTTGTAGTCAAGTGTATTTCCAGGAATAACTTTAATCTTTTATTCTCAAACATTATAAGTTTCTTTTCTCCGTAGCACATTTTCATGGAAAAAAATTAATGAAGTTGCACAGACTTCAGTATGCAGTAGGTATCATAATATTTTTTTGTAATCAGAATGAGATCACCAAAAGTAAAAGTATATTATGTATGTGTTCAAAAGCTATAGCAATTTGCAAACATTGTTCTTCAGTTTTTACTGTAGTCACAAGGACCAGAATGACATTTGGAATATAATTCTAAAATAGGCCAAAATGTAAAATAGATATCTAAAGTTTATAAAGATATGGGCTACTTTAGATATTTCTGAATTTATTTTCAACTAAAATGAAGTATTTCTGAATTTATTTTCAACTTCATTTTACTTGACTATTCAGTTCATGATATGTCTCTAGAGTAAAAAGAATGATAATTGCCAGCAAAATGTGAGCCCAAGGCAGAGTCATATAGAATAGAAACTAAATTGTGGTTTTGAGGGTTGTGGAGCCTAATAAAGAAGCTATATTTTAAGGAGCAAATGAATTGGCACAACCTGTTCCTGACATAATTGTTTTAAAGACTCTCTAGCAAACATCAGCAGAACCAGTTTGTAATTTAGCAAGGCCTTTACTCTGAACATGGTCCCTAAAGGTTTATGTGAAAGTCATGACATCTACAAAGACCATTTGTTTCAGATTGACTATCCATGATTGATGTTTTCTTTTACTGCCTAAATGATTTCTTTTGCCAAGAAAGCTTATAAGTATCTTCACTTTACTTGTCAAACACTGGGACATATGAATTTTTCCCTTTTATTGTCTTTTTCTTACTTCCTTTTTTAAATGAAACATATTTTAGACACATTTGAATAAACTTTAAAAATATAAAGTGGTAAAATACAGCCCTTAGGATTGTGGAAGTTAATTAAATTTTATTGTGAAAGTTTCTAATTAATAGTAACAGACTTCAATCTATAATTCCATTTATCTAACCAGAGTTGGAATAATCAAGGAATGATTTAACTAGCTACATCACAGCTAAAGGGTTCTAAAAGATTTTTAATGTGTTGCTTAACATTCAAATAAAAATTATTTAACGTGTTTTCCTAAAAGTTCTTCAACTCTCCAGTAAGCTTTATTCTATTCTACCAACTTGGGAATAGTGGGTCTTACCTTGAGAACCATAACCTTCACACACCCACATATGCAAGTATATACACATATATGCTGTATTTCAATGGCTTATTTTTTTAATCCTATGTATTTTATTTTATGCTTTTAAGACATTAATCTGAGAATGAGTCCATACATGTATATCCACAATCCAGCTAGCAGCTTCTGTGGGGCTATAAGATCCACCAACAACCAGCACTCAGAAAGCTGCCAACACAGGTCCTTTTGATCTGCTTTACTTAAGGAAAGCAACATTAAGGGGTTAACAATCTTACTTTGATCCAGCATACAAATATCATTTGCTTAGTTCAGGGGAAAAAACCCCAGCACCCTGAGTTACAGACCAAATACAATTCAACATCTGGCTGTACGGATGGGGATCTCATTAGAACGGCTGGCCCAGGGTCATGCGCTACTCCTGCTGTGGCTCTGAGCTCCAAGCAAGAACACTAACCTTTGCGCTTATATATCCTGTTCAGGGCTGGAGGGCCCTGACCTGACCCAGGCTGGGCATGGAGAAGTTCCCCATCCCCAATATCACATCAGATACAAATCAATGACTCCCATTTTTGTCATTGCTGAGAAATAGAAAAAAACATCCTACTTTATTTGCCCCATTCGAACAAAGGCCAGAATCATTAAAGGTCAACAGCAAAAAGTCCCACCTTAATTACTATTACAACATGTCAGTAGACTGCCAAAGGGGTTCCCAGTACAACAAAAGTTAAAAATCCCCATTGTAAAAGACTAATTTCAGGTGTGTTGACAGATTGTGTATTTGTAATCCAAGGTTAGCCTACCTTCATTTAGAGAAACTGATTAATGGTCTGGCCATTGGAAAATAACTGTTCTTGGTTTTAGGATTTCATTATCTATTCTACTAAGGTACTGCAGGTTTGTTGCATTGTTAGTGTTATCCCTTGCAACCCTTATATTTACTCTGTATTTATTTTATAGACATATTAAACCATAAATTTACCTATTAATACATGTTGTTCCCCATGGTAAAATGTAAGTTCTATGAGAGTAGGAATGTTTTCCTTTTTTTTTTTCTGTGTCCATTATCCTAGTGTTTGGAATATAATAAATGTTTAAGAAATGCTTACTGAATTGAATTGTATTGAATTGGTGGGGGGAAGCATAAAGGCAATCAGTGAATGGGAAGATCTTCCCTGCCTATTTGAGTGGGCTTTGGGGCCAGGGCTCTCAGGGTCCTGAGGGGAGGGGCTAGGACTGGAGCCAATGACAGATGCCTGAGTTCTGGTCCACTTGATGACACGAAGCTCGTGGTGGGAGGTTCTTGCTGAATGTTTGGAGCAGAGCTAAGAGGCATTTGGCGAGGCAGCTGATGAGAGCACTTAAGAGCTGAAGGAGAGAGGAAGGAGTCAGCTAGCTGGAACACAGCTTGGAGATTGCAGCAGAAGCAGTGGTGACAGCAGCAGGTGCTATAAAAAAAGCAGGACTGACCCTCATGGAGACTGGAGAGTGCTGAGCAGGGGCATGAGGCCAGTGGATGGTCTTCTTGCTGGAGGCCCTGGCATTGGGGAGTGGCTTGGCTTGCTGCCATAATGTTTTTCTGTGGCCTCTTGGTCACTATTGCGAAATGGGAATACTGGTTTTGGAAGGTTCTTGCCAGGATGTCAAATTGGGGACACTGGTCCATGGGTGTGCTACTTTTCAGTTTCAATAAATGCTTTAACTCCTCTGCATTTTACTTAGAGAATTCCTTATATCCTGTGATTCTGGACCATTCAGGCATAATCATGGTTATCTTTGAAGTCATGAATTCTGCCTTAATGATATACGAGGACACACAGATGAAATTATAGGATATAA
Source organism: Phalanger gymnotis (assembly GCA_028646595.1). Taxonomy (NCBI): domain Eukaryota; kingdom Metazoa; phylum Chordata; class Mammalia; order Diprotodontia; family Phalangeridae; genus Phalanger; species Phalanger gymnotis. Next base: position 472,472,221 of record CM053622.1, on the reverse strand, counting down.
ACATTAAAGACACCTTTTCCCTCAAATATGGAAAATCATGGAGCAGGATAATTTTTTATTTAAAAAAATTGAGGAGCCTCAATGGTAAATTCAGACTCATTTGACCTTTCCCAATTCTCTTCTAAAGAACTTTACAATAATGCCTCAATTCTGGAGCAGCAGAAACAGCAGAAGAATGGGGTAAAACAATATTCTAGTCCAAGACCAATTAGAATGTCAGCAGAAAAGATCTGTCTCAGTGGGGTAAGAGGAGAGTGCAGTCCAGTGTTGTTGAGCCCAGCAAGCCAGTAGCACGGACCCAGTCTTGGAACAAGCAGCCAGCAGTAAGTCACAGCAGGCTCAGGCCATCAGCAGACCTTTGGGGCAAGTGAACCTGTAGCAGTGATTTCTTTTGTGTATATACATACATACATACATATATATATATATATATATATATATACATATATATATGTTTTATATATATATATACATATATATATATATATAGGATATACACATATAATTAATTTATTTTTAGCTTTCAACATTCACTTCCACAAGATTTTGAGTTCCAAATTTTCTCCCCATCTCTACCCTCTCCCCACCCCAAGATAGCATACCTTTTGTTTACCCCTCCTCCCAATCTGTCCTCCCTTCTATTACTCCCCCACCTTCTCTTATCGCCTTCCCTTCTATTTCCCATAGAGGAAGATAGAGTTCTATACCCCATTGCCTGTGTATCTCATTTCTCAGTTGCATGTAACAACAATTTTAACATGAATTTTTAAAACTTTGATTTCCATATTCTCTGTCTCTCTCCCTCCCCACCCACTCTCATTGAGAAGGCAAACAATTCAATATAGATTAGGCATGTGTGGTCATGCAAAACACTTCCATAACAATCATATTGTGAAAGGCTAACTGTATTTACCTCCATACTATCCTGCCCCCAATTTTTTCTATTCCCTCTTTGGCCCTGTTCCTCCTTAAAAGTGTTTGTAGCAGTGACTTCTAGAACTCTTAGCCCACAGATGGTAAAGGAGTTGGCCAACTGGTCAGAAGAATTTGACAAGGAACCTTTGATGGCACTGGGTACAGAATTCAGTTTCATTGTCCATACATGGTTCCAGGGGCAGTCTCAGCATGAGGAAGAGCATGAGCACACTAGAGCTCCCAGACACAGAGGATCATGGACCATTGTCACAGTTGCAAGGTCATTCACAAAACAGAGGACAGGTCAGGGGATCAGTTACCATACCTCTCTTTAGATCATGATACCTCAAAAGAATGGAAAATGTAAAAACCTCCAGAACTAGCACTGAAAAAAAAAAACAACAAGCAAAAATCTTGAAGCTTGGGACATGCCCCATCCACACCATGGAGTAGAGTTCAATTTTAAGATAAAGTTAAAAGTCAGGATATAGGCAGGAAATATGAGCAAAGAACTAAAAAGAACCTGACCATAGAAAGGTACTATGGTGACAGGAATGGTCAAAACAGAAACTCAGAAGAGGACACAATGTCTAAACAGCTACATGTAAAACCTCAAAAAATGTGAATTTGTCTCAGGGCCAGAAAAGAACTGATGGAAGACCTCAGAAAAGATTTCAAAAACCAACTAAGAGAAGTGGAAGTAAAATTGGGGAAATAAATGACAGTGATGGAAGAAGAAGAATACTTTAAAAATAGGCCTAATTTTAAAAGAGGCATAAAAAATTCACTGAAGAGAAGAATTTTTTAAAAGCAGAATTGGCCAAATGGAAAAATGTGGTTGCATTGGTAATTAAGGAGGGGCCTTCTTTTACTGTTTTCTCTTTCAGCACTTATTTAATCAAGTGCCCTTGAAGAGTCTGGCTTTTGTTTCTTTGATTAAATCAGGAGTCTTTGATAACCTCGTTGCCTCAAGGGAAAGCCTAGGCTTAAGCCTTATGTTTGTGACAATTTTAGGTCATGCGGGTGAGTTGCATGTTGTGATGTCCTTTGACCCTGAACAGAATATATAAACTCAAGAGTTTGGCATCTTCCCTTAGGGCTCTCAGTCACTGGAAGAGTGTCATAGGACTCTGGCAGCCATTTTAAGAGGCCCTGGCTTGTAAACCCAGACGTCGATGCTTTTCTGGTAACTATGGATAGTGATTTAGTCTTTTTATATTGTATATGTTTGTAATTGTTTGTATTTACTCTGAAGTTCAGGTTGCTGGCTTTTCCTCCTGAACTAAATGAATGATATTTGTATGTATGTTGGATGAAAGTGAGATTGTTAACCCCTTGAAGTTACTTTCCTTAGTAAAGCAGATCAAAAGAACCTGTGCTGGCTGCTCTTGTTGCTGGTCTTGTTGGGTCTCACTCCCCACAATAGCTGCTAGCCAAATTGTTGCTATAGTGTTACAAAATCTCATTTAGGAAAATAAATCCTCAAACATTCAGCTAGGCAAATAAAAGCTGATAACTCCTTGAGAGATCAATAAAGAATAAAACAAAATCAACAAGATGGCACAGTAAATTCTTAAAGGAAAAGTTAAATGAATTACAGATGGAAATTAACAGTAAAACTATACTAATAAGAGACCTCAACTTTCTCTCTCAGAAGTAAGGAAATCTAACCAAAAATAAACAAGAAAGAAGTTAAGGAGATGAATAGCATTTTAGAAAAGCTATCTCTGGAGAAAACTGAATGACACCTTTAAAAATTGACCAGTTATTCGGGAATTAAAACACTACAATCAAATTCAGAAAAAATAGATATATTAAATGCATCTTTTCAGATCATAATGCAATACAGATTTAATAAAGAGTTGTGGCAAAATTGATGGAAAATACAATGGAAAGGAAATAATCCAGTCCTAAAGAATGGGTGGATCAAAGAACAAATCATAGAAACAATAATTCCATTAAATATAATGATAACAATGAAACAACATACAAAAATTTATGGGATGTAGCCAAAGCAGTACTTATGGAAATTTTTATCTCTAAATGCCTATATCAATAAAACAGAGAAAGAATGGATTAATGAATTGAGCATGCAAACAAAAATAGAAAAAGAAACAAATTAAAATCCCCAAGTAAACATCAAATCAATAATCCTGAAAATGAAAAGAAAGCTTAATAAAATTGAAAGTAAGAAAACAATTGAATTAATAAATAATAATAGAAACTGGTTTTATTTAAAAAACAATAAACTAGATACAGCATTGGTTAATTTAATACAAAAGAAAGAACTAAATCAAATTATTAGTATCAAAAATGAGAAAGGTGAATTAATCAGCAATAAAGAGGAAATTAAAGCAATTATTAGGAGAGGTTTTGTCCAATTATATGCCAAATAAATCTGACAACCTAAGTGAAATGGACTAATAAAAACAAAAATTTAAATTTCCCTGATTCGAAGAGGACTGAATAGAAAGCTTTAACCTTCTTTTAGAAAATGAAATTGAACAATACAATAATGAGCACCCTAAAGGAAAAAAAAATTCTCCAGGACCAAATGGATTCACAAGTGAATGTGAATGCTATGTAAACTATATGGAAAAAATGGGCAAAGAAGGAGCCCTACAAATTCCTTTTATGACACAAATACAGTGATGATACCTAAACCTTGAAGAATGAAAACAGAGAAAGAAAACTATAGACCAATTTTCCTAAGGAATATTAATGAAATAATTTTAAATAAAAGGCTAGCAAGAAGATTACAGAAATATATCACAAGAATTATACACTATGACTCAGTGTTATTTATACTAGGAATTCAGAATTGGTTCAATATTAAGAAAAATATCGTTATAATTGATCATATCAGTAAGAAAACCTACAGAAATAATACGATTATCTCAATAGACACAGAAAAGTCCTTTTTGACAAAATGCAACACTCATTCCTATTATATAGTATGTAGTTTATAAATATTTTAAAATATTAATCTAAAAATTTATAAATATACAGTATAGAAATAAGTTGAGCTTTCTTTAAAATGATAAGTAGTATTGATGTAAAAACACTAGCAAATGTTATCCATAATGTGGAGAAGCTAGATGCTTTCTCAGTACATTCAGAGGTGGAGGAAGGATGTCCATTATCACCACTACCATTCAATTTCTATGAGAAATGCTAGCTATAACAATAGGAGAAAAAGAAATTGAACCAATCAGAATAGGTCACAAGGAAACAAAACTATTATTCTTTGCAGATAATATTGGTGGTATACTTAGAGATTACTAGAGATTAAATTAAAAATAAAACTTGCTGAAACACTTAGCAACTTTAGCACAGTTGCAAGATATAAAGCAAACCCACATGAATCACTATAAAGTTTACATATTACCAAAAAAATCCATCAGCGAGAAAAAGACAAATTCCCAGGAAATACATGAACCCAATTATAAAACAGTAAGTAAGATGTAAACAACTGGAAAATATTACTTACTCATGGGTAGGCTAATATAATATAATAAAAATGACAATACTACCTAAATTAATATGATTATTCATTGCCATGCCAAACAAAGTACCAAATGATTATTTTATAGAGCTAGAAGAATATTAACAAAATTCATCTGGAAAAACAAAAAGCAATATTTGGGAATTAATGAAAAAAAAGAGTGGAGACAAGTGGCCTACCTGTACCTGATCTCAAACTATTACAAAGTGCCAATCTTCAAAACAATCTAGTACTGGCTAAAACACAGAGTGGTGGATCAGTGGAATAGATTAGGTACAGAATGTATGGTAGGAAAAGATGGCAGTAATTTTGTGTTTGATAAATGCAAAGATCCAGATTTTTCAGACAAGAATTCACTATTTGACAAAAATTGCTAGGAAAACTGGAAATCAGTTTTGTGGAAACTATGTACAAACCAGTATCTCATGTCATATACGAAGATCAAGTCAAAATGGGTACATGATTTGGACACAAGAGGTGATATCATCAACAAATTAAAGGATCATAGAATAGTTTTCCTGTTAGAGGTACTGATAAGGGAAAATTTTATGAGTAAACAAGACAGAGAGAGCATTATGGGAAATAAAATGGAAGATTTTGGTTACATTAATTGAAAATGGTTTTGTGCAAAAAAAAAAAACCCGCCAAAACCCAATGCAGCCAAAATTAGAAGGAAAGCAAAAAACTGGGAAAAACATTTTAAATCAAGTGTCTCTGATAAAGACCTCATTTCTAAAATATATTGGGAACTGTGTAAATTTAGGTTAATTTGAGTCATTCCCCTAAAATAGACTGTTATTCAATATTTTACTAGAAATGTTACCTTTAGCAATAAAAAAAGTAAAAGAAATTAAAGGAATTTGAATAGGCAAAGAAGAAACATAGCTATCACTCTTTGCAGGTGATATGATGATATGTTTAGAGAATCCTAGAGAATCAAGAATAATAAAGAAATTTAGCAAAGTTGCAGGATATAAAATAAACCCACATAAATCATTGGTATTCCTATATATTTATAACAAAGCCCAACAGCAAAACATAGAAAGAAAAATTCCATTTAATGTTACTGAAGGCATTATAAAATATTTGGGAATCTACCCGCCAAAACAAACCCAAGAATTATATTATCAGAATTATGAAATAATTTTCACACAAAGTTGCTCACGGTTAGGGCAAGCTAATATAATGAAAATAACAATTCTACCTAAATTAAATTAGTAATTCAGTGCCACACCAATCAAATTAAATCTATCTATTGTCATATGGAAAAATGCTCTAAATCACTATTGATTAGAGAAATGCAAATCAAAACACCTCTGAAGTACCATGTCACCTCTATCGGATTGGCTAACATGACAAAACAGGAAAATGATAAATGTTGGAGAAGATGTGGGAAAATTGAAACACTAATGCCTTGTTGGTGGAGTTGTGAACTGATGTAGTCATTCTGGAGAGCAATTTGGAACTCTGCCTCTTTGACCCAGAAATTCTACCTCTATGTCTCTATCTCAAAGAAATAATAGAAATTAGAAAGGGGTTCATGTGTACAAAATATTTATAGTAGCTCTTTGGTGGCAAAAAATTGGGAGGGGATGTCCATCAATTGGGGAATGGCTGAACAAATTGTAGTATGTGGATGTAATGGAATATTATTATGCTATAAAAATGATGAACAAGTGGACTTCAGAAAACCTGGAAAGACCTATTTTAACTGAGTAAAGACAGCAGAACCAGAAAATATTGTGTACTGTAACAGTCACATGTTGCAATGACTGACTTTCACAGACTTGGCTCTTCTCAGCAATGCAAGTATTGAAGAAAACGCCAAAAGACTCATGGTGGAAAATGCCACTCATATCCAGAGAAAGAAATATGGAGTCTGAATGCATATGGAAGCATACTATTTGCTCTTTTTTTGTTTTGTTGTTTTTCTTCTTTCTTGTGGTTCCTTCCATTGGTTATAATACTTCTTTACAACATGACTAATGTGAAAATATTTAATATGAATGTATAAGTAGAGTCTATATCAAATTGCATGCCATCTTGGGGACTGGCGAGGCAAGGAAAGGGGAAACAATGAAAAACTCAAAATCTTATGGAAGTGAATGTTGAAACTAAAAACAAATGAATAAAAATGAGTCATACCCCAAATAATAAATTGTTAAAGGCAATGAAAGGGATTTTTCAGATGAAGAAATCCAAGTTATATAGTCATACAAAAAATGTTCTGAATCTCTAATGATTAGAGAAACGCAAACTAAAATATCTCTGAGGTACTACCTTATATCCATTTGATTGTCTAATGTGACAGAAATGTAGGGGATGTGGAAAAATCAGGACAGTAATGCAATATTGGTCAAACTGTGAACTGAACCAACAATTCTGGAGAATAATTTGGAACTAGATGTGATGATCTCTAACACTGTGCATACCCTTTGGCCTAGCAATAACACTACTAGGTCTGTGTAGTAGGAAGGCCGAATTTATGATCTCAAAAAGGATCATATAAATATCAGAATGGTTCGAAATCGTTGGGTATACAGAATTCTCCAAGCAGAAGACATCCAAAAATTTATTCAGGGCCCAGAGCA
>CM053622.1:472413229-472463229 GCA_028646595.1 Phalanger gymnotis | reverse complement strand
TTAAGTTATGTTTCATTCATTCATACACCATTTGCTCATTTATTGTCGGATGGACAATAAACAGGGGTAGGTGAATTCTTTTTCTTTTCAAATTTAACATTAAACTTAAAATGCTCTTCAGAACTGAACCTAGACAAAACAGTTTCTTTTGCAAAATTTGTATTTAGTAGCTTACTACTTTCCTTTTCAGTTCTCTTAACATTCAACATAAATCTTACCACCACTTTCTTGTCTCTCTTCTAAGCCATCAACAAGAATGTATTAATAACCTCCTATGTTTCATGCTAAATTAAAATAATTCCTATGTTCAAAGGGTTATAAAACTGTGCATACCCTTTGACCCAGCAGTACCATTTCTAGGTCTCTATCCCAAAGAGATCACAGAAATGGGAAAAAACCCACATGTACAAAAATATTTATCACAGCTCTTTGTGGTGGCAAAGAATTGGAAATTGAGGTGATGTCCATTAATTGTGGGATGGCTGGACAATTTGTCATATATGAATGTAATGGATTACTATCATGATATAAAAATGATGAGCAAGTGGACTTCAGAAAAACCTGGAAAGACTTACATGAACTCATGCTGAATGAAATGGGAAGAACCAGGAGAACATTGTACAGCATGAAAACAACATTGTGCGATGACTGACTTAATGTATTTAGTTCTTCTCAGCAACTCAAGGATCTAAGACAACTCCAAAAGGCTCATGATGGAAAACGTTATCCACATCCAGAGAAAGAACTTTGGATTCTGAATGTGGAAAGAAGCAGACTATTTGTTCTCCTTTTTTTTTTTGTTGTTTTGTTTTGTTTCTTCTTTCTTGTGGTTCTTCCCATTAGTTCTAATTCTTGTTTACATCATAACTAATGTGAAAATATGTCTAACATGATCACATAAGTAGAGCCTATATCAGATTGTACACTATCTTCTGGAGGAGGGAGGAGACAGAGAGGAAGAAAGTTTGAAATTTAAAATCTCACGGAAGTGAATGTTGAAAACTAAAGATAAATAAACAAAATTTTTAAAAAGCAAGTAAAGTACAATAATTCCAATCTGAGGGCCAAAAAGGATAGACAATTCATGGAGATGGAGCCAAAGGTGTAATTACAAACATAGGGACATTAGATTGGAGGCTCAATCCTTAGACCCTATCAGACTCATATATTTTTATACATCCTGCAATGTATAAATTGGATACAGCATTTCTTACATGCATCTAAAGTTGATTTTACAATTATTTTATCTGTTAAACCTAGTTTTTTATATCTAAAAATTAAAAGCATCCTATAAAATAATTATTAATCTCCATCAATGAGAAATTCATTAGGCTAATTCCTACTGATTTATTACTCCTTATATTATCAACACAATGTATTCTGTGACCTTTATTTTTGTCTTAAATATCACCACATATTAACTGTGTACATGTTTTGTCTTATGCAAACTTATTTTACTTTTTATGATACTTCTTATAAAACCATCATATAGAAACATAACCTGAAATTCTGAGAACCAGATATTACAATCTATTTTCCCAGCAATATTTATTGGAATATAAGTATGATTTGTGATATTGAAACAGCCTAGAAACATTTGTTTGTCCTGTAAAACTTTTCTAAATTACAGCATCATAGGAATATCAAGGCAGGACTAAGTTTTATTAAAATTTGATATTGATATAAAGGAAACACACAATTTTGAATAAGTCATTTCAAAAAGTAAGTCTCACTACATATTGTCAATTCTACTTAGATAATGCTAATTCCAGAGAAAACTCAAACCTTTCAAATCTTTTAAATATCAGTGAGATTAGAGTCTATTTGCCCACCACTAAATTTAGATTCACAATTAGTTAAGATATGGCAAATTTTTCAAATTGTTAAGGATAGCTTTAGATAAAACTTATTTACAGTTTCTATAGATATCAAAGGGATGTATAAATAAGAGAAGTCCTGATAAATATAGCAAAAATCCTTAACCAACGGTAAATAGCATCACTAAGAATTAATATTAGGAATACATCTCTGCACACTTGGGAGCAATAAATACTGAGAAACCTCATTGGCAAAATGTAAATCCTATATTTAAGTGATGCTTTATGTATAGTCCAACAAATACATAGAAAAATAGATATGTTGACTTCTTTTGGGCCAAGATTTTATACAAACACACATATAACATTTGTGAAATGCATGAGAGTCAAGTGTATGGGCATAGGTTTGATCACTTTGTCTCTCAATATATGTATCTCTATCTATCTATGTACATACTGTAACTAACATTGTTAATTTAGTCTAAAATTATTAATAATGCCAGACAAAACTATGTTGAAGAGGTAATTAATTTACATAAAGAAAATGTTGTAAGTTAAGCATTGTTTGATCAAACAAATGGTGCTACAATGGGATATTATAATCTTACAGTTAGATTTAATTATAACTAACTATTAGTAGCATTGTTATAAAATCAAATTTTATGTGGTGTGGTGTATGCTATATATGGCAAAGTTACCCTGAGACTGAAATTTGTAGTTCAAGCTTTTTAAACTTTACACAACCCACTCATAGTCTTAGCATATCACAATCCATTTCAATGTCCAGAAACCAGTTTCGCCTGAATATAATCCCATATTCAAAGAATGATCTGTCAGCATACTTTAAATAGAGTAAAATAATAATAGCACTCACCATCTTGATCTATGGTCACTGTGATAGCTGTCAATGGCTTTGGAGAAAAACTCAACTCAGAAACACCATTCATGGCTTCTATTTCAAAGGTGTAATTCACGTGAGACACAAAGTCAACCACAGTCACAGAGGAATTGGTGAGACCGGTATGTCTTGGGATGAAGCGAATTCCACCTCCACAGACCTCACACTGATTTGCATCTAATCCACACTTCTTACAGATAACACTATATGTAAGGTCCTTCCTTCCTCCCATGTCGCTTGGTGGACTCCACTCCAAAATAAGAGCTGTTTCACTAATGTTAAAAATCACATTCCTTGGAGCTGAAGGTGGTCCTAGAGAAAAGAAAACAAGTGAAAGTGTCATTAAGGTGGCAAAAATTAACAAATTAAAACTGTTAGCAATAAGCACATTCCTTTGTTAAATCAAATGTTTCTTGACCTGCAAAATTGAAAAGTACTTTCTTATCGCTAAAAAGCAAATAAGCAAATAAAAATCATCTTCCCAGAGTTAAAATTTAGCACTAATTAATTGTACTTTACCATTCAAAATTATTGTAGGAAGAAATGAGGAAAAAATGAGAAAGGAAGAAAAAGTAAGGTTTTATGTGGATTATTTTAATATGATAAAGTTGAAAAATAGGCTGCATTAGATTGAATTAGTGTTTGTAGCCCCCTATGTTATATAACTGAGACATGTTGAGAAAGTTGGCAATTAAAACACTTAAAACTTAAGAAATTGTAGCAGAGTTGGTTTTCTCAGTGTTTCCTGCAATGGCTTTTTTAACCTCATTGAAGAATTTCTTAGAATTTATCCTTGTTAATTTTCATTTTATTGGGCTTTTTCACCGAGAAACCCAGAACCAGAGAATCTCAGGGACTTCAGAAATTGTCTAGTTTAACACATACCTGAAAAATAATCTCCTCTACAAAATGTCAAACAAGAGGACATTCAGTCCTTGATCAAAGAACTCCAGTGAGGTCTTTGATTATAGACTTAGCTGATAAGACAACCCATTTCACTGTTAGATGGACCAAAGAAGTCACCCCTTCCCCAAATATTCTTTTTATTTTTTAATTTTTACAAATTTCTTGAGGGGGGAGGCAGGGAAATTGGGGTTAAGTCACTTGCCCAGGGTTACACAGCTAGTAAGTGTGTTAAGTGTCCGAGGCCAGATTTGAACTCAGGTCCTCCTGACTCCAGGGCCAGTGCTCTACTTACTATACCACCTAGCTGCCCCGTTCCCCCAATATTCTAATCTGTCTTGATCCATCAAATTATATTATTTGTCTAGCACATATTTCTCCATATTATAAACATGAATAACCTAAGGGTGTCAAATGCTTTGCTGAAATCTATATAAACTATATATGCAGAATTTCTTGATACAACCATCTAATAAATCTGTCAAAAAAGGAAATGAAGTTGAAATAATATAGCCTTTTCTCAATGAAGACATCACTGGGAATTGATAATTACTTCCATTTCCTGATCTTCCTTAATCATTACTTTAATAATACATCCACAGAATTTTATAAGGAATCAGGGAGAATTCACTGGTATATAGTTTGTAGACTCTACTCCGTTCTATTTTTGAAAATCAGGACATTTTTCATCTCTAATCCTATATCATCTCTCCTATTCTCTCTGATCTTTCAAAGATAATTAACAGTAGCTTACCACTCACATCTGTTGGTTCTTTCAATATCTTGAGATATAATCTATGTGGACATAGCGAAATAGACAAATGAAGGACAACTGGCTGCTTTATTACTATTACCTTAGTTAATGTGAGATTTGTAGGATCATAGATTTCGAGCTAGAAGAGAAATTTGAGACCAATAAGTCCAATACCCTCACTTGACATATATCCTCGCTTGAGAGAGGCTAAGTTGTTTTTCTAGGGTCACACATCTAGGAACTATCTGCATCAGGATTTGTATGCATCTTCCTGACTTCAAGCTTAGCATTTTATCCATTGAACTGAGCTGTATTGTCTATATCAGGTTGGGGAACGTGCAGCCTCCAGGCCTCATGTTGCCCTCTAGGTCCTCAAGTTTGTCTCTTTGAATCCAAACTTCACAGAATATGAAGCCCTAGAGGCTCATATGTGGCTTGGAAGCTGCAGGTTCCCCACCCCTGGCCTATATAATTCAATATTATAACTATTCATGATTTATATAACATTATCTGTCAGATTTATGGATAAGGGAAGAATTTATGACCAAACAAGAGATAAAGAACATTACAAAATGTAAAATAGATAATTTTGATGATATTAAATTAAAAAGGTTTTGCACAAACAAAAACAATGCAATCGAAAGTATAAGGAAAGCAGGAAACTGGCAATTTTTTTGCAACAAGTATGTCTGATAAGGGTCTCATTTTCAAATATATGGAGAAATGAATTTAACTTATAAAATACAGGTCATTCCCCAATTGATAAATGATCAGAGCATATGAACAGGCAATTTTCAGGTAAATAAGTCAAACTTTCTATAGTCATACAGAAAAAAATGCTCTAAATCACTATTGATTAGAGAAATGCAAATCAAAACTCTGAGGCACCACCTCAGACCTATAAGATAGATTAATATGATGAAAAAGGAAAATGATCAATGTTGGCGGTTACATGGGTTAACTGGGATGCTAACACAATGTTGGTGGATTTGTGAACTCATCCAATCATTCTAGAGAGCAATTTGGAGTTATGCCCAAAGGGTTATAAATCTGCGGGTACCCTTTGATCCAGCAATACCACTTGTAGGTGTATATCCCAAAGATATAAAAAAGGGGACTAATTTATACAAAATATTTGTAGCAACTCTTTTTATAATGGTTAGGAATAGAAAATTGAAGGGATGTCCATCAGTTGGGGAATGACTAAACAAGCTGTGGCATATGATTATAATGGAATATTATTGTGTCATAAGAATTGACAAGCAACATGATTTCAGAGAAATCTGGAAAGCCCTACATGAACTAATGAAAAGTGAAGTGAACAAAACCTAGAGAAAGTTGTACACAGTAACAGCAACGTTGTTTGATGAAGAATTGTGAATGACTTAGCTTTTCTCAGTCAATACATTGATCCAAGAAAATCCTAAAGATAATGATGAAGTATACCATTCACCTCCATAGAAAGAACTGATAGTTTGAATGCAGACTGAAATATGCTATTTTCGCTTTCTTACTTTGACTTTTTTTCTTTTATTCTAGTCTTCCTCTACAAAATGACTGATATGGAAATGTTTAAATGAAAAAAAGGACTTACATAACATAACTATTTATTAAGCTTTTATCAAAAGTGTTGGCAAAAATGTTTTTAATATGGACTTGACCAAAGTCAGAGATCTATAGTTTGTCATAATAGAATGCTTTTAAGTTAATATTCATTCATTAATTAAAATGCTTTGGGTACAGTTGTTCAGCAATTAAATTACTTGCCAGCAATTTTGCTGAGGGAACATTTCTCTTCACCAGGTCCACAAGGATCTCACAAAAGACTTTGTCAAATGCCTTCTTAGAATTAAGATAAACTCATCTATCTCATTCATCTGGCCTATAGTTTATTAATTCTAATGGAAAAATAAGACAATTTTGCTTTAGTATTATTCATAGATTCATAAATTGCAAAATCTGGAAGGAGCCCTATATGACATAGAATTTGAGCTCTAAAGTATTCAATTAAATAAACTGAGGTCAAAAGAGCTTTGCCTTGAGCATTTTGCTCAAATTTATGAAGCTACTAAGTGGTGGCAACAAGGTTAGAACTCTTGACTCCTATTACATCTCTAATTCTACTGCCACCAATATAGATAAGTTTTCATTCATATAAGGAATTCCTATTATAGAAATTCCTCCCATAAGAACTTTTATATAACTTGAGTCTTAGTTTTCTTTGGGCATTGAGAAGTTAAGTGGTTTGTGCAATGTTACACTATTAGTTTGTGTGGAAGATGGCATTATTCACTTTGGTCTCACTCCAAGGCTGACATTTTATACACTGCTTTGTTTTTTAACATAGTGTAAAACCAAAGAGCAGCAAATAATGAGCTATATAATGGCAAATTATTTATTATCTCTCTCAGTAATGTGTTTTTTTTCTTTTTTTGTTGCTTTTTTTGCGGTGGGTAAGGCTGGGCAATTGGAGTTATGTGACTTGCCTAAGATCACAGAGCTAGTAAGTGTGTCAAATGTCTGAGGCCATATTTGAACTCAGGTTCTCCTGACTCCAGGACCAGTGCTCTATTCACTGTGCCACCTAGTCGCCCCTGGAAATGTGTTTTTCAAGTCATTTTTCTCTGAAATTCACACACACACGCTATATATGTATGTATGTATGCATTTTTTTTGCAAGAAAATGTCCACATAAGAAAGTAGAAATAACATTTCTACAATTCATAGTTATTTCTCCTGGTACTTATGTCTTAGAATTATACCTCCTCCAAGTTCCTGAATTTTGAAATTCCCTTACCTGAAGATAATTATAATATCCAGCATTATCAAAATGATGCATTTGAGGGAAGAATGTGAGATAGATTCTAAATATGAAGCACAATCCTAAGGTATCTCAGAAAGGCCTCATCACCAAAAATTCACCTATTAGAAAACTAATTCACAGGTAAAATGCAGTATCCAAATATAGTTGTGACACCTGAAATGTACAGTAAGAAAGGAAAAATGCACACTATTGCCTGGATCACTTTGTAGTCACATAGGTATGCCTACATCAAAGAAGTTTCCTATAAATCATGGCATTACAACCCCACTTTTTCTGAACCTTGGGAAACATCCACTAGAAAGGGTTGAAAAGAAGAAAAGGGAGCTAGTGAAGGAGGTAGGAAAGAAATTTGAGTAAGGGAATAGATTCCATTAGACTGGAGTGATCAGCAATGCTAAATTCTGAAAGCTCAAAACGAATGAGACTGAATGGAAGCCATTGAAACTTCTACAAAGTTGCACAATGATGTCCAATCTATAACTATTACAGATGAGATAGACTCATCTTCTTCTTTAAATACCTCTACATTCTCTCAATATCACTGAAATACACCTTAGCTATAAGTGGCTGGGCACTGTCCCTTGGCTGAAGTGCTTAAATCCACTCACAGATCTCTGAATTTTTGATTCTTGCTAGGACACTGACAATAACTTCCTATCTATCACCTCCCCTTCCCTCTCACTCATGATAAATCTCTAAGCTATATTATCTTTGATTCTTTGACCCTCTTTTGTCCCAGTTCATCTACAAAAATACCTTACAGAATCACAAAATGTGGCAGAAGGAATTTAGCAACCATATAATCCAACTCACACATGAAAGCAGCCTCCACTATAAGAAATCCAACAAGTACAGCTTGCCTTTGTTTCCAACTTTTATTTAATGGTGAGGCCGTTTTAATGCTTCAGTAGTCACAATGTTTGCATCTTTGGCCCCTTGTCTAAGTTTCTGCTGTCACTGGCCTGATAATTCTTATCCCATTATAACCCCAAACATCCAACTTCTCTACTCTTTGCTTTTGAAAATCTGATCATAGCTGAAGAAAATGGAAAAAAAAAGCATATTTCATTCACTACAAATTTATAGTGTATTTTAGCTGACCCATTATAAAATGTAAGGAACCAGCAAATCTTTTACTCTACTTTTATCACTTTTCTATTTCATCACACACAAAGACTGTCTCAAGCCTTTCCACCTCATGTTCATATACAATCCCAGTCTACATAAGAACATCAAATAACAGCCTTCCTCCCTCTTTACTGCAAAGATTATGGCCCATGGACTATAATCTGCCTTGACTCATATTCCTTTAGGTAAGACTTCTTAGCATAATCATTCTATTATTTTTCCTTTTGTATACTGAAGGAACTTTGCCCCTTCATCCTATCAAGAATTACTTTTTTTCTCAGCTATCTCCAATCTCTCCTCTGGTTCTTTCTCATCCACCTCCAAGGCTGGTCTCAGTTCTTCACAATCATTTAAGTTCCTTGAAGACAGAAATTATTTCATTATTTCTGTTTGTATCACCACAGACTTGGGCAGTGTTGATATATAGTAGGTGCTTAATAGAGGCTGGCTGATCATATGATTTATTGATTGTATAAAGCCTTCCATTTTTTCTCCTATACCTTCCAGATAGCCTGCTGTATCCCTTCTCTTTATTTTTAAATGAAAAGTTTTAAACATCCAATATTTCCATTTCCTAAAGTCTCTTCTCCACTTTTGCAATTAGGCATATACATCCACAACTCTACAGAAAAGTCTCTCAGAGTTCAACCACAACCACCTAATTGTCAAATGCAATGGTATATTTTTCAGTCCTCATTATCTTTATTCTGGTAGCTTTTGATATTGCTCATTCCTTCCTTATTCCAATTGTTCATTTTCTCTCTTTCACTGGCTCTTGGCCTACTAGGATTCCTTTCTAGAAAAAAAAAAGGATGAGGGAATGCTATGAATCCATCCAGTGAAATGCAGAACAGTGATTTATCTAAAGGGGAAAGAAGGAAACTTCCTTACTTCTCCAAAATGGAGGAATCAGGTATATGTTTCAGTAGTTTCTGTCTTAGATTTTTTCTATTTTCTCTCTTGCCGAAGTATAAATGAGGTGACTGATATATACAATTTTGATTTTGCATGGATTTTAATTTTTATATTTTATTAAAATGTCACAAATTATTCTTTTGAAAATTACACAAATTTTTAAAATAACCAGAAAGTTGTGCAACTTACAATTTCTTATAATTTTAATTGGTACTGAGCTCAATTCTTTTGGTAACTGAATAAGGCTAAATGATTTCATGCCTCATGTGGAAAACTCATTTTTAGAGTTATTGGCTTATGGGGAAGTAAATTAAAGTTTTCAAAAACAAATAAACAAAAAATCCAACTCAATTTAATTTTGTGTGTGCATATGTATCTTTGTGAATGTGCTAGACTACTAGCAGCCTCTTCTAGGCAATGGATACTATCTCCAGTGTTGTGTTACACATTTTTAAAGACATATCCATCTTCCATATATCTGCATTTAGGATTCTGAATATAGAAGATAAAATTTGTTAAAATTGGCAAATGTTAAGAAACCCAAACATGTGTGGTACTTCATTTACATAATGTAGACACATGCTTAAGGTATACAAAATTTGCAAATGTTAAGAAACCCAAACATGTGTGGTACTTCATTTACATAATGTACACATGCTTAAGGTATACAAAATAGGGAAATAGAAGAGGAATAAGAATTGGAGGAGAGAGAGTGACAGATAGAGAAAGAAAGAGAAAAAGCTAGAGAAGGAAATGAGAGAATGACAGAACAAAGTACAGAAAGAGTAAAAGAGAAAGAACAAAAGATGATTCTAATTATAATAATTGTCACAGTTTGTTGTAGAAATAGCTCTGGGACACTCTTTTGCTGAGTCCAATTAAATTTTATATTCTCCGCGAAACCTTCTTATTTCAGCTCCTACTTTCCTGAGTTCCTGAAGTATTTATTGTCTATTTGAGAAAGGTTGCCTTACGCTATAAGTAATCCAATTGCATGTAAATCTTCTCTTCCTAGCTCTTTGAGGTCAGAACATTTGGTTGGCATTTCTTTGCCTCTTACTCAGAGAGAGAGTGACTAATACAAAGACTAGACATAATATAAACACAAGTTATCTATTTTATTTAAATTTTAATTTTTCATTTTTATTGACAATGGCCTGAGGTACCCTAAAACATTTCTGCTCCTAGTTAAAGGATGTGAATTAGATTAAAATTTAAACAAGTAATTATTGCATAATTATTATTGGTAGATATAAAATTATTTCCTAAAAACTTCACAGACACATGTAAAAGTTCTGTCATATCTCCATATTGTGGGCTTTTTCTGCTCCTTTTCAAAGCTTGTAACTTTGTTATATCTGTGACTTCAGAGTTCTTCTGGAACTGTAGACTTAATCATATGCCTACATGATAGTCAACAGGGTCTCAATCTCCAAAATTCTAGTTTCATCCTAGTTGGTGAGAAAGTTTCATTATCCTCCCTGTCTGTCCCCCAATTCCCTTGGTGCACTTTCCATTTCCTGCCCACAATGTGAGTTTGTTAATGGAAAAGATTATCTGATAGGTTAGGGACATCAATAGGTTCTGTAAGGAAAACTTTGGATCATGATAGTTGTCCTGGTACATTGTACCAGGGAGTCTGGTTAAGGCAAATATTGGAATAAATGATGTCTGAGGTTTCTTCAGCTCTTCAATTTGATATTTAATGAGGGACAGGGACAATGTCTTAAATCTTCCCTACACATTCTGCTTTGACATATTACATTCTCAATGTGAGAGGGAAATTATGACAAGGACTCAGAAAAAAGAGTATACGGGCATTTGCAGTTTTTGTTCTTCCTTCCTCGACTTCTACTTGACATAATAGGACTCATTATCATTATAATCCTCCTACCAGGTGCTGTATTCAAATTGTTCATCTTTCCCTTACATATTGTGGAAACAGGAACTATTATTCATTTTTTCATGAGTATAAAAATGTTATTAATTATGTGATGGATGTCTGCAAGTATATAACTGTCTGCCTGCAGGAATTTCTTTTAAGTAGACACTTTCCTAACTCAAGGGTCCTCATGCCCATTTGCATGATGATTAAATAGCTTTTTAATTGCCATTAAATTATGCCAGCTAAACTGTGATTTCATGCAAATATTAAGCTGTAATGACATGCAGTGAATCATTTACTAAGATTTAGAACTTGGAAAAAAGAGATAATTAATTTTATCCTCAGATTCAACTAAATCATGTGTCACTGGGCTTTTAGGAATATGACCTGATTGTTTTGTTAGCATTTATAAATTATACAAAGATTATATGACACATGAGAAAAAGCTTGGCAACAATAACCCTAGAGACATCTGTGCTGAAAGCTCTCAGAGATTCCTTATGTTGATTCTCACCCTCACCTCTCTAATGGTAGTAAGTACACATACAAATGAAAATCAAATTATATTCTTCCTTCCTCCATCAAACATTTGCAGTAAAATTATAGTTATTCTTGTTGGACTTCAGCTGTTTTTCATGTCCATATTATAAGTTTTATAAGAAAACATGAACTTATGTTTGATCATATATTTGAACGCAATTTTAGCCATATCAATTACTTGAAATTTAGTTTTGTTAAAATTGATATTTTTCTGTGGCTTAGGAATTCAGGAAGCACTAATGAGCTCTGGTCCTTCTCCTTCCATCTCCCTCCCCATAGACACACTCAACATTTGATCTGTTTCTGTGGTTTTTAAAATGGAGGCAGCAGAACAATTTGAGGGGGGGGGCAGGTTGGGATATGAAGATGCTGCCCATTTATTTTTCAGATCAACATGTATTTCCTCTGATGAAGGAATATTAGAGTTGCATGATACCTTCAAGATTATCTTATCCTACTCCCATATATTACAAGCAAATAGAATGAAGCCCACATTTAAGTGACTCACCTAAGGTCATAAGCTAGTTCCCAGTGAAATCAGTATTAAAATTCATGTCTCTTAGCTCATGGTCTGATACTCTTGCCATTTATTATATTGCCTCTCCAATCATCTTCCTCTCAGGGTGGAGGTCATGTGGCCAACTTCTCTGAACTTTGTTTTGTCTGTTTTTTTTTAATATTGAGTGATGGCGGGTCACAGAAGAAAAGAGTTGAGGGTCATAAGGAAATCAATCCCTACTTGGGTTATTAAAATTTTGTTATTTATCATAAAATATGTGTGTAGGTTGATAACATCTTTCTGATTATATATATAATATGTATTATATATAATATTTAATTTAAACATTTATAGCTATCTGCCTATTGTGTATATTTTATTTAAATTTGTGATTTCATTGGTATAGAAATTTGCTGTCAGTAAAGTTTTCCCACAGTTAACAGACCAATGCCTATCCTAAGGTTGTTGAGAGATTCACCTTTAGTCAAAGAGGCAATATATCAGAGGCACAACTTAAATTTAGGCCTTCCTGATACTGAGATTATCTCCCTAGGTATTAAACTATATTGCTTCACAAGATATACATCTGTGTCTATGATAGTCCACAATGAATATATGCACACACACACACACACACACACACATTATATACATTAAGAAAAACACAGACCATCAAAAATCAGATCTTCATTGGAGAAACAAATGACAGGATTCATTTTTGCTTCCTTTTCTTATGACTCTTATCACTTGCATTTGAAATCACTTAAAATCTATATTACTTTGCTTGATTAAGCCAAATTTTTGAAGTCAACTATTAAAATAGGACACATGGCCTAATAACGTCAGGAAGGTGCGAGTGAAATATAGATAAAAACTTAAGCACTTTCATTTAAAGACAAATGCCAAAGGAATGCTAATATTCACAGATAGGATAGCCCATGGCTTTTAAGCTAGCGTTTATCTGGAAGCTCCCACACACATTTTGTGCCTGACCTGTGTTAGAGCCTTCTGAGTTCATATTGGTCTGATCAACCAGTCAGATACACTGTATTTTGACCCTGACATTTTGGTACTCTTTGAGCATGAAGGACAGCAACCAGACTAGAACAGGCATGGGACTAAATTGGTCTGCCTTAGAATGATGAAAGGCCAAGCCAAATTTACCAGCGTCTGTAGAGCAGTTTCATTGTTTAAATTGTGTTGTGCCCTTGTAGCTACTTAACTTGGCAATTAAGAGGCACACGGGTTTTCAAATCCCTACAACTAGCCCTAAGTTTTGAACACTGAAGAACAAATATACTTGTTGAAGTACAAAATGAAAATCTTTTTTTCAAACTGGTGAAAAACAGAATTGTTTCTTTATAACTTAAAAAATGCTTTCCCCTTGATTATTGGCAAAAACAAATAGAATCTTATGATTTAAGTTTTTTATAAAATAAATTAAAACAAAGAGAAAAAATGGGAGAAAGGATACCAAACACTAAATTAATTAGACTTACTGGTACATGCCATAGAAGGTGGGTCTTTTTCAGCTCGGAAGTAACCCTTTTCACACTGGCAGACAGATGTTGCTTCCATATAGGTTAAACTGTGTGGAGGGCATTTAGAACACTTTATGTTCCCAGCAAATGCTTTATAGAATCCTGGTCTGCAAGCTATAAAACAGGAAAAGCTGTTTTATTCAGCTATTAGTGTGCATATATTACTTTATATGTACAACATGTTCCATATATTTCCTTCTGGATATTCTGCATCATTGCACATCAATAGGACAAAATCATCAATTGAGTTAGCCTTTCCTTGTCACAAACACAGAAATATATAAATATTTATTGATTATAGTAATTCAAACTGGTTCCGGTTAATCAGTTGAGGTGAAAGACCAAAATGTGCTATTGGGTTTCTAATAACACTATTACTACATAAAAGAATGCTGAACAGACATTTATCAATTTTTCATGTAGAGTAATAAAAGCAGCTCACTTTTTATAGTGTGTCCAGCTAAACAAAGAACTTTACATATGTTGTTAGTCATTTTTTAGTCATGTCCAGCTCTTCAGAACCCAATTTGTGGTTTCCTTGGCAAAGGTACTGGAGTGTTTTTTTTTTCCATTCCCCTCTCTAGCTCATTTTATAGATGGGAAAACTGAGCCAATTGGGGGGTAAGTAACTTGCCCAGGAAGTCCCAGAGTGGAAGTAACAGCTACGGGCACAATCAAGCCCCAATCTTCTCAGCCCAGGACAAAA
The DNA here is from genome assembly GCA_028646595.1 of Phalanger gymnotis. Taxonomy (NCBI): domain Eukaryota; kingdom Metazoa; phylum Chordata; class Mammalia; order Diprotodontia; family Phalangeridae; genus Phalanger; species Phalanger gymnotis. Next base: position 472,448,819 of record CM053622.1, on the reverse strand, counting down.
ATCTGTAGGAGTGCAGAGCCTGCAGCTGCAGGATCGGCTAGCCTGGAGGCCTTCAATCTACAGTCTAAAGGTTTGAAACTCACCTTCTTGGACACCAGGTAGCCAGGATGTGCAGGTAAAATGGCTCATATCCCTCCCTTGAATAAGCCCAGAAAATAAAGCCTCAGAAGAAACAGAGGAGCTGGGGGGGGGGGGCTTCAGTAGTGAGAGAAGTGGAGAAGAGGACCCTTCCTGTAGTGGTGGAAGTAGACTAGTGCAGGAAAAGAGGTGTCCCAGCAGCTGTCACCTTAGCAGAACAAGGAGAGTAACTGAGCCCCAGGGGATGGAGCTAACTAACATCAACACCAAGACCCCAGACTTGGCTTTACATAGCCAGGGGAAATGGCAGACACTAACACAGACACAAGCTGAGACCACCCCTGCTGTAGAGCAGTCCTAGGGAAGAGGAGACTCTCAGCAGGCAGACCACCTTTCCCCAACACCTCACAAAACCAGAGGCCATAGCACATAAAGCTAGATTCCCAACACACAAAAGTAGGGACAGAACTCCCTGAGCCTGAGAAACAGAGATTCACTTCAGAAACCAGGAGGGGAAAAACACCGTGGAAAAGAATTTTAAGAAGCTTTCAAAGACAAATGATTCATATTACGGAGACAGGGAAGACAAATTACCAATTCAGAAGAAGATATCATGGACACTACACCCACATTTAAAACCTCAAAAGGGAAAGTGAACGGGTCTGCAAACCAAAAAGCATTCCTGGAAGAACTCAAGGAGGACTTTAAAAACCAAATTAGAGAGGTAAAAGAAAAAAAATGGGAAAAAATTCATTGAGGAAAACAAATCTTTAAAAGATAAAATCAGGGAATTGGTTAGGGAAAATCAGAATATAAACAGAGAAAATGCCTCATTGAAAAGTAAAATCAACCAAATGGAAAAGGAGATAGAGAAGACAAAGGAAGAAAACAAAACATTAAAAATTAGAATTGGGCAAGTAGAAGCTAATGATTTTCTGAGACATCAAGAATCAGTTAAACAAAATCTAAAAAATTAAAAAAATAGAAGAAAATTTGACATATCTGATTGGAAAATCAACCAACCTGGAAAGTAGATCCAGGAGAGACAATCTAACAATTATTAGTCTACCAGAAAGCTATGATGAAAAAAAGAACCTTTATAGTATGTTCCATGAAATCCTTAAAGAAAATTGCCAAGAGGTCCTAGAACAAGAGGGCAAAACTCTTGTTGATCATCCCCAGAAAAAAATCCCAAATTGAAAACTCCAAGAAATATTATAACCAAATTCCAGAACTACCAGGTCAAGGAGCAAATATTGCAGGCAGCTAGAAAGAAAGAATTCAAACATCATGGAAATACAGTCAGGATCACGTAGGATCTTACAGACTCTACGTTAAATGACAGGAGAAATTAGAATACGATATTCCAAAAGGCAAAAGAGCTTGGACTACAACCAAGGATCAACTACCCAGCAAAATTGAGCATAATTTTCCAGACAAGGAGATGAACACTGAATGAAATAAGGGAATTCCAGATCTTACTAAAGAAAAGGCAAGAGCTCAATGGAATATTTGTTCTTCAAATACAAAACTCAAGAAAGACATAAAAAGGTAAATGAGGGAAAAAACCCTAGTTAATCAATAAGGGTAATTAATTACATACTTATGTAGGATTATTTTGTTTTATATATATATATATGTATATATATATTTCATATGTATGTATATCTATCTATTTATATATATATGTCAATCTTGAGAATAGAATACTTATTATGAAAATTGAAAGGGATATTCATAGACTAGATGTCATAAAATAACCAATATAATAATAAAACAAATTTATAGAGATATAAAGGGATGTTACTGGGAGAAGAGGTAAAGGGGTAGTAGAAAAGGGAATATTACCTCATATGAAGAGGCACAAAAACATATCATGGTAGAGGGAAAGAAGGGAAAGAGAAGAGCAGTATCTGTGCTTTGTTCTCATCAGATTTGAAGCAAGAAGGGAATAACATACCCTGATAAGTATAGAAATCTAAGTTGTCATACAGGCAGTAGTAGGGGAAAGGGGGGAAAAAGGGAGGTGGATGATCAGAAGGGAGAGAAGAAGTAGTAAGTGGAAAATGGTAAGATAAGGGAAGGGAATCAAGAGGGAGGGTAAACTGAGGAAGGTGGTGGTCGAAAGCAAAACTTTGTTGAGGAGTGGAAGGGGAAAGGGAGAAATAAAAGCATAAATGGGGGAAATAGGATGGAGAAAAAGGCACAGATAGTAATCCTAACTATGAATGTGAATGGGATGAATTCTCCCATAAAATGGAAATGGATAGCAGAATGGATTAAAAACCACAATCCTACAATATGCTGTTTACAAGAAACACATTTGAAACAGGGGAATACACACAGGGTAAAGGTAAAAGGCTGGTGTAAAAGATATTGTGCCTCAGCTAAAGTAAAAAAGAAAGCAAGTGTAGCAATTCTAATCTTAGACAAAGCAAAAGCAAAGATAGATCTAATTAAAAGAGATAAGGAAGGACACTACATCCTACTAAAAGGCACCATAAACAATGAAGCAATATCATTTTTTAATATATAAGCCCCAAGTGGTACAGCATGCAAATTCTTAGAGGAGAGGTTAAGGGAGTTACAGGAAGAAATAGACAGCAAAACTATAATGATGGGAGACCTCAAACTCCCCCTCTCTGAAATTACTAAATCTAACCTCAAAATAAATGAGAAAGAAGTTAAGGAGGTGAACAGAATTTTAGAAAAGGCAGTTATGATAGACATCTGGAGAAAACTGAATGGGGATAAAAAGGAATATACTTTTTCTCAGTGGTACATGGCACATGCTCAAAAATGGACCATGTACTACGGCATGAAAACTGCACAATCCAGTGCAAAAAGATGTAAGTAGTCAAATCATCCTTTTCAAATCATGATGCAATAAAAATTATTTGTAATAAAGAACCACGGAAAAATAAGCTAAAAATTAATTGGAATCTAAATAATCTAATTCTAAGGAATGAGTGGGCCAAAGAACGAATCAGAGAAACAATTAATAACTTCATTCAAGAGAATGATAATAATGAGAACAATATACCAAAACTTATGGGATGCAGTTGAAGCACTTCTTAGGGGAACTTTTATATCTCTAAATGCTTACATGAATAAAATAGGGAAAAAGGAGATCACTGAATTGGTCATGGAACCAAAAAGCTAGAAAAATAACAAATTGAAAATCCCCAATTAAACACCAAATTAGAAATATTGAAAATCAAAGGAGAGATTAACAAAATTGAAATCAAGAAAAGCATTGAATTAATAAACAAAACCAAGAACTGGTTTTATGAAAAAACCAATGAAATTGATAAGTCTTTGGTCCATTGGATTAAAAAAAAAAAGAAGAAAATCAAATTACCAGTATCAAAATTTAAAAGGGTTAATTCACCTCCAATGAAGAATAATTAGGAATTATTTTGCCCAATTGCATGCCCATAAATTTGACAACCTTAGGGATATGGATGAATATCTACAAAAATATAACTTGCCCAGGTTAACAGAAGAGGAAGTGAAATTCCCAAATAGTTCCATATCAGAAAAAGAAATTGAGCAAGCCAGCAGTGAACACCCCAGGAAAAAATCTCCACGGCTAGAAGGTTTTACATGTGAATTTTTTCACACATTTAAAGAACGATTATTTCCTGTACTTTATAGACTATTTGGAAAAATAGGTTAAGAAGAAGTTTTGCCAAATTCTTTTGATGACACAAATATCATACTAACACCCAAACCAGGAAGAGTCAAAACAGAGAAAGAAAATTATAAACCAATTTCCCTTATGAATATTGATGCAAAAAATTTAAATAAAATATTAGCCAAAAGATTTCAGCAACTTATCATGAGAATAATACACTACGACCATGTAGGATTTATTCCAGGAATGTGAGGCTGGTTCAATTTTAGGAAAACTATGAGCATAACTGATCATATCAACAACAAAACTAGCAGACACCACACGATCATTTCAACAGATGCAGAAAAAGCCTTTGACAAAATAAAACACCCATTCCTATTAAAAACACTAGAAAGCACAGGAATAAATGGAGCCTTCCTTAAAATTATAGATAACATCCATCTAAAACCATCAACAAGCATTATCTGTAATGGGAATAAGCTGGATGCATTCCCAATAAGATCAGAGGTGAAACAAGGATGTCCATTATCACCCTACTATTCAATTTGGTACTAGAAACATTATCAGTAGCAATAAGAGAAGAAAAAGAAATTGAAGGAATTAAAATAAGCAAAAAAGAAACTAAATTATCAATTTTTGCAGATGATATGAAGATTTGCTTATAGAATCCTAGAGAATCAAGTAAAAATGTACTCAAAATAATGAATAACTTTAGCAAAGTTGCAGGATATAAAACAAACCCCCTTAAATTCTCGGCATTCCTATACATTACTAATAAAGCCCAACAGCAAGAGATAGAAAGAGAAATTCCATTCAAAGTTACTGTAGACACTAAACTAATTGGGAATCTATCTGCCAAGAAAAATCCAGGGCCATATGAACATAATTATGACACACTTTTGACACAAATAAAATCACATACAAATAAATGGAAAAATATCACTTGCTCATGGTTAGGCCAAGCTAATATAATAAAAATGACCATTTTACGTAAATTACTTTATTTACTTAGTGCCATACCAATCAAACTAACAAAAAATGATTTTACAGAGCTGGATAAAATAGTAACAAAATTGATCTGGAAGAACCAGAGGTCTAGAATATCTAGGGTATTAACAAAAAGAAATGCTAGAGAAGGTGGCCTAGTCATACCAGATATTAAACTATACTATAGAGCAGCAGTCATCAAAACTACCTCGTGCTGGCTAAGAAACATAGTTGTGGATTTATGGAATAGGATAGGTACACAAGATGGAGAAGTCAATGACTATAGCAATCTACACTTTGATAAACCCAAAGAAATCAGCATCTGGGCTAAGAATTCACTATTTCACAAAAACTGCTGGGAAAATTGGAAAATGGTAGGGTAGAAACTGGGCACAGACTGATATCTTACACCATATAGCAAAATAAAGTCAAAATGGGTTCATGATTTAGGAATAAAGGCTGAAACTATAAGCAATTTGGGAGAGGAAGGAATAGTTTACCTATCAGATGTATGGAAAAGAATTCACGACTCAACAAGAAATAAAGAGCATTACTAAATGCAAAATGGATAATTTTGATTACATTAAATTGAATGTTTTTTTACAAAAAAGCCAATGCAACAAAGATTAGGAAGGAAGCAGAAAATTGGGAGAAAATCTTTACAACTAGTGTTTCTGATAAAGGTCTCTTCTCTAAAATATACAGGGAACAGAGCCAAATTTATAGGCATATGAGAAATGGTCAAGGGCTATGAACAGACAGTTTTCAGAAGAAGAAATTAAAGATATCTATAGGCATATGAAAAAATGCCCAAAATCACTGCTGATTAGAGAAATGCAAATCAAAAAAACTCTTAGGTACCACATCTCTCCTGTAAGATTGGCTAAAATGACAAAACAGGAAAATGATAAATGCTGGGGAGGATTTGGGAAAATTGGAACACTGTTGCATTGTTGGTGGAGTTGTGAACTGATCCAGTCATTCTGGAGAGCAATTTGGAGCTATGCCCAAAGGGCTATAAAAATGTTTATACACTTTGACCCAGCAATACCACTTCTAGGGTTGTATCCCCAAAAGATCACATAAGTAGGAAAAGGACCCATATGTACAAAAATATTTATAGTGGCTCTTTTTGTAGTAGCAAAGAATTGGAAATCAAGGGGATGCCTATCAATTGGTGAATGACTGAACAAGTTGTGACATATGAAGGTAATGGAATACTATTTTCCATAAGAAATGGGGATGATGTGGATTTCATGATAACATGGAAAAATCTACATGATATAATGCTGAGTGAGCAGAGCAGAATCAGGAGAATATTATACACAAGCACAAATATATGGATTCTGTGATGACTAACCCTAATAGACTTCCCTCTTCTCAGCAACACAAGGTGCAGAGACAACTCCATAGGACTCATGATGGAAAGAGGCATTCACATGCAGAGAAAGAATTATGAAGTAAGAACACAGATTGAGGCACACTGTTTGCTCTCCTTTTTTTCCTCCCTTTGTTTTTTTTTCTCTTTTGCTTTTGTTTCTTCTTTCTCCTGATTCATTCCATTGGTCATAATTGTTCTTTACAACTTGACTATGGCATAAATAAGTTCAATGAATAATTATACGTAGAAGATATATCAGATTCCATGCTGTTCTGGGGGGGGGGGAGAAGAAAATCGAGTTCGAAATTATGTGGAACTGAATGTTGTAAAGTAAAAATAAAAATTCTTAATTACATAAAAAAGAAATAGAAAATAAAGTGGCAAGTAACTTGCCCAGGGTCTCATGGGTAGTAAGTATCTGAGGTTGGATTTGAACTCATAATGAGTCTTCCTGACTCCTGGCCCTGCACTCTATCCACTTGGAACCTAGTTGCATGTCTATTTCACTTCATTTGATTCTCACAACATTCATACCTATCATCATATCAAGTCATGCAGGTATTGGCTCAGTGCATAGAGAAATGGGCAATGGTTACAGGAGGATAAGAGTTCAGATTTGACCTTTCACACTTACTAACCGTGAGAACCTGGGCAAATCATTTAATCTCTACTTCAGTTTCCTTAACTACAAAATGGAGATAACACTAGTAGCTACTTGTAAGATTATTGTGAGGATCAAATGAGATAATATTTGTAAAAAGTGTTTAGCACATTGCATAGCATAGTAGGTGCTATATAAATGTTCGTTCCTTCTGTTCTCCCTCCCCCATTTTTATAGATGAAGGAAACTAAAGGTCAAAGAAGTTAAGTGACTTGTCCATAGTCACACAATTTGGTTAAGTGTCTGAGGTATTTAACCTATTAAACACCTGCCTCACTCACTCCAAGATATTGCTTCTTACAAAAATAGCCAATTTTTGCAGAGCGCTTCAAGGTGTCTAGTATTTTTTTCCCCTGATGAGACCAAATGAATGAAGATAAAGTCTACAAAAGTACATATAGCTTTCTGTGATTCATTTGAAACTGTACCACCAGGATACTTGGTATATTTGTTCAAGTATTTTAATTGAAACCTATTTGCTCATTTTTAAAAACATCTGTAACCAGAGCCTAGATGGCCACGTGAAAACAGTGTCTTACCAGAGCTCTCTCACAAGTTCTGTCAGATTCCTCTATAAAAGTGAATCTGAGCAGATTTGAGAAAGTTAGAAGCCGCTAGCAGTCTGAGTGGGGCAAATTTCCAAGACAGGAGAGTCTGAAAGGTTGGTGGCATGGATATGTAGGCTTGGAGAGTGCTCAGTGTGCAGAGCTGCACCAGACAGCAGCAAAGCACAAGCAGCTGAGGAAACCAGCCAGTGACCCAGACTGGGGGAAAGCTGGGCCCCCAAATCAGCAGAGATCTCCAGGCTGCCCAGCGCAGGACGGGAGTCTGTAGAAATGACATGAGGCAGCAGAACAATGCCTCTGGCCATGAGACATCTACTCCTGAGGCTTGCAGTCCAAAGGTTTCAAACACATGTTCTGGAACTTCCAGGAGACATAATGGCCAGGTAAACAGGTCTAATCCCTCCACCCTTGATCAAGAGAATTCCTCAGGAAAAACACTGGAGACAGAAGTGGGGCTTCAGTGGCCGAGCAGTGGAGGTTCCTGATGTCCCAGAGGGGCAGAGCCAGCAGGGTTCAACACCAGGAGCCCAGATGTACCTTTTCACAGCCAGTGGAAGACACCAGCACAGAAAATAAACAGCTGAGACCATTGCTGAAGAGCAACAGTGCTGGACAGCAGCCCCAGGAGAAAAGGAGACTTGAGGAAGCCTGACGTATCCACCACACCTCAGGAAGGTTATAATACACAAAGCCAGTAACTAGACTCACAATCCCCAGAACAAGAAACCTGGGACAGAGATCCCTGAGCCCCCAAAACAGAAATCCACTGTAAAGCCAGGAAAAAGCTAACCAACATGAAGAAGAACAAGAAAAAAACCGAGGAGCATTGATTCTTTTTAAAGAGACAGGTATGATCAAAACACCAATTTGGAAGAGGATAGCATTGACACTATACCCACATCTGATACGTCAAAAGAGGATGTGAACTGGTCTCAAGCCCAAAAAGTATTAATGGAAGAGCTAAAGGAGGATTTTAAAAATCAAATTAGGCAGATAAAAATGAAAAAAAAAACCACTGATTAAATCAATTCTTTAAGAAATAAGATCAGCCAAATGGCTTTGGAGATTCACAATCTAAATAGAGAAAATGACACCCAGAAAGGTAAAATCAACCAACTGGAAAAGGAGACTCAAAAGCAAAATGAAGGCAGCAATTCACTAAAAATTAGAATTGAGGAAGTGGAAGCTAATGACTGTATGAGGCATCAAGAAGTAGTCAAACAAAATATAAAGAATGGAAAAAAATAGAAGAAAATGTGAAATATCTGATTGGAAAAAACAACGGACCTGGAAAATACATCCAAGAGAGACAATTTAAGAATTATTGGTCTACCTAAAATCCACGATGGAAAAAAAAAGAGCCTTGACAGCACCTTCGGGGAAATTATGAAAGACAACTGCCAGAGGTCCTAGAACCAGAGAGTAAAATAGCCATTGAAAGAATCCACCAATCACCCCCTGAAAGAGACCACAAAATGAAAACTCCAAGAAATATTATACCCAAATTTCATGATTACAAAGCCAAGGAGAAAATATTGCAAGTAGCCCCCAAAATACAATTTAAATATCATGGAACTATACTCAGGATCATGCAGGATCTCTCAGCTTCTACATTAAATGACAAGAGAAACTGGAATAAGATATTCTGTAGGGCAAAGGAGCTGGAACTACAACCAAGGATCAACTACCTTGCAAAAATGAGCACAATTTTTCAGGCAAGGAGATGGATATTCAACAAAATAAGGGAATTCCAGACCTTCCTGATGAAAAGGCCAGAACTCAATGGAAAATTTAATCTTCAAATACAAAACTCAAGAGAGACCTAAAAAGGCAAATAGGGGGAAACCCCCCCCCGAAACCTTATTAATCAATAATGGCAAATTATTTACATCTTTATATAAGATTATATCATCTTATGTATGTTTTATATATGTGTGTGTGTGTACATATATATATATATGACAATCTTGAGAATAGTATACTTATGATAATTGAAAGGGATACACATCATGGATGTCTCTATAAAATAACTCTTATAAGGATAAAAAACATAATTAAGAGATATAAAGGGATGGTTTTGGGAGAAGAGGTAAGGGGGTAGTAGAAAAGGGAAAATTACATCACATGAAGAGGCACAAAAACATATTGTAGTACAGGGAAAGAAAGGAGGGAGAAGAGCAGTATCTGTGTTTTATTCTCATCGGATTTGACTCGAGAAGGGAATAACATACCCTGATAAGTATAGAAATCTAACTTGTCATACAGGCAGTAGGAGGGGAAAGGGGAAAAAAGTGAGGGGGTTGGTCAGACGGGAGGGAAGACGTAGCAAGTGGAAAATGGTAAGATAAGGGAGGGGAATCAAGAAGGAGGGTAAACTGAGGAAGGCAGTAGTCAAAAACAAAACTTTGTTGAGGAGTGGAAGGGGAAAGGGAGAAATAAAAGCATAAATGGGGGAAATAGGATGGAGCAAAAGACACATATAGTAATCATAACTGTGAATGTGAATGGGATGAATTCTCCGATAAAATGGAAATGGATAGCAGAATAGATTAAAAACCATAATCCTACAATATGCTGTTTACAAGAAACACACTTAAAACAGTGGGATGCACAGAGGGTAAAGATAAAAGGCTGGAGTAAAATATATTGCACTTCAGCTAAAGTAAAAAAAAAAAGCAGGTGTAGCAATCCTAATCTCAGACAAAGCAAAAGTAAAGATAGATGTAATTAAAAGAGATAAGGAAGGGGGGGGCTGGTCAAGGAGCTTGGAGCGGCTGGGGCTGGGACTTGCGAGGTATCTACATCTGTGCCAAGTGTGGCTATGAGCTCTTTCCCAGTCGCTCAAAGTATCAACATTCCTCTCCGTGGCCAGCCTTCACTGAGACAATACATGCTGACAGTGTGTCGAAGCGTCCAGAGTTTGGTCGGCCACAAGCCTTAAAGGTGTCCTGTGGCAAGTGTGGCAATGGCCTAGGTCATGAGTTTCTCAATGATGGACCAAAGAAGGGCCAGTCCCGCTTCTGAATATTCAGTAACACACTGAAGTTTATTCCTAAAGACAATGAAACTTCAGTTCCAAAGGCAAAGTAATTGGGCGGTAGATACTGCCCAATACTGCACACTGCAACCAATTTACTTTGTAGTCATTGATTGGAATTGGAGTTCATCAAAGTTCAGACTGGTGGACTGAGAGGCTGCTGAAGAAACTACAAAGGCCTTGAAATCAGAAGATCCTACATGTGGAACTGAAGGGGACCTTTGAGGCTATCTTGTCCAACCCCTTCCTTACAGCTGAGACAAGGGAAGGCCAGGGAAGTCAGCTGAACTGAAGAAGGCCAGACAAGTGATGATAGAGAGGGGGTTGAAATCTAGATGCTCTGAGTTCAAATCCAGCACATTTGCCAAGGTCTGGGCTGCTTCTCCTCATTTCCTTTAGGTAGGTTCTGTCTAGAAAATGGCCAATATTTAGGGAATGGGCAGAATAAGTAAAAATTCAAGGATGAACAACCACCTATTGCATCAAGTTGTAGAGCTGAATTAGAACGTGGTTGTTTGTTGTTTTTTTGTTGGTTGTTTTTAATGAGAGTTCAAATTCCAAATACATAAAATGTAAATTTTCCTAAGCTTTTGACCATAAGGAAATAGAATTCTTAGTGTGAGTAGGCCATTCATTTCATGTTTAATCTCATCATATTTTTTTTTATCAGCATGCCCTCTCCCCTTCTGAGGTTCCAAATGATGATCTTCTGAATTCCATGTGGTCTAGTTTTGAAAGAGAATTTGTTTGACTTTGAGGAGCATAAACCAGATTTCCACAAAGCTTTAGTAAAGAATGCAAATCCTGAAAATTTTATCCTGTTATTTTGGTTTGGGATCACAGTATGAATTACCGTGGTTAAACCCCTGTAGGACGGCCATGGTGATGAAGGTTAGTGACCAGGCCAGAAAACAGGACAGATTTTTTTTATCTTGTTTTGCATACAATAGATTTTAAAGATAGATTTTAAAATGTTTCACTGCTATTTGTGTTTCTTGTGCTTATGAAACACATAGTTGAGCAATTACCTCTGAATCTGGAAAGGGCTACTTCCTTTATTACATTTAAGGATTTTGTCCTTCCGTTTTTTGGTTGGTACCTCCCTCATTTTAATGATCAATTTTCATTTCTCTGGCAGAGATGGAAAAAACCTCATGGATTTTTTTTTGTCTTGTCAATTCCCATAAATGAATTGAAGAGGAGGCCCTTCACAGTTTACAATTCCCAAGACATACTGCCTTGTCAGTGTTAGTGACCCAAGAATGCCAAGTCCCTCCTTTGCTGTTAAGAATAGCACATTATAGTCTTGTTGACACAATGTAAAGTTCTTAGAAATGAGCTGTCATAAATGTTAGAGACTGGTTCATTTTCAGCAGGGAAGATATCCATCATTATGGCTCCCATGCACTCCATAAGTTGTTCTGTATACTTGTCACCTTTTTGCAATAAAGTGATGACACCAAGCAATATATGTCATCCTTCAAAAGGTTTTTTTTTTTTTTTTACCATTTTGTTATCCTAGTAGAGGCAGCCTCAAAGAAGAGGGTCTCTGATTTGGAGACAGAAAGATCTTGGTTCCAAATTCATCTCTGACATTTATTAGCTTGTGGCTATGAGCAAATCACTTGACCTCTCTAAGGCTCAGGCAGCTGTCTAAGACTCATCTTGCTAAGTTAAGCCCAGCTGCTGTGAGAGCTCAGTACCCGTAAAATCACAGCTCCTTGAAGTATCCTCCTGTTTTCTTTTTCTATGTGGCCATGATTGGACAAAAAATAAAGATTCATATCATTGTTTGAAAAAACCATGATGTAGAATAAAAGTATGTATCATTTTGAAAAAAAAAGACATAAGGAAGGACATTACGTCTGGCTAAAAGGCACCAAAAACAATGAAGCAATAACATTGTTTAACATACATGCCCCAAGTGGTATAGCATGCAAATTCTTAGAGGAGAGGTTAAGGGAGTTACAGGAAGAAATAGACAGCAAAACCATGACAATGGGAGGACTCACCCTCCCCCTCTCTGAACTTGATAAATCTAATCTCAAAATAAACAAGAAACAAGTTAAGGAGGTCAAGAGAATCTTAGAAAAGGCAGATATGATAGACCTTTGGAGAAAACTGGATGGGGATAAAAAGAAATATTCTTTCTTCTCAGCACTACATGGCACATACACAAAAATTGACCGTGTACTACGGGATCAAAACCTCACAATTAAGTGCAGAAGGACAGAAGTAGTCAAAGCATCCTTTGCAGACCACGATGGAATAAAAAATATTTGTAATAAAGAACATGGACGATAAGGTAAAAATTAATTGGAAAGTAAATAATCTAATTCTAAAGAATGAGTGGGCCAAAGAATAAATCAGAGAAACACTTAACAACTTCACTCAAGAGAATGACAATAATGAGACAACATACCAAAACATATGGGTGCAGCAAAACCGTTCTTAGAGGAAGTTTTACATTTCTATATGTTTACATGAATAAAATACAGAAAAAGGAGGTCAAGGCATGCATTTGAAAAAGCTAGAAAATGAAGAAATTGAAAATCCCCAATTAAATACCAAATTAGAAATACTGAAATTCAAAGGAGAGATTAATAAAATTGAAATCAAGAAAAGCATTGAATTAATAAATAAAACCAAGAGCTGGTTTATGAAAAAACCAATAAAATTGATAAACCTTTGGTCAATTTGATTAAAAAAAATAGAAAGAAGAAAATCAAATTACCGGTATCGAAATTAAAAGGGTTAATTCACCTCAAATGATGTGGAAATTAAAACAATGATTAGGAATTATTTTTGCCCAATTGTATGCCCATAAATTTGACAATCTTAGGGATATGGATGAATATCTACAAAAATACAAATTGCCCAGGTTAACAGAAGAGGAAGTAAAATTCCTAAATAACCCCATATCAGAAAAAGAACTTGAGCAAGCCATCAATGGACTACCTAGGAAAAAATCCCCAGGGCCAGATGGTTTTACATGTGAATTTTATCAAACATTTAAAGAACAATTAATTCCTATACTTTATAGAATTTTGGGGAAAATAGGTGAAGACAGAGTCCTACAAAATTATTTTTATGTCACAAATATCATACTAATACCAAAACCAGAAAGAGTCAAAACATCAAAAGAAAATTATAGACCAATTTCCCTAATGAATAGTGATGAAAAAATTTTAAATAAAATATTAGCAAAAAGATTGCAGCAACTTATCACAAGAATAATATACTATGACCATGTAGGATTTATTCCAGGAATGCAAGGCTGGTTCAACATTAGGAAAACTGTGAGCATAACTGACCATATTAGCAACAAAACTAGCAGAAACCATATGATCATTTCAACAGATGCAGAAAAAGCCTTTGAAAAAAAATACAACACCCATTCCTATTAAAAAAAACACTAGAAAGCAGAGGAATAAATGGAACCTTCCTTAAAATTATAAATAGCATCTATCTAAAACCATCAACAAACATTATTTTTAATGGGGATATGCTAGATGCACTTCCAATAAGATCAGGGGTGAAAGAAGGATGTCAGTCATCACCCCTACTGTTCAATTTGTTACTAGAAATGTTACCTGTAGCAATAATAGAAGAAAAAGAAATTGAAGGAATTGGAACAGGCAAAGAAGAAACTAAATTATCCCTTTTTGCAGATGATGTGATGATTTAATTAGAGAATCAATTAAAAAGTACTTGAAATAATAAACAACAATAGAAAAGTTGCAGGATGTAAAATAAACCCACATGAATCATCAGCATTCCTATACATTACTAACAAAGCCCAACAGCAAGAGATAGAGAAATTCCATTCAAAGTTAAAGTAGACACTATAAAATATTTGGGTGTCTATCTGCCAAGACAAACCTAGGGCCTATATGAACATAATTATGAAACACTTTTCGCACAAATAAAATCAGATACACATAAACGGAAAAGCATCACTTGCTTATGGTTAGGCCGAGCTAATATAACAAAAATGATAATTTTACATAAATTAATTCATTTATTCAGTGCCATGCCAATCAAACTACCAAAAAGTATTTTACAGAGTTGGATAAGATTATAACAAAATTCATCTGGAAGAGCAAGAGGTCCAGAATATCTAGGGAATTAATGAAAAGGAATGCTAGAGAAGGTGGCCTAGCCATACCAGAGATTAAACTGCACTATAAGTCAGCAGTCATCAAAACTACCTGGTACTGATTAAGAAAGAGTGGTGGATCAGTGGAATAGTATAGGTACACAAGATGCATTAGTCAAAGACTATAACAATCTACTCTTTGATAAACCCAAAGAATCCAGCTTCTGGGCTAAGAATTCACTATTTCACAAAAACTGCTTGGAAAATTGGAAAATGGTAGGGCAGAAACTGGGCATAGACCAATATCTTACACCATACACCAAAATAAAGTCAAAATGGGTTCATGATTTAGGAATAAAGGTTGAAACTATAAGCAATTTGGGAAAGCAAGGAATAGTTTGCCTATCAGATTTATGGAAAAGAAAAGAATTCATGACACAACAAGAGATAGAGAGCACTATAATACACAAAATCGATAATTTCGATTATGCTCAATTGAAATGTTTTTTGTATAAGCAAAGACAATGCAACCAAGATTAGGAAGGAAGCAGAAAATTGGGAGAAAAATCTTTACAGCTAGTTTCTATGATAACGGTCTCACCTTTGAATCATACAGGGAACAAAGTCAAATTTATGGGAATATAAGTTATTCCCCTTGTGAGAAATGGTCAAGGGATAGGAACAGGCAGTTTTCATAGGAAGAAATTAGAGATATCTACAGGCATATGAAAAATGCCCTAAATCTCTGCTGATTAGAGAAATGCAAATCAAAACACCTCTTAGGTACCACATCTCTCCTGTAAGATTGGCTAAAATGACAAAACAGGAAAAAGATAAATGCTGGAGAGGATGTGGGAAAACTGGAACATTGTTGCATTGCTGGTGGAGTTGTGAACTGATCCAGCCATTCTGGAGAGCAATTTGGAACTATGCCCAAAGGGCTATAAAAAAAGTTCGTACCTTTTGACCAAGCAATACTACTTCTAGGGTTGTATCCCAAAGAAATCACACAAGTAGGAAAAAGACCCATATTTACAAAAGTATTTATAGTGGCTCTTTTTGCAGTAGCAAAGAATTGGAAATCAAGGGGGTTCCCTTGATTGCCCATCAATTGAGAATGGCTGACAAAGTTGTGGTATATGAAGGTAATGGAATTTTATTGTCCGATAAGAAATAGGGATGATATGGACTTCATAATAACATGGAAAAATCTACATGATATAATGCTGAGTGAGTGAAGCAGTACCAGGAGAACATTATACACAAGCACAGATATATGGATTCTGTGAGGACTAAGCCTGATAGACTTTCCTCTTCTCAGCAACACAAGGTTCAAAGACAACTCCAAAGGACTCATGATGGAGAGAGCTATCTACATCCAGAGAAAGAACTATGGAGTCTGAATGCAGATGGAGGCACACTTTATGCTCACCTTTTCCCCCTTATTTTCTTTCTCTTTTTTTTTATTTTGTTTCTTCTTTCTCATGATTCATTCCTTTGGTCATAACTCTTCTTTACAACTCGAATATTGTGTAAATATGTTCATGGTAAAGTTCATGGTAAAGAAGATTTATTGGATTCCATGCCATCTTGAAGAGGGAGGGAGGTGTGTGTGTGGGGGGGGGGGAAGAAAATCTGGAACTCAAAAATATGTGAAACTGGGTATTGTAAACTAAAAATAAAAATCTTAATTACAAAAAAATCTTTCACCTTTTGTTTCTATATCTGGGCCATTATGCATAAGTCTTAGGCGTGATTATTTCACATTAACATTATTCTATCTGGAATTTAATTGCATACAGCAAAATGATGTTTATTTACATTTTTCAGAAATATAAATATTTGCAACAATGCCTAAGGTCACCCGACAGCTGATCCCTAGAGCCACTGTCTGCTTATCCCTAGAGGAGTAGTGTTCATTGGTGGCTAGAGCATAAGATAGTTGGACATGAAGTCAGAAGACGTGAGTTTGAATCCTGTATCAGAAACTAATTTATTTCTTACCTGGCTGCACTCCTTCGACTTCTCCATTATGCTCCCTTCCTTCCCTATCTCACGATTAGATTGCTTCTTGAAGACAGGCATTGCTTTCATTTCTCATGTGTATATCCCTAGCACTTGGCATAGTGCCAGAGATACATTTGGTATTTAATAAATGCTTGTTTATTATCAGACTATTTTTAAATATATTTTTATTTCATTATATATTTCTATTTTTAACAATTTCATAGAATGTATTCACATTCTCTTTTCTCTTTTCCTTCCTTCTTGAGAAGACAAGCAACTTTTATAGGTTATACATGTGACGTCTTGTAAAATATACTAGCCATTTGCAAAAGAATAAAAAAAAACATCAAATATAAGTTAGAAAAACAGCATGCTTTAGTTTACATTCAGCATTCATCAGTTTCTCTCTCTCTCTCTCTCGATAGAATTCTTCATCATGGGTCATTTGGAAGTGTGTTAAATCATTGTACAGATCAAAATATGTAAGTATTCATTGTTGATCATTGTACAATATTGCTGTTACTGTATACACTGTTCTGGTCCTGCTCACTTTACTTTGCATGGGTTTGTGTAAGTCTTCTCAGGTTTTTTGAAACCATTCTGCTTGTCATTTCTTATAGCACAATAGTATTCCATCGCATTATATATGCCACCATGGAGGGGGAGGGATTGCTAGGGGGTAGCCGAGAGATCTAGCTTTGATTCTGTGTTTTTAAAATTTTAAACAATTATTTAGATATAAGATGTGTTTGTCAAATTTTCAGATGAAATGAAGTTGGAAGAGATAAGTTATACTTTAATTGATAAAATCTTTATCCCAAAAATTCTTGAGAGGGTGGAATAATGGAGGAAATCGGAGATGAGAATTCATGTAGATAAATCTTTAGTTCTGTGCACAAGAAAAAAATCAACTTATCATATAATATAGGGTAAACATGTCTAGATAATAGTTTGTACAGAAGAAATATATTATGCACACACACACACACACACACACACACATAGCATTATTGTGACTTCTCTGCTAAATACTGAGACATAGAATCTAATACTGAGATAAAGAGGCTGAATAGTTTCCAGAAGAAGATAGACAATAGTTCTACACTATTCTACGATAGTCAGACAACTTTTGTATTCATTTATGAACACGACCTATTAGAAAAGACTTAGACAAGTTGGAGCATGTCCAGAAATCAATAACTAGGATGGTGAAAAATGGAGACTAAGATATGTGAATACCAACTGAAGAAACTGGTGAAGTTTAGCTCTGAATGGGAAGACTGGGGGGGGGGGGTTGGAGATGGAACAATAATGTCATAGAAGACTTTAATTATTTGAAAAGCTGTGATGCAAACAACAGATTGGTTTTATTCTTTTAGGCCCCACAGAAGAGAAATAGGAACAATTTTTAGAAATCATAGAGGTCAATCTACACTCAGTGTAAAGAAAAAAATTTATAAGAATTTTGCCTCTTTAAAATGAAGAACCTATCCCAGGGGGTAGTGGGTAAACCTCAACTGAAAGTTACTATTCGGAATATGAATTATTAATTGTTATTTTGTTTTATTGGGCATTATTAGTAGGCTTTTTAAGAAAACCTATTTAAAAAACTTATTTAGACTAGGTTTTTTCTGAGGTTTCTTCCAGTTCTGAGAATCTGTGGTTCTATATTAGTTAAGGGACTATTGAAAATTGATAAAAGTATACAAAAGCATAAAAGGTTGAAATTGATATGGTGCTATGTGTATAAATGACTTAAAAAAAGAGGCATTACCATCGGCTTTGCTGGTATATCCAAAAGTCCACAGAACTTTTCCATCTGAGTTACAGATATATGTATTGTCTCCCCCATTAGAACATGAGAACCTTATTTCTATTTTTATCCCCAGGGCATATCTCAATAATGTGCACATAGTAAAAACTTAATAGGTGTCCTCTTCATTCTTGCAGATTTCAAATATGTATAATAATAGCTAAAAATTGCACATTTGATATTTGACTGATCTCTTAACTCCTTTTGTTATATTAATCCTTTTCCTACTATCAATTTTAATGGTAATAATAATAGTAATAATATTTGATGTCTTAAGTTTTGACAAGTATTTTACATACATTTTCTCATATTATCTTCACAATAAACCTATATTTTATAATTAACCATGTTTTACAGATGAGGAAATTGAGGCAAGACAAATTTAAGTGAATTGCACATAATCATTCAACTAGTGAGTGTCCAAGGCAGGATTTAAATTCACATCTTCACAACTCCAGATTCAACACTGTTGCACAATATACCACCTGTAACTTGTCCCTATCAAGGGTTAGGCCTTTTTCCTATGAGTGGGGGCATTATTCAATGATGTATATTTTCTATTTCATGGATGGGGGAGTTATGGCATAAAGTATATGCCTTATGACAAAGTGAAATGATTAGAGTCAGTAAATGAGAACAAAAACAAGTTTTTCAGTAACCAGTGATAGAGTTGGGGATGGGGTCTATATTTTTGCTTACTGAGAAGCAAGAGATGTGACATTATGGGTCAAAGAATTAGAACAAAAAAATCATCAGTTTGGGAGATAACCTCATAATATTATGAGGAAATAAAAGCTCAAGAAAAGATAATGGAGGCCTTGCCTCATGGATACAGTGTGTAACTAGGTCAGTAGGTAGAAAAGATAGCTTAATTTTCAAGGACAGAACCAAGGGTTATGATTTAGCTAGAGGAATTTTACCTCATTTGAAACAAAAAAAAAAGCACAAGAAAAGGGGATGGCAAGATTAAGAGAGAACTTTGAGAGTTAGAACAAGAACACCAGTGAAGGGTAAAGAAAGCACAGGGGTGGGGAGGCAGAGCCAAAATGGCGGCTGGAAAATAGGGATTCACTCTCCCCCAAAACCCTCCAAACACCTGTAAAACTTGGCTCTGAACAAATTCTAGAACCCACAAAATAACAGAGGGAAGTAGATCTTCAGAACAGGTTGGCCAGGATGGTCACTGGGAAGGGTCTATTGCACTGTACTGGGAGCCAAGTTGAGGGCAGTCCAGCATGGGTGGAGCTAGGACAGCCCAGGAGAAGAGTAGACCACTGAGAGGAGCAGGCCTCAGTGCCATGAATGACTGAGCTGTGCCAGTCACCAGACTTCTCAACCCACAAATTCCAAAGACCATTGAGCAGGTCAGTGGGAAAACTGCTGGATCTGGGTGAGAAGTGCATGGCCTTGCCTTAGACCTAGAGGCTGTGGAGGTGTTGCCACAGCAGCAGCAGGAAGCTGCTCCCAGCTCCAGCATGAGCTGCTTCCAGAGTCCCTGGCCCACATTTTGGGAGGAATCAAGCAGCAGATCAGAGTGGGACTGCAGGGAGCACTTTGCTAGAACAGAGGCAGGGTTCTCTTGCTTTGGCCTGCTTGGGTCTGGGTCACGGTCCTGGTTGGTGGTTCTTGGGTGAGAAGGAGCACTGGTGAAGCAGAGCTTGTGGTGGCTGTGGAGAGGGAGTTCTAGTAGCTATACAGCAGAAAGGACTGCTTGCACTCACAGAGCAGAACACATGACTTGAGAGAAGTATCATACAACCTCAGAACAGAACTAGCTCTGAAAACAGCAGTGCAAGGCCCCTGAAGCTTGGGACAAAGAACTCTCCAGACTTAAAGCGATTATATCCTGAAAAAATGCTCAAGGGTCAAGTAGTTGGCTGGGAACATGAGCAAGCAGCATAAAAGGACTCAGACTACAGAATCAATAGAAGATAAAAACAAAGAGCCGGAAGAAGTCAATGAAGTCAAAGGGCCTACATCAAAAGCCTCCAGGAAAAATATGAATTGGTCTCAGGCCATGGAAAAGATCAAGAAGGATTTGGAAAACCAAGTAAGAGAAGTAGAGGAAAAATTGGAAACAGAAATGAGTTTGATATAAGAACAGCATGACAAATGAGTCAACAACTTGCTAAAGGAGACCCAAAAATGCTGAAGGAAATGACACCTTTCTGGTAAAGATACTTCTGTGTAAGTAGAAAAAAAAGCTGAAAGAAATTAGCCGAAAAAATTCCAAAGGAAAAACCAAGTGCAGGAGCAGGTTATGTTGCCCATTTTATGACATGAAGCTGGATGTAATACCCAATGCGTTACTCCATCAGTAACATTTTCATATGGAAAATAATTTGAGGTCAAAGTCAGAAAGGAGGAAAGCAGGCTAAAAATATTTTGTTAAATTGTAAAATGTTTCATGGATCTCAAACTGCTTTCTGTAACAAAATCCTAAACTTTAAACAAGTGTTCTTTCTCCTTGTATTGCTATATAGCTACAATCACAAAACACCCTGGTTTCAGAAAACTCAAATTGTAGGTTACACGGGGGAAAGCATAATGGGTGTAAAAATGGATGCAGCACCAGTAAATAGGCTGTCAGCCATAATTTCAACATGAGAAGTAACATGAAGGACAGCAACAAGGGCACATATTGCCTGAAAAGGAAACAGACTAGTTGTATAGCAAGAAGAATTTATAACAAATGGGCATATTGAATATAGCCATGATAGTCACAAAATACCTAGAAAAAGGCTTTTACTGGGCAGATCCGTTACAGAGGGTTTATATGAATACATAGACAAGAACAAAAGTGGATGAGGTTATGCAAATGGATCATTACCTCCACCTAATGAAGGAATGCCCACATTGATGAGTTCAAAGGTCTATCAGAATGGCCAAACATTTATTGTATAAAAATGCTGGACTGTGCAAGGTCAACCAAACAACGTACAACAAACTACCCATAATCACATAATCAATAACAATAAGCACTTTATTAAAATGCCTGCTAAAATGTTTATTAATAATGGCATGAAAATTAAGAGGGAAGGAAAGTCCTACTATAAGGAAGAAAATAACTATTCTTGTTATTTTAAGAAATCAATTTGACCTCTATATTCCAGTCATTTACTCCAGAAGAGTAAAAATAGCCCATGCTCTCAGAGACCTTGCAGTGAAATGGGTTGGGGTGAAGCAACTATGTACAAACAAGACATGTACAGAGTAAATTGGACATAATCTTATCTTAGAACCTATTATTATTAAAAAGAACTGTTGAAAGGGAATTTGAGCTGAATCTTCAAGGAAGCCAGGAGAAGAAGGTAAGGAGAAAGAGGATTCCAGGTCTGAGGGTCATCTAGTGAAAATGCATAGTCAAGGGGCAGAGCCAAGATGGCTCTGTGAAAGGAAGGAACTACCAGAGCTCTCTCACAAATTCTGTCAGATACATCTAAAAAAGTGAATCTGAGCAGATTGGAGAGTTAGAAGACACTAGTAGACTGAGAGGGGTAGTAGCCCTGAGCACGCGGATTGGCACTCGAACAAACCAACTGGAAACAGCAAAGGAATCCAGATAGCACTCCTATCTGGGAGGTTGCTGGGTGAGCAAAAGACCAGAGCAGGAACATGCCCAGGGCAGAAGTACTGGCTATGGCTGCGATCAAGCCCCAGGCCCCTCAACTCAGGACACAGGAGTCTGAGCACAGAGCCTGCAGCCATGGGAGCAGCTAGCCTGGAGACCTCCAACCCACAGTCTAAAGGTTGGAAACTCACCTTTTTGAGATTCTAGGAGCTATGATGGTCAGCTAAAATGGCTCATATCCCTGCCTTGAATAAACTGAGAGAATAAAACCTCAGGAGAAAGAGATGAGCCAGAAGGAGGGCTTCAGTAGCAAGAGAAGTAGGGGAGAGGGCACTTCCTGTGGTGGTGGAAGGAGACTAGTGCAGGAAGAGAGGAGTCCCAGCAGCACTTACCTCAGCAGAACAAAGAGAGTAACTGGGTCCCAGGGGGTGGAGCTAACTAATGGCAATGCCAGGACCCCAGACTTGGCTTTACACAGCCAGGGGAAGTGGCAGACAGCAACACAGGCAAGAGCTGAGACCACCCATGCCATAGAACAGTCCTGGAGAGGAGGAGACTTACTAGCAGCCAGACCACTCCTCCCCCACAACTCACAAAACCAGAGGCCATAGCACATAATGCTAGATCCAAACACAAGAAACTTGGGACAGAGCCCCTTGAGCCCCAGAAGCAGAGATCCATCTCAGAAACCAGGAGGAAAAAAAAGCACCATGAAAAAGAAGAGTAAGAAAATTTCTGCTGGTACCTGAGTTCCTGCAACGTGGTCCATCCTACCCTGTCCTGGTGTTTCCAGATGGAGACAAAAGTAAATGCCATGGTGTCTTATTGCATGGCCTTGCTGTAAATCTATCAGTTCTCTGCCAAGAGTTGAGAAGCATTCTTCATTAGTCTTTTGGAGTCATATCTAAATATCATCTTGATTGAGAGTTAGAAGCCACCAGCAGTCTGAGTGGGGCAAATTTCCAGGCCAGGAGAGTCCGAAAGGTCCACAGGACCAATCTGCACACTGGGAGACTGCATGGCATGTGGAGCTGCACCACACAGAACCAGAGTGGAAGCAGCTGCAAAAACCAGCCAGCGACACAGGCTGGGAGAAAGCTGGGCACCCGAAACCCAAGGAGATCCCCAGGCCTACCAACACAGGATGGGAGTCTGTAGAAGTGATGAGAGGTAGTAGCACAATGCCACCAGCCATGAAACATCAGCTCCTGCGGCTTGCAGCCCAAAGGTTAGAAACACATCTTCTTGAACTTCCAGGAAATATAATGGCCAGGTAAACGGCTCTAATCACTTCCCCCTAGACCCAGAGAATTCCTCAGGAAAAAACACTGGATTAGAGGAGAAGGAAGTGAGGCTTCAGTGGCCAAACAGTGGGAGTTCCTGAGTCCCAGAGGGGCAGAGCCATCAGGGGTCAACACCAGGAGCCCCGACATATATTTGTACAGGCAGGTGAAGTGGCAGACAACAGCACAAACAAAAAACAGCTGAGACCGTTGCTGAAGAGCAGTGGTGCTGGAGAGCAGGCTCAGGGGAAGAGATTTCAGGCAGCCAGACCCATCCCAGAAATGGAATGTGAACTGGTTTCAAGACCAAAAAATATTAATGGAAGAGCAAAAGGAGGATTTTATAAACCAAATTAGGGAGGTAAAAGAAAAAAATGGAAAAAATTAAAAAAAAACACCGAAGAAATTAAATCCTTAAAAAATAATATTGGCCAAATGGCTAGGGAGATTCAGAATCTAAATAGAGAAAATGACACCCAGAAAGGTAAAATCAACTAATTGGAAAAGGAAACTCAAAAGCAAAATGAAGACAGCAACTCATTAAAAATTAGTATTGAGCAAGGTGAAGCTAATGACCACATGAGGCATCAAGAAGTAGTCAAACAAAATGCAAAGAATGAAAAAATAGAAGAAAATTTGAAATATCTGATTGGAAAAACAACTGGCCTGGAAAATAGATCCAGGAGAGATAATTTAAGAATTATTGGTCTACTGGAAATCCATGATGTAAAAAGGAG
Organism: Phalanger gymnotis; assembly: GCA_028646595.1. Taxonomy (NCBI): domain Eukaryota; kingdom Metazoa; phylum Chordata; class Mammalia; order Diprotodontia; family Phalangeridae; genus Phalanger; species Phalanger gymnotis. Next base: position 472,424,962 of record CM053622.1, on the reverse strand, counting down.
CCTTGACCATATCTTCAAAGAAATTATCGAAGATAACTGCCCAGAGGTCCTAGAACCAGAGGGTGAAATAGTCATTGAAAGAATCCATGGGTCACCCCCTGAAAGAGATCCCAAATTGAAAACACAAAGAAATATTAAATTCAGATTTCAGAATTACAAAGTCAAGGAGAAAATACTACAAGCAGCCAAAAAGAAACAATTCAAATATCATGGAACTATAGTCAGGATCACACAGGATCTTTCAGCTTCTGCATTAAAAGACAGGAGAAATTGGAATATGATATTCTGTAGGGGAAAGGAGCTGCAACCACAACCAAGGACCAACTACTCAGAAAAATTAAGCATAAATTTTCAGGCAAGGAGAATGACATTCAATGAAATAAGGGAATTCCACACCTTCCTGAGGAAAAGGCCAGAACTCAATGGAAAATTGGATCTTCAAATACAAAACTCAAGAGAGACATAAAAAGGTAAGTGGGGAAAACCCCCCACAAACCTTATTAATCAATAAAGAGAAATTATATATCTATTTATATAGGATTATATCATCTTATGTGTGACATATGTGTGTATGTATTTATGTATATGTCGATCTTGAGAATAGCACAGTTATTATGACAATTGAAAAGGACAGATGTAGACTGGATGTCTGTGTAAAATAACTGATAGAAGGATAAAAACATAATTAAGAGATGTAAAGGGAGGGTTCTTGGAGAAGAGGTAAGGAGGAAGTAGAAAAGGGTAAAATACATCAAATGATGAGGCACAAAAACACATTATAGTAGAGGGAAAAAAGGAAGGGAGAAGAGCAGTACTTGAGCTTTACTCTCATCAGATCTGGTTCAAGAAAGGAATAATAAACCCTGATAAGTATAGAAATCTAACTTGTCCTACAGGCAGTAGGAGAAGAAAGGGGGAAAAAAGGGAGGGGGGTGGTCATAAGGGTGGGAAGAAGTAGCTAGTGGAAAACAATAAGATAAGTGAGGGGAATCAAGAGTGAGGGTAAACTGAGAAAGGTGGTGGTCAAAAGCTAAACTTTGTTGAGGAGTGGAAGGGGAAAGGGAGAAATAAAAGTGGGGGAAATAGGATGGAGAAAAAGACACATATTGTAATCGTAACTGTGAATGTGAATGGGATGAACTCTCCCATAAAACGGAAGCAGATAGCAGAATGGATTAAAAACCCTAATCATACAATATGCTCTCTACAAGAAACACATATGAAACAGGGGAAGACACACAGGGTAAAGGTAAAAGCCTGGAGTAAAATATATTGCGCTTCAGCTAAAGTAAAAAAGCAGGTGTAGCAATCCTAATCTCAGACAAAAAAAAAGTAAACATAGATTTAATTAGAAGAGATATGGAAGGACAGTACATCCTGCTAAAGGGCACCACAAACAATGAAACAATATCATTGTTTAACATGTGTGGCCTAAGTGGTATGGCATGCAAATTCTTAAAGGAGAGGTTAAGGGATTTACAGAAAGAAATAGACAACAAAATTATAATAATGGGAAGAGTCAACTTCCCCCTTTCTGAACTTGATAAATATAACCTCAAAATAAATAAGAAAGAAGTTAAGGAGGTGAACAGAATTTTAGAAAAGGCAGATATGTTAGACCTCTGAAGAAAAATGAATGGGGATAAAAAGGAATATACTTTCTTCTCAGCGGTACATGGCACATACTCAAAAATTGACCATGTACTAGGGCACAAAACCTCACAATCCAGTGCAGAAAGGCAGACATAGTCAAAGCATCCTTTTTAGATCAAGATGCAATAAAAATTATTTGTAATAAAGAACAATGGAAAATAAGTTAAAAATTAATTGGAAACTAAAGAACAAGTGGGCAAAAGAACAAATCAGAGAAACAATCAATAACTTCATTCAAGGGAATGAGAATAATAAGACATCATACCAAAACTAATGGGATGCAGCAGAAGCAGTTCTTAGGGGAAGTTTTATATCTCTAAATGCTTACATGAATAAAATAGATAAAAAGGAGATCAATGAATTGGGCATACAGCTGAAAAAGCTAGAAAAAGAGCGAATTGAAAATCCCCAGTTAAATACCAAATTAGAAATACTGAACATCAAAAGAGAGATTAATAAAATTGAAACCAAGAAAACTATTGAATTAATAAATAAAACCAGGAGCTGGTTTTACTAAAAAACCAGTAAAACAGATAAAGCTTTGGTCAATTTGATTAAAAAAAGGAAAGAAAAAAATCAAATTACTAGTATCAAAAATGAGAAGGGTGAATTCACCTCTAATGAAGAGGAAATCAAAACAATAATTAGGAATTACTTTACCAATTGTATGCCCATAAATTTGACAACCTTAGAGATATGGATGAATATCTACAAAAATATAAATTTTCTGGGTTAACAGAAGAGGAAATAAAATTTCTAAATAGCCCCATTCCAGAAAAAGAAACTGAGCAAACCATCAATGAACTCCTTAGGAAAAAAATTTCCAGGACCAGATGGTTTTACATGTGAATTTTATCAAATATTTAAAGAACAATTAATTCCTATACTTTATAGAATATTTGGGAAAATAGGTGAAAAATGGATCATAACAAATTCTTTTTATGACACAAATATGGTATTTGTACGCAAACCAGGAATTTCGAAACAGAGAAAGAAAATTATAGACCAATTTCTCTAATGAGAATTGATGAAAAAGTTTTAAATAAAATATTAGCAAAAAGATTGCAGCAACTTATCACTGGAATAATATATTATGACCAAGTAGGATTTATTCCAGGAATGCAAGGCTGGTGCAATATTAGGAAAACTATCTAATTGATCATATCAACAACAAAACTAGCAGAAACCTTATGATCATCTCAATAGCCACAGAAAAAGCCTTTGACAAAATACAACACCCATTCTTATTAAAAATACTAGAAAGCATTGTAATAAACGGAGCCTTCCTTAAAACTAAAAATAGAATCTACCTAAAACCATTAACAAGCAGTATTTGTAATGGGAATAAGCTAGATGTATTCCCAATAAGATCAGTGGTGAAACAAGGATGTCCATTATGACCGCTTTTATTCAATTTGGTACTGGAAATGTTAGTGGCTGCAAAAAGAGAAGAAAAAGAAATTCAAGGAATTATAATAGGTAAATAAGAAACTAAACTATCACTTTTTTCAGATGATATGATGAGAATCCTAGAGAATCAAGTAAAAACTACTTGAAATAATAAACAACTTTAGCAAAGATGCAGGATATAAGATAAACCTGCATAAATCCTTGGCATTCCTATATATTACTAACAAAGCCCAACAGCAAGAGATAGAAAGAAAAATTCCATTCAAAGTTACTGTAGACACTATAAAATATTTGGGAGTCTATCTGCCAAGACAAATCCAGGGCCTATATGAACATAATTATGAAACACTTTTCACACAAATAAAATCAGATCCAAATAAATGGAAAAAATATCAGTTTCTCATGGTAAGGCCAAGGGAATATAATAAAAATGACAATTTTACCTAAATTAATTTATTTATTCAGTGCCATATGAATCAAACTACCAAAAAGAATTTCCCAGAGCTGGATAAAATAATAACAAAATTCATCTGGAAGAATGAGGGGTCTAGAATATCTAGGGAATTAATGAAAAAAATTCTAGGGAAGGTGGCCTAGCCATACCAGACATTAAACTGCACAATAAAGCAGCACTCATCAGAACTACCTAGTACTGGCTAAGAAACAGTGTCGTGCATCAGTGGAACAGAATATGTACACAAGATGCAGTAGTCAACAACTATAGCAATCTACTCTTTGATAAACCCAAAGAACCCAGCTTCTGGTCTAAGAATTCACTATTTCACAAAAATTTCTGGGAAAATTGGAAAATAGTAGGGCAGAAACTGGGCATAGACCAATATCTTACACCATACACCAAAATAAAGTGAAAATGGGTTCATGATTTAGGAATAAAAGCTGATACTATAAGCAATTTGGGAAAGCAAGGAATGGTTTACCTATCAGATTCATGGAAAAGAAAAGAATTCATGACATAACAAGAGATAGAGAGCTTTACAATATGCAAAATGGATAATTTTGATTATGTTCAATTGAAATATTTTTGTATAAAAAAGCCAATGCAACAAAGATTAGGAGGGAAGTAGAAAATTGTTAGAAAAGCTTTACGCTTAGTTTCTCTGATAAAGACTTCATCCCTAAATTATGCAGGGAACTGAGTCAAATTTATACGAATACAAGTCATTCCCCAATTGAGAAGTGGTCAGCGGATATGAACAGACAGTTTTCAGAGGAAGAAATTAAAGATATCTATAGGCATATGAAAAAGTGCTCAAAATCCCTACTGATTAGAGAAATACAAATCAAAACACCTCTTAGGTACCACATCTCTCCTGTCAGATTGGCTAAAATGACAAAACAGGAAAATGATAAATGCTAGAGAGGATGCGGGAAAATTGGAACATTGTTACATTGCTGGTGGAGTTGTGAACTGATCCTGCCATTCTGGAGAGCAATTTGGACCTTTGCCCAAAAGGCTATAAAAATGTTCATACCTTTTGACCAGCAATAACCACTTTTAGGGTTGTATCCTAAAGAGATCACACCAGTAGGAAAAGGACGTATATGTACAAAAATATTTCTAGTGGCTCTTTTTGTAGTAGCAAAGAATTGGAAATCAAGGGCATGCCCATCAATGGGTTGATGGCTGAACAAGTTGTGGTATATGAAGGTAATGAAATACTATTATCGTATAAAAAATTGGGAAGATATAGACTTCATAACAACCTGGAAAAATCTACATGATATAGTGCTGAGTGAGCAGAGCAGAACCAGGAGAACATTATACACAGCCACAGATATATGGATTCTGTGATGACTAACCTTGATATACCTCACTCGTCTGAGCAATACAAGGTGCAAAGACAACTCCAAAGGACTCATGAGGGAGAGAGCTATCTACATCCAGAGAAAGAACTATGGAGTCTGAATACAGATTGAGGCACACTGTTTGCTCTCCTTTTTTTCCTTTTGATTTTTTTCTCCTGTTTTTTTTCTTTTTTGGTTTTATTTCTTCTTTCTCATGATTCATTCCATTGGTTGTAATTCTTCTTTACAACTTGACTATTTTGTAAATAATTTCAATGTGAAGTTATATGTAGAAGATATATCAGATTCCAAGCCATCTTGGGGAGGGAGGGAAGGGTGGGGGGGAAGAGAATCTGGAACTCAAAATTATGTGGAACTTATTGTTGTAAACTAAATATAAAAAAATTATTAAAAAAACAAAGAAAATGGACAGTCAAAAGACGGAGGTTCTTGTTTGGGAAATGGCAAGAAGGCAGATGTTAATTGGTCAGAGTGTACAGAAGGTGTAAGATACAAGAAATCTGGAAAAAAAACATTCTAGGAAATATCAGATGGTCCTCAATCATTAAATCATTTGTAGAATTTGCAATGTATCTGAAATTTTAGATATTTAATCAAAATGATTGTATATGTTTGGATGAAGTTTCTTTTACAAATTTCAACATCAAGAAACCTCAGTGGTGATAATAAATATCCTTTATTTCTTTTCCTTCCTGCTAGGTCAGGGACATTGATTGATAACTATAGAATTATAAGATCATAAATTTAGATCTGGGAGAATTCTTAGGGCTTGATCATCTAGTAGAATTTCTCCTTTTATGGATGAGGAAACTGAGGCTTAGAGAGTTCAAGTAAGTTGCCCAAGATAATTAATTATAATAATAACAATAACTATGACCTTTGTTATTATTATTGCTAAATTTAGCAAAGCACTTTATGAAAAGTCACCAAAGTGCCCAGGAACAGATCTAAAATTTGAAACCTGTTCCTCCAAATTGAATGTTTATAATCAGTTATTTTATAATATATAATTAATTCATATATTTTTAGTTTTCTTCATTCACTTCCATAAGATTTTGAGTTTTTAATCTTCTGCCCCACAGTTTCCTCCTTCCTCCCCCAAATGGCATGCAATCTGATATAGGCTCTACTTACACATTTATATTAAACATATTTTCACATTAGTCATGATGTAAGATAGGATTCAAACTAATGGGAGGAACCACAAGAAAGAAGAAACAAAACAAATCAACAAAAGAAAAGGAGAGCAAATTGAATGCTTCCAGCTTTCTTATAGTATCAGTCTTTATATTTAAATCTTGTACCCATTTTGACTTTATCTTGGCATACTATGTAAGATGTTGCTCTATGCCAAGTTTCTGCCATACTATTTTCCAGTTTTCCCAGCAGTTTTTGTTAGTGATTTCTTATCCCAGAACCTACAGTCTTTGAATTTATCAAACAGTAGCTTACTATAGTCATTGACTATTGTGTCTTGTGTACCTAATCAGTGTTCCATTGATCCACCACTCTGTTTCTTAGCCAGCACCAAGTAGTTTTGATGATTGCTGTTTTATAGTACAATTTAAGATCTGGTACAGCTAGGTCACCTTCCCTTGCATTTCTTTGCATCAATTACCTGGATATTCTGAAACTTTTCTTCTTCCAGATGAATTTTATTATTTTTTTTTCTAGCTCCATAACATAATTTTTGGTAGTTTGGTTTGTATGGTACTGAATAAGTAACTTAATTCAGGTAGAATTGTCATTTTCATTATATTCAACTGACCAGTCCATGAGCAACTGATATTTTTCCAGTTATTTTGATCTGAATTTATTTGTGTGAGAAGTGTTTTGTAACTGAGTTCATATAGTTCCTGGCTTTGTTTTGGTACTTTGTCTCTCAAATATTTTATGATGTCTACAGTAACTTTAAATCAAATTTCTCTATCTTTTGCTGTTTAGCTTTGTGAATTACATATAGAAATCCTGATGATTTATGTGAGCTTATTTTATATCCTGCAACTAAATTTGTTTATTTTAAAGTAATTTTTACTTGATTCTCTAGCATTCTATAAGTATACCATCATATCATCTACAAAGAGTGATAGTTTTATTTCTTTGCCTATTCTAATTCCTTCAATTTCTTTTTCTTCTCTTATTGCTAAAGCAAACATTTCTAGTACCATATTGAATAACAGGGGGGATAAGGGATATCCTTGTTTCACTCCTGATCTTATTGGTTTTCACAACTCCTGTGAGTCAGGTATTATTTATTATTTTAATCCCCATCCAATATGCAGAGAAAATAAGGCCCAACTAGGTTGAAAGATATCAGCCAGCACCATATAGATAGTAAATGTCTTAGGCAGGCTTTAAATTCAGATCTTCCAGCATTCTATCTTAATTATAGCTCCTAGTTGCCTCTTAGTTTTCTGTATACAGTGGTAATAGACATATGTTTAATTTAATTGAATTGGCAGGGGCATATTAAAAACTCATATTTATTATTCTATGTCATCTTTTGATAAGGCATACATTAGATTTTATTTGAGGTTTTTAGAAAATATTAGCAAAGTTGAAATAGAAATATCATCTTCCCTTTTTATATGGATAGTGTTTTTCATTTTAAATCTTAATCTGACTCTTTCTTCTCCCTAACCAACATCTGGATAGTAAATTCAAAAGACCATACAGGGAGCCATGAGTCTTCTTACTATTTTCTTAAAGTTTGTACACTGGTTCTAAAATCTCAAGTAATGATGCCAGTCACATATTACACTGAAAAGCCTTTCACATCTATCCAAATGTATACAGACTATAGAATTCTGAGGAGGGAAGAGCAGTCAATTATAGGAATGTCAGTTTCTATCACATAAGACATAATTCAATATTTCATCAAATAGTGAGATGTGCATGGTGTAGGCAAATGTTGTCTAGTATTCTCCTGTTCCTTTGTCTTCTATGTCTCTGAATCTGTTAAAGGAGAAAACTAAAAATTCTTTCTAACAGCTTATAGCATAGTACACAGAATCCATTTTCCAGTATGAAAAGGATTGTTTTAGTTCTTTTTCTGTTTGTAAAGAGGAAAAAAATAAGTTCAGTGACCCAGTGTCCTTTATACTTTCCTCTTATAGCTCAGTTGGAGACTCATACCCAGTAAGTTCAAATTTTTAGTGACAAATGACTGTTAAAACATTTCTAAAGGAGACTGAATTACATCTACATTTAGCAAGTCCTTAGATAGTTAAATGATTTGAACAATTAATTTTTAAATTTAACAAACTAAATTACTGTTGAATTTCCCTCAAATAATTTTACTTCCAAAAATGTTTTTGACCTTTAAATTAATAATATTGTGTTTTATTTATTTATTTATATATTGTTTCCCTAGCTTAGTTATGTTGTCTAAATATTACAGATTAAAACAAAAAACAAAATCAACAAAAATAGCAAACTTTTCTTTAATATCTATGTCTCAGGCATTTGCTAAATGCTGGAGATAGAAAGAAAGGCAAAAATACAGTCCTTGACTTGAGGAACTCATGTTCCAACGGAGGAGACAGTATGAAAACAACTATTTACAAGAAAGACATAGACAGGATAAATATAAAATAAACATCAGAGTGAATACATTAAAATTAAGGGAACTCTAGATAGGTTTTTTGCTGAAGTAAAATGTTTTTCCCTAGGACTTGAAGGGAACAATGGGTGTCCTGAAGCAAAATTGAAGAGGATAAACATTCCAGGCAGAAAGGACAGTCAGTGAAAATGCCCAAAGTCAGAAAACAGAATGTCTTGTTCAAGTCAGCAAGGGGTTGAGTGGGGGGGAAGGGTGGCTTGAGAAGCTGTAAGAATACTAGAAAGTTATGGGGTTGGCCAGGTTACGTTTTTCACTACGATTATTCACAATGTGGTTTTAAACAAATACTGTCAAACATATTTGTAATATTATAGCAGACACCTCAAATGCATTCTGTTTGATTTTTTTTTTGCATACTGATAGGCAGGTATGTGGCAGAGGCAGCTAGATGACTCAGAACACTGGGCCTGGAATCAGCAAGACCTGAGTTCAAATCCAGACTCAGACACTTATGACTTGTGTAATCCTGGGTAAGCTACTTAACTTCTATTGAAGAAACGAGAAACTGCTCTAGTACCTTTGTCAAGAAAATCCCAAGGATATTATTGGAGTGTTATGGTCCTTGGGGTCATAAAGAGTCAGACAAAACTGAACAATTAGAAGACTATATAGTATAGAAGAATCAATACCAACTCTAAAGACAGAGGACCCGAGTTTAAATGCCACCCGTGAAACTTGTGTATTACCTCCCTGGGTGTCATGTTTCTTGCAGCTCTAGAGCTATGACACAAATGAACAACTAAATACTGTCACAAACTTTGTCATCAACAGTGAAGGGAAAGTAATAAGCATTTATATAGTACTTTCTACGTGGCAGGCATTATGCTATGTGTTTTTAATAAATATCGCTTTAAATCTTCATAATAACTTTGCAAGTTAGGTATTATCCCATTTAAGAGTCAAGGAAACTGAGGCAAACGAAGATTAAATAACTTTCCCACACTCACATTGCTATGAAGTGTCTGAAGTTACATTTGAGCTCAGGACCTTCTGACTCAAGGCCCAGCTCTTTATCCATTGGACCACCGGCAGCCTCAAATAATGTTTTATATCTAATTCAATTATATCCAATAAAAATAATCACTAAAGTCATCTATAAAAGAATCTAATACTGTCCCTTAGAAGCATTTTAAAATAAAAAAGAAAAAGAAATTAATATATTTTGCCTTGCTACTTTTTTATTTTTATTTTTTTATTTTTGGAGGAGGTAAGGCAGGGAAATTGGGGTTAAGTGACTTGCCCAAGGTCACACAGCTAGTAAGTGTGTCAAGTATCTAAGGCTAGATTTGAACTCAGGTCCTCCTGATTTCAGGGCTGGTGCCCTACTCACTGGGCCACCTAGCTGCCCCCGTCATGCTACTTATTAAATTTTAGTTATTCAAGAGGAATTATAGCATAGTGGATGAGAGCTGGCCTCAGAGCCAGGAGACTTGGATTTGAGTACTGTCTTTGACAGGACTATGTGGCCCTCATCAAGTCAACTTAACTTTCAGTGCTCTAGCCAACTCTCTAATATTATAAGTTGCAAAGAATTTCCTCATTCAGGAATTCCTCATTTCAAAGAAACTCCATGTTCAATTTTCATTTCCTGTCCATGTTAAACAGATTTACATGTGCAGGAAAGACTATCATTACAGACTAAAAACTACCAAATTGACTTATAATTTGAAAGTTCATAAATTCATTGATTCTAAAAAGCATCATGCCACAAACAAACAATATCTGGAGTTCTTTGGCTCATCAACTTGTCCCTTGAAACTGCTACCAGTTCAACATTTCATCTCCAGCCATTATTCTTTGGTTAACCTCTGACAAGCAATTATTGAGACACAGTGAATGCTTGATGGAACTCAAAGAAAAGTTTTATAATACAGTGGATCATAACAAAGATTACAGGTATCAAACAGACATCAACATAGCTACTAACTACTCATTTATTAGCTCTCATATATTAATAATTTGCTTCACAATTCTTTCAATATTTACTGCTATGAGTTTCCATTAATAATCAAGGACTGGGAATTTCAGTCTTTAGTTCAATGTTAAACCATTTTTTTTCATCATTCAAGGCAAACCATGCTTAACGAAGATACAAGCATGAAAGTTCAATCAAAAGAGAAATGACATTATGTTGAAAAGTTAGGCAGCTTCCTGACAATTTTCTCTGCAATGAGAGAAGTAATTGAATCTGGGAAAGGGAAGAAAATCAAATTATTAATTTGTTGCTGGTGTTATTTGCATTTTACTAATCCATTTTAAAGAATTTTTAAATTTTCTGACATTTCGATATTACTATCAAAGTGTTAAAAGCTCATATCATATTTTGACTGTATTTCTGAATGTTTTCTTCTAATTTTATTATCATTTTCATCATTGCCTTCATATTGATTCACCAGTTCCATATTCTGTGTCATACTATTTACTCCCTCCAATGAATCATACTTAGGTCTACTATGTAAACATTTGATTTATTTTTTTCCCTTTATTTATTTATTTATTTATTTATTTATTTATTTTCCCTTTTTTAATTTATTTTTTTATTTATTTTTATTTTTATTTTGCAGCAAACAGTTCTACATAATTTTGAGTTACAAATTTTCTTCCCTCCCTCCCCACCTCCCTCCCCAAGAAGGCATGGAATCCCATATAACTTCCATGTATAACTTGGCATTGAATTAATTTACACACTGGTCAAGTTGTGGAGAAGACCCATGATGAATGGAATGACTCACGAGAAAGAAGAAACAGAACCAAAAAAAAAAACACAACCCAAAAACAAATACAAAAGAGAGAAAAAAAAAGTTGGGGGAAAAAGGTGAGTATGAAGTGTGCCTCGATTTGCATTCATACTTCAAAGTTCTTTCTCTGGATGTAGATAGCCCTCTCCATCATGAGTCCTTTGGAGCTTTCTCTGCATATCGTGTTGCTGAGAAGAGCAGAGTCTGTCAGGGTTAGTCATCACAGAATCAATTTATCTGTGGTTGTGTATAATGTTCTCCTGGTTCTGTTCCGCTCACTCAGCGTTATGTGGTGAAGGTTCTTGCAGGTCGTTATGAAGTCTGTATCATACCCATTTCTTATAGCACAATAGTATTCCATTACCTTCATATACCACAGCTTGTTCAGCCATTCCCCAATTTATGGGCATCCCTTTGTTTTCCGATTCTTAGCTACCACAACAAGAGCTGCTATAAATATTTTTGTACATATGGGTCCTTTTC
>CM053622.1:472396887-472412729 GCA_028646595.1 Phalanger gymnotis | reverse complement strand
TTCTCTATTTAGATTCTGAATCTCCATAGCCATTTGGCCAATCTTATTCTTTAGGGACTCGATTTCATCAATGGTTTTTTTTCCAATTTTTCTTTTACCTCCCTAATTTGGTTTTTAAAATCCTCCTTTAGCTCTTCCAGTAATGCTTTTTGGTCTGGAGACCAGTTCACATTACCTTTTGAGGTATCAGATGTGGATATAGTGTCATTGTTATCCTCTTCCAAAATGGTATTTTGATCGTGCCTGTCTCCATAAAAAGAATCAATGGTCCTTGGTTTTCTTGTGTTCTTCATGTTGGTTAGCCTTTTCCCGCCTTTGCAATAAATTTCTGCTTTTGGGGCTCAGGGCTCACTGTCCCAACTTTCTTATTCTCCTGAGGTGTGGGGGAGGGGGTCTGGCTGCCTGAAATGTCCTCTTCCCCTGGGGTTGTTTTCCAGTACTGTTGCTCTTCAGCAAAGGTCTCAGCTCTTTGTTGTTCAGGCTGTGTGTCTGGCACTTCCCCTGGGGGAGCTAGAGTATGTCTGGGCTCCTGGTGTTGACCCCTGCTGGCTCTGCCCCTCTGGGACTCAGGTACTCCCAGTATTCAGCCACTGAAGCCCCAGTTCTGTCTCCTCTATTCCAGCCTTTTTTTTCCCCTTCCCGCCCCCCCCCCAGACTTCTCTGGGTGGGGAGGGGAGGGATTAGAGCCATTTACCTAGCCATTATGTCTCCTGGAAGTTCAAGAAGTGTCCTTTGGGCTGCAATCCTCAGGATTTGGTGTCTCATGGACTGGTGGCGTTGAGCTGCCTCTCGTCGCTTCCACAGAGTGCCGTCCTGTGTTGGGTGGCCTGGGGAACTCCGCCGGTTTTGGGCACCATCTCCCACATGTGTTTCCCAGCCAGGTGCTTCCGCTTTGGTCCCGTCTGGCACAGCTCTGCATGCCGACTGCTCTCCTAGCCCACAGATTTGTTCCTTCAGCCCCTCAGACTCTCCTGGCTGGGAAATTCGCCCCACTTAGACTTCTTGCAGTTTCCAACTCTCTCAAATCTGCTCAAGTTCACTTTTTTATAGGACTCTGACGGAACTTGTGAGAGATCTCCAGTAAGACACTGTTTTCATGTGGCCATCTTGGCTCCACCCCCCCCCCTAAATATTTGATTTATAATGAATATGTTTTAAAAGAGTTTAAAATGAAATTCTTTTGCTGGTAAGCATTATTATTCTACAGAGATTCCTAAATTAAGCATTCTTTTATCATGAATTACCTACATAGGTGAAGTGACCAGGGTTTAGTCAGGTGTCAGTGATTATGACAACAAGAGGTCTTCATTTCTTCTTTCCTTTCGCTGCTTCCATGTAGGCATCTTTTTTTCAAGGTACTGACAATTTACTTCTATTTAAACAAAATATTTTTTTGCTATTTTGTAACAATTTATTACCTTTCCCAATGCCCCCAATAGTAAAGTTTTAAAAATTAAAATTAAAACTCCTACCAAATACTCATAGTCCAGCAAACCAAATTTCCATATTATCTATGTCTCAAAATATATTTGTTACTCTGTATTTTGTCTATCTTTGTCCATCATCTCTCTGTCAAGATGTAGGTGGCATTTTTAACTAAGTCTGGACTCCTGGTGTATCATTAACCTGATCAGAGTTCTAAAGTATTACAAAGTTGTTTTTCTCCATGAAGTTTTGGTCATTGTACAAACTGTTCTCCCAGTTATCGCTTTACTGTGCATCAGTTCATAAAGGTCTCTTCAGATTCCTCTGAAACTGCTTAGGATATATTAATTCAAAGTGCAGATGTTTGTTTTAATAGAAAAAAAGAGAAACACAAAAGCACGACATTGCATTGTAAATTTCTGCAATGCATGGGTCATGCATATTTGCTGCACAGCGATTCAGATAAAGGACATTCATGTTATGATGTACAGTTATGATAGAAGTTACTGCACCATCTTCTAGGGACATTGTTAGAGTGGGCAAAAAATGGGAATATGTTAAGGCTTTCAGTTTTGTATTTAGGAAATTTTGATTAATGTTCGTCAAATACTTCAGTTCTTTATCTTCTTTTTCACAGCAAAACTATTATTAACTTAAAACTATCTTCTGCAAAATACTTGTCCCATCAACAATAATATTTTTAATGACCTTGACTTATAAGATGAGCAAGCTAAATTTTTTTTGTTGTTCAATTTAGAGCTGAAGGATCTACTAGGCATAAAATGGATTGAATACATGATTGAAGAATTTGATCAACACCATGCATCATTTCTCGGTACCCTCTTTATTTGGACAACTCAGTAAAATTTGACAACTATATGACTTGCTAGTTTGGCACACAAACTTAAAATGCATCTTTCAGCTTCACTTTTGAGACTGTCTGGCTGTCATATGTTGTGCAATTAAGCTTAGGTTAGGTCCAGATTAGTCGCCAGCAATAAGACACACTCCAAACAGAATAATGCTTTTATTAAAAGATGAGGAAATGCTATATTGGACCCATAACCATATTAATCAACAATTCCCAATAACACAGTTAACACAGCAACAACGACAAAGACACAGACAACATAGAAGCATCACCGTTCAGAGGAACGCCAACGCCCAAGGTTTCTTCAAAGCTGGGGAATCCTAGTTCACAGCTCCTTGGCATTCTGAACAGGGAAAGTCCCAGGCAAAGCATCCTCTCCATGGGTGAGATTCCAATATGACTCACCCACATGGCAACTTATATAGGGTCCTGAACAAAAAAACTCTGTTAATTCTCCTGGACGGTTTCCACCAGAAAGGGGAGCCACCCCCTTCAGGGGGGAAATCTCGCAAGACGTTTCATTCTTAAGAACTTGCTAGCTCCTTAGAAGGCATTTTTCTCAGGAATGTTTCCTGTTCTTTGTTCAGGGCTTGCCATACGTCTATGTGGGAGAGTCCATAGGTTTGTTATAGGAAGAGGGAGTTCATACAGAGGAAAACCTGATGCATAAATGCTGGGCTTACACTGTAATATGAAGGATCATATTAATACATATATATATACATATACATGTATACACACACACACACACACATATATATACATGTATACACATATATACACATATAATGATTTATCATTCTTATGTTTAGGACATTTTGCAATAGAAAAGTGTGACTAGAGGACTTAATTTGAAATTTAAAAAATTATCTAAATATATAGATATTATTGAACCAAAAATACATGATTAAAAATTAGAGCTTCTCTATAACACTATTCTAATCCAATGTACATTTATTAAGCATTTATCCTGAGTATTGTATTTAGAAGAATTCAGATTATAGTAAGACATGATACCTGCCAACATGAAGGCTACAGTCTAGTGTGGGATGAGAGTAGGATCTACTGTAAAAATAATTATGATGCAAAACACAATAGGGAGTAACCTGGTAGAGAAGCAGTCTTCTCAGTAATAAAAATAACTAGTATTTGTATGGTTCCTTAAGGTTTTCAAAGTGCTTTGCATATGTTATCTTATTTGATCCTCATAGTAACACTGTGAGGCAGGCACTATTATTTCCAGTTTATAGATAAGGAAACTGAGAACGAGGTTAAGTAACTTGCTTAGGGTCACACAACTAGGAAGTTTATGAAGCAGGATGTGAAATCAATTCATTTTGCCACCAAGTCTCCTCCTACGTCACCATGTTGCCTCTAGATAGAAAAAAACAGAACACAAATAAGTGATAAAATGCATGGTCTACTAAGGTAGGAAGCATGTGTTAACAGAAACAATAGCACTCTTATCTTATTTCATGGAAGTATTGTTAGAAATTATTTAGCTTTGGGGAGGATTCTGGGAAGACAGCGGAGTAGGTCAGAAAATTCTAGGCTCTCAAGATTTTCCCTCATGAAAGAGATAAAATAGCACCTCAGGGCTAACAAAGTGTTGGTAAAAATTAATGAGAATAGGGGCACTACAGGGATCCTCCTGGGACAATCTGAGAAGATCAGAAGTGTGTGTAAGGTGGCATAGATTGGTTTGGATACAAGCAGTCAGGATCCATGACCTGTAAACATGAGCACTGTGCTTGCTCTATGCTGATACACCATAATATAACTATAGATAATGTAATCTTATAAGTTTATCATTGGCATAGTGCCTTCTTTGTGTGCTTCCCTATATACCGTGTGAGCACCAGTCAATGAACATGGATTTTCCTCTACTAAAGGCAAATACTGCCCCTTCCCCCTTCTCTCTGGCTAAGGTAAGAATTGAAAGCGAAGTGCAGATGCTTGTAGGAGTGGATGCTGCTACACCCTATCTTGGCTGGCTGTTGCCAAGAATAAAGTAATTTGGGTGAATGATTCAGCCCCTGGCCACCACTAGAGTAAAGTATCTAGTAGTTCCTCATTTCCACTGTCTATTTTAGTCTGGCCAGATCCAGTGAACCTGTCTGGAAAGGAGCTCCTCCTGTCTTACAAGAAGAAAAATCTTCAGATGCTGTTTGGTACCTGCGAAGAGTAAATACCTACAGGCTACGGTCTACATTAACAACAAGTTACCCTGGGGTTAGCTGGTTCAAGAGGCTGCCTTTGTCCCAGCCATTCGAAATTTTACCCCCAGGATAGTGATGAGAGTTGAGCATCTGAGTCAGGGAAGATTGAGGAAACCTCTTCTGACAAGGAACCGCAGACCCAGTTGTGCTGCAGATAACCAGTACATGCTTCTGACAGCAGAAGCAGTGATGTGTGCAACCCTGGCTTTGGGCACTTAAGGAAGTTGGAGGTTTGGTTTTGGTTCTAGGCTACAGAGAGAACAGAAGATCTGGGTCAAGAGGCACCATCCCCCATGCTCCAGGAATAGAGGTGATTACAAAAATTAAGCTATTACTACAAAAAATGCACAGGCAAAAGAGAAAGAATCCAACCATAAAAAGTTATTATGGAAGAGAGAAGACCGGGATTCATCTTCAGAGGATATTGAAGCAAAGTAACCCTCTTCTACCCAAAAGAGTAATGTCAAATGGTTACCTGATGAAAAAATAATTCATAGAAGAACTTAAAAACTTTAAAAATCAAATGAAAGAGATTGAGGATAAACAAAAAAAAATAAGAACAATCCAAGAAAAACAAGAGGATTAAGTAAAGAAAGTCAAACAACCAATTATAAAAGGAGATGTAGAATCTTAAGGAAGGAAATGACACCTTGAAAATTAGAATTGGGCAAGGCAAAGCCAGCAAAGTTATAAAAGATCAAGAAATAATTAAACAAAATGTAAAGAATAAAAAAAAACCAGAAAGAGAAACATAAGAAAAACAACTTAGCTGGAGAACAGATTATGAAGAATATGAATAAAAATATGAATAAGAATAATCAGACTACCTGAAAGGTATTATCAAGAGAAGAATCTTAATCCAATAATACAAGAAATAAAGAAAATTGCCCTGAGGATTTAGTACAAGGGGGGAAAGTAGAAATTGAAAAAAAAATCTATTGATCACCACTTAAAGGAGATCCTGATGATGAGGCTATAAACAGTGCCCTAAGGGTTGAGTTGCTTTTCCAATTCTTTGTGAAGACCTTAGTTTATTCTGTAACCTGAGGGCACCCTAAAGTCTCTTCCCCTTATCTTGAAATACCATAAAATGTTCCCCTTATCCTGGGCCATAAAGTTCCCTGTTTCCCCCCATCCTTGGTCATAAAATTTCCCTTGTCTCCCTTATCTAGTGTCTTCTATCCTGTCATCCACGTTCCTCATTCTGTCCCCAGTCTCCAACCTCCATAAAACCTCTAAAACTACATCACCATTCTGAAACTTCTATACAAGCATAACTCCCCCAAATATCAGTCTCACTTAGCTTTCTTACTAGGAGACCTGTGCTCCTTTTGTGTCAATAAAGCTCCCAATGGCTACAGAGAAGGACTAAGTGAAGTCTTTCACACCTGAGCCAGCTCTACCAACTCTAAACCTCATCATTTTGGTGGCCCATGTAGGGAATCCAAATATCAATTGAACTCCTATGATCTTCTCGTAGGCAGTGGGATAACAGGTAAGTGCCCTTTTCTTGTTCTCTTCCCCAGACTTTTCTGCTCTTACTGTCTCCCTGGCTGAGAGACCCCTGGAATACCCAGGCACTG
This sequence comes from Phalanger gymnotis, assembly GCA_028646595.1. Lineage (NCBI taxonomy): Eukaryota > Metazoa > Chordata > Mammalia > Diprotodontia > Phalangeridae > Phalanger > Phalanger gymnotis. Next base: position 472,406,631 of record CM053622.1, on the reverse strand, counting down.
CCAGCTGCATCTGAAGCTCCACTGACTTCTGTGCAGTCAGTTAGATTGTGGACCCTGGTATAAGGAGATGCCGTTGCACTGGGTCAGTCACATTTTTCTCTGCACTGTCCCAGGAAGCTGGAATAAGCAGCAAGAGACTGCTAGGAAGGAAATTCAGGAAGCAGATCTTCAGGAAAAGTGCCTAGTATTCCACTGTAGCACAGTCTGGCAATATAATCTAGAAAAGTAATTTACGAAGGGGATTTCTAAACAAAACAAGTTTAGCAAGAAATTTGGTCTCCACAACTTAAAGAAAAGGCACCTTGCTCTACTTGAGTGGACTTTTTACCCTGTGTTCTTCCTCCTGTACCCTGGTTTACTTTGTGTTGTTCCCCTCCCCATGGAATGTTGGGAGAAGTTGGTAGGTGGACCTCTGCCCTGGTTTTCTTTGGGGGTCCCTTCACCCCAAGTTATAGGTCTCTGTCCCCTGTGTAATTAACTTAAAGCTTTATATGCATTTTCTAGTACAGGCAGCTGGAAATTCCTGGGAGGTTGAGAATAGAGAGCTGAATGCTCTTTTTCTGATAAGTGAAGTGATAGGGACCTCCAGCTCAAGGAAATAAAAGGCTATTTGGAGCTGGAAATTGTAAGCACATATCTTTAAAAATGAGAATTTATGGATAACAATCTTTTCTTTTAAAGTGCTTAGAGTTTGGGCCTTAGAAATTAAAATGTTATCACTAGTGATTATGAATCCAGATTTGATTTGCTCGTCCAACTAAGTTATGGACACCTGATTGGTAATCATTTGGGTCATTTCAAGTTTTAAATACATGATAGCTGCTTTGGTATGATTATATTTCTAAATTATCTTATATTGTTTAGTTTGGTTAACTATTGTATTACCTATGTTATTAGAAAAGCAATTACTCTTATAATCTCAATGTTGTTAGATTAAGAATTGTACTGTCAGGTTATGAGGTTGTTAACTAAAACATGGATTTTTGGAACCATCTAGTCATAAGTTCTTTTCAACCCTTTGTAAAGTGTTCTGAATACATTTTTAAAGGCCTGTCAAACTTCATTATTGTGGTAAGGCTAGTTTCATTGTTACCTTAGGAAAAAAACAAACCGACCTTTCTCCCTAAGGTGAACACATTTTGATACTTAGGAATTTGTGATTATTGAGAATTTTGGTTTTATGGCACTTTGGGGATTTGTGATACTTAAAAGGCTTGGTTTTGATAAATCCCAATCTTTAAGGTTTCCAGCTCATTTACTTTATGAAAATTTAGTCATTATTCCTTTTAATATCAAGATAAATTATAAACTTTCTTAAGAAAGGGAAATATTTTTTGTAAAGAAATGTCTTGAAAAACCTTTTTTTTCTGTGATTTTAAAGGCCTACTAAATTTACATTTGCAAACTAATTTATTGCAATGAGTTGATATTGATAACTATTATGTCCAAATCTACTGTGACTTGACTAAGTTTCATTCCTAGGTTTGTTATGTCCTTGGATCGGCATTAAATGGGTGCTTTCAGAAAAAGTTGTTGGTTCATGATTTAGATACCCTAAGAAAGGGCACTAGGGGGTGGAGCCAAGATGAAGCTGTGAAAGGAAGGAACTACTGGAGCTCTCACACAAATTCCGTCAGATAAATCTAAAAAAGTATATCTGAGCAGATTTGAGAGAGTTAGAAGACACTAATAGACTGAGAGGGGTAGTAGCACCAGCACACAAATCAACACCAGAACAAACCAACTGGGAACTTCAGAGGAATCTGCCAGCATGCCCATCTGGGAAATGGCTAGGTGATCGAAACGCCTGAGCAGGAACAGGCCTGGAGCAGAAGTACTAGCTATGGTTGCGATCAAGCCCCATACCTCTCAGCCCAGGATGGGAGTCTGTAGCAGAGCAGAGCCTGCAGCCATGGGAGAAGCTAGTCTGGAGGCCTCCAACCCACAGTCTAAAGGTTTGAAATTCACCTTTTTGAAATTCTGGGAGCCATGATGGCCAGCTAAAATGGCTCATATCCCTGCCTTGAATAAACCCAGAGAATAAAACCTCAGGAGAAACAGAATAGCCAGAAGGGGGGCTTCAGCAGTGAGAGAAGTGGGAGAGAGGACACTTCCTGTGGTGGTAAAAGGAGACTAGTGGAGGAGGAGTCCCAGCAGCCCTCACCTCAGCAGAACAAAGAGAGTAACAGAGCCCCAGGGGTGGAGCTAACTAACATCAATGCCAGAACCCCAGACTTGGCTTTATACAGCCAGGGGAAGTGGCAGACACTAACACAGACAAGAGCTGAGACCACCCATCCTATAGAACAGACCTGGGGAAGAGGAGACTGCCAGCAGCCTGACCACTCCTCCCCCACACCTCACAAAACCAGAGGCCATAGCACATAAGGCTTGATCCCAACCCAAGAAACTTGGGACAGAACCCCATGAGCCTCAGAAGCAGAGATCCACCTCAGAAACCAGGAGGAAAAAAACCCATGAAAAAGAATAGTAAGAAACTTTCAAAGATGATTGATTCATACTATGGAGACAGGGAAGCCCAAAATACCAATTCAGAAGAGGACAGCATGGATACTACACCCACATCTGAAACATCAAAAGGGAAAGCGAAGAGGTCTCCAGACCAAAAAGCCTTCCTGGAAGAACTCAAAGAGGACTTTAAAAGACAAATTAGGGAAGTAAAAGAAAAAATGGAAAAAAAAATTCATTGAGGAAAACAAATCTTTAAAAGGTAAAACTGGGGAATTGGTTAAGGAAAATCAAAACATAAATGGAGAAAATGTTTCATTGAAAAGTAAAATCAACCAAATGGAAAAGGAGATAGAGAAGACAAAGAAAGAAAACAAAACATTAAAAATTAGAATTGGGCAAGTAGAAGTTAATGACTCAATGAGACATTAAGAATCAGTCAAACAAAATCTAAAAAAATAAACAAAAAAATAGAAGAAAATGTGAAATATCTGATTGGAAAAACAACCCACCTGGAAAATAGATCCAGGAGAGACAATCTAAGAATTATCAGTCTACCTGAAAGCTATGATGAAAAAAAGAGCCTGGATGGTATCTTCCATGAAATCTTTAAGGAAAATTACCTGGAGGTCCTAGAAGCAGAGGGTAAAACTGTCATTGAAAGAATCCATCAATTACCCCTGGAAAAAGATCCCAAATTGAAAACTCCAAGAAATATTATAGCCAAATTCCAGAAAAAACAAGGTGAAGGAGAAAATACTGCAAGCAGCTAGAAAGAAACAATTCAACTATCATGGAACCAGAGTGAGTATCATGCAGGATCTTTCAGCATCTACATCGAATGACAGGAGAAACTGGAATGCAATATCCCAAAAGGCGAAGGAGCTTGGACTACAACCAAGGATATACTACCCAGAAAAATCGAGCTTGGTTTTCCAGGCAAACAGATGGACATTCAATGAAATAAGGGAACTCCAGACCTTCCTGATGAAAAGGCCAGAGCTCAATGGAAAATTTAATCTCCAAATACAAAACTCAAGAGAGACATAAAAAGGTAAATGGGGGAAAAAACCCTAGTTAGTCAATAATTAATTACATACTTATATAGGATTCTTTTGTTTTATATATATTTGATATATATGAATATATATCGATCTTGAGAATAGTATACTTATTATAACAATTGAAAAGGATATTCATAGATTGTGGATGTCAGTATAAAATAACTTATATAATGATAAAAATATAATTAAGAGATATAAAGGGATGGTTCTGGGAGAAGAGGTAAGGAGGTAGAAGAAAAGAGTAATTAAATCACATGAAGAGGCACAAAAACATATTGTAGTAGAGGGAAAGAAGGGAGGTAGAAGAGCCATATCTGAGCTTTACTTTCTTCAGATTTGGCTCAAGAAGGGGATAAAATACCCTGATGAATATAGAAATCTAATGTATCTTACAGGCAATAGGAGGGGAAATGGGAGGGGGTGGTCAGAAGAGAGGGAAGAAGTAGTGCATGCAAAATAGTAAGATAAGGGAGGGGAATCCATAGGGTGGGTAAACTGAGGAAGGAGGTGGTCAAAAGCAAAATTTTGTTGAAGAGTAGAAGGGGAAAGAGAGAAACAAAAGCATAAACAGGGGGGAAATAGGATGGAGAAAAAGATGCAGATAGTAGTAATAACTGTGAATGTGAAAGGGATGAATTTCCCCTTAAAACACAAACAGAGAGCAGAATGGGTTAAAGACCACAATCCTACAGTATGATGTTTACAAGAAACACACTTGAAACAGGGAGATACACACAAGGTAAAGTTAAAAGGCTGGAGTAGAATATATTGTGCTTCAGCTAAAGTAAAAAAAAAAAAGCAGGGGTAGCAATCCTAATGTAAGACAAAGCAAAAGCAAAGATAGATCTAATTAAAAGAGAAGAGGAAGGACACTACATCCTGCTAAAAGGCACTATAACAATAAAGCAATATCATTGTTTTAATATATATGCCCCAAGTGGTAGGGCATGCAAATTCTTAGAGGACAGGTTAAGGGAATTACAGGAAGAAATAGACAACAAAACCATAACAATGGGAGACCTCAAACTCCCCCTCTCTGAACTTGATAAATCTAACCTCAAAATAAATGAGAAAGAAGTTAAGGAGGTGAACAGAATTTTAGAAAAAGCAGATAAGATAGACCTCTGGAGAAAACTAAATGAGGATAAAACGGAATATACTTTCTTCTCAGAGGTACATGGCACATACTCAAAAAATCGACCATGTACTAGGGCATAAAAACCTCACAATCCAGTGCAAAAAGGCAGAAGTAGTCAAAGCATCTTTTTCAGATCATGATGCAATAAATATTATTTGTAATAAAGAACAAGGGAAAACTAAGCCAAAATGAATTGGAAGCTAAATAATCTAATTCTAAAGAAAGAGTGGGCCAAAGAACAAATCATAGAAACAACTAATAACTTTATTAAAGAGAATGACAATAATGAGACAACATACCAAACTTATGGGATGCAGCAAAAGCAGGTCTTAGGGGAAGTTTTGTATCTCTGAAAACTTACATCAATAAAATAGATAAAAAGGAGATCAATGAATTGGGCATGCATCTGAAAAAGCTAGAAAAAGAACAAATTGAAAGTCTCCAATTAAGTATCAGATTAAAAATACTGAAAATCAAAGGAGAGATTAATAAAACTGAAATCAAGAAAACTATTGAATTAAGGAATAAACCAAGAGCTGGTTTTATGAAAGAAAATAAAATTGATAAAAATTTTGGTCCATTTGATTTTAAAAAAGAGAGAAGAAAATCAAATTACCAGTATCAAAAATGAAAGGAGTGAATTCACCTAGAATGAATAGGAAATCAAAATAATAATTAGGAATTATTTTGCTCAACTGTATGCCCATAAATTTGACAAACTTCTCAGATTAGGAAAAGAGTTTCATCCTTTCCCCGACCTGGAAATTCACCTTCTCCCACATGGCAAAAGGAAGGAAGGGGACAGGCAACAGCTACAGCCTGGAAGTATCCAGGTTCAACACACAGCCACAACTCACCTCTGGGGAGAGGGTAAAAGGTTATGGGTCAAGGTAAAGAAACCAGCGAGTCAGCCTCTTTTCTTGGTAAGCTAGCCCATTCTTCTATCAATAATTTTTATATGATATGGAAATACAATTGATGCCATCTGAACTTTATTGTTTGTGTTACAGCTAAAATAATTTGGATATTTCTTGTGAGACTCGTAAGATGGCTGGTTATGTTTTAATGCTAAAACCTAAAGCTGGTAACTGATTACTGTGTGTATGTGTTGTATGGAAAGGAGGGTTCTGCCCATTCAGAGCAGTCCTAAGGGCTAGTCAAAAGCACAGCCCATAGCAGCTGTAAGGGTAGATGGTCTGGTTAAGGCATCCCCTTTTCAAGGGTCCTTGTTCATCCTCCTTAAATTCATAAGCTTGCCAAAGAGCTTGTTTGGGTTATGGAGTTCCTAAATAAGGAGCCTGGCCTGCTGAGAGTTTTCAAGTATATAGAAATGATCTCTAGTGATTGTCTTGTGTATGAGGACAAGTGTAAATTGGAGATGTAAATCCTGGTAAAATTTTTTGATTAGGTTGACTTTTTAAGACCAGTACTGTTTAAGTTAGGACAATTTTATATTTTCACTCATCGATAAAATTCCTTTTCTCTTATAATTTCTTCAGAACATACCATGTAGGAAGAAATCTAGAATACAAATATAGAGGGGCATTAGTTCTTGAGATGATAGCATTGTGTATCTAGAGCTGAAAGAGAAATTAAAGGTTATCTAAATGCAGTTCTTCATTTAACAGATGAGGAAACTCATATACAAAAAATTTTGTGACTTGCCCAATATCACATTGTGTTATAATGAAGAGAATTAGCATTTAAACTCAGTATTCTTCTGTTTCCTGGAATAAGAACACAGAGGCAAATTTGATATCATGAGAAAATCCCCCTATCCATTTCCAGTTTTCTATTGATTTGCTTTGCTTTATATGGTAGCAAACTCTTAATTTTTCTGTCATTACTTCTATGATCCCCTTTTGGCTTCTACAGATCCCACAGATTAAAAAGTAGAGCAATGTCAGGGAACCAAATTAAATTTTCATACATTATTGTGTCTAGTAGGGTTTTTCAACAATCCGGCTAGCAGCTTCTGTGGGGGTGTAAGATCCACCAACAACCAGCACCCAGAAAGCTGCCAGCACACTGCAAAAGCACAGGTTCTTTTGCTCTGCTTTAGTAAGGAAAGCAATGTTAAGGGGTTGATAAGCTTACTTTAATTCAGCTTACAAATATCATTCACTTAGTTCAGGGGAAAAAACCAGCACCCTGAACTTCAGAGCAAAATACAAAGTACAAACATTGACAGACAGACCTTGTCTGATTCAAATAACAATACATAGTTACCAGAATTTAACAAAGTCTCAGCACCCAGGTTCCAAGCTGGAGGGCTCTTAGCTGCAGCTGCCCAGAGTCTCTCCATCAACACTATCACGGTGAGAGCCCTGCGCAAAGGCTCTGTCTTGTCTTCTTAAAACATTTCAGACATCATCAAACATCATCTGAATTACCAGAACTTAGGCTCCTATGATTGGCTCTGGAGTTAGCACCTCCCCTCAGTTAGCCCCACTTGGCCCCCACCTTAGTTACCAGTCCACACCCACATAGGTTTTACACCTAATAGGGGTTTGGGCCTGGGTCTTAGAACCTAGTAAGACTCAGTGAAATACACTGAATTACTCAAAGGAAACAAAAGCCAAATTCTTCAAAGGCAGTGGGTTGAATTAAGTGCTAAGAGCCCATTTTGCTTACCAACATATAGGGCATTATACACACTCTGCAAATCAGTAACAAAAATATGTATTGGTGATCATGACAGAAATAATAGCTAGCATTTATGTAACACTGTAAAGTGCTTGTCCAGAGTTTCACAGATATTATGTGTCAACAGCTGGATTTGAGCTCCTCTTCAGGTCCAATGTTCTGTTTATGGTAGCAACTGGCAGTCAAGTTAGATCTAGTGCTCTTTTGTTAGCTGTTCAGTATTTTCAGTGGATAATTTAATTCTTTAATGGGCACTAGATTGTGCATAACTGCATCCCAGTATTTTCTTAAGAGTGCAAACCAAATTTGGCCATTCTTTTTGGACATTATACAGGAGATACAAGGTAATTATATATTCTTATTCAGGACTACAGAAAAGATTGATAACCTGATTATTCAAAATATGGACAAAATAATTACACTATTAAAATTCAGCTTCATCCTTTTATGGATTTCCTTTTTCTTTCTAGAATAGTTTCTAATTAAATAATGCTATTTTGGGCAGAACCTGATTTTCTCAACTAATGAAAAATGGCATTCAATAGATTATATACTTTACTTTATTTAGGTAATGGAATCATGAAGTATTTAGATAGATATAAATTACAAATTTTACATAAACTAAATGGGGAAAACAGAATCCCTGTTAACAGTTCAAGTTTACCAAAAAAATCAATTTAGGTTTTTGAAGCATCACAAAAACTTCCAATTTTTACATCTTGACTGCAAATATTAAGAAGGATCAACTGCTAATTAATTATTTAAACTTTAAAAAAGGAAAAGGAAACAAATGCTAATCAAAACATTCCATGAAATAATGTGTTTTCTGGGCTGTCATTGCTGTGGACTGAGTTAATGCATAAATTACTTCAGTGAACTGCATTAAACATCTTCATCGAAATAGTCGGAATAATTGATCGATCATTTATTGGAGGAAATACTGTCATCACTTACTGAAAGCCATGCAATATATTTTGATATCTTGGATACACTCATGTTAAAATGAAGCACCAGTTCAGCTAATAAATCTGTTCTTGTGTATATGGTAAATGAAAGAAACAGTAAAATTTACTAACTATGCAGCTGCATTTTTCATTTCACTGTTAACAGTGCTTTGAATTATATCCTATTTGCACATTATGATTGCACTTTAAAAAAGTAATAGATTAGGAAGAGTTCTCTTTCCAACAATTCTAACTTAAGAAAGTCATCTCCTCAGAAGCATTTTAAATGGCATCAGATACATAGCTGAAGTGAATCAGTAGGTTGAGAGATTGGCACTGAAAATGTAGGTAATGTAGGATGCTAATCAATAAAATTCAGTGATGCTGTCACTGAGTGACAATGGCTCTGTATCTTAGAGCAGGTGAAATTAAACAGCCATTCAGACATCAAATGGGAAATAACATAGCATAGTTGAAATACTGGTACAAACCAGAGCAATAAGATTTAGGTAAGTGCTTTAAAGTCTGATAAGAAAGGGGGCAGGGAATGAAGCAATCATAAAATGGTTTAACAAAAATTCTTCTGAGATTTAGTTTATAATGAGACCCTGGGGGAGAATGAGACTCCTATCACCTCCTACTCATCTCCTGCACTTCATCCTTTTCCCTTGTTCCTCATAAAGCTTACCTGATTTGCATCATATCCCTTATTTCTGAATTGGCAATTACAGAATCTTAGAGTTGAAAAGGAATTTAGAAATCATCTAGCCCAACATGTACCTGACAAAATATCCCCTCTATAAGAGTAATAACAGAGGTCATCAAGTCCTTATCTGAAGATTTCAAGCATTGGGAAATTCACTCTATCCTGCAATAGCCCATTTTCCTTTTGAACAATTTTAGTTCTTAAGACATATTTCTTTACGTTGATTTGAAATTTGTTTCTCTGTAACTTCAAATCATTATGTCACAACTCAATCATTGAAAAACACCCTATTTGTATTCTTCAGTCCAAGTAGCATCAGATAACACAGTATGTTCATTTTAAAAGGCAGTTTTTAAAAAAATGAATAACATGTTTAGATTGTTTTAACCATTAAATGAATTGATTAGATGATTACTCAACAATTTATTTATTTTTGACCATATATCTTAAAGCTGCTGTCATTAAAAAAACTAAGGTGAAAGAGACAAGCACGTTGACACACACCTGTAATCTTTGATTAATTCTGTAATCTTTGATACTGAGGCTGGTAGACTGCTTGAATTTGGGAGTTCTGATCTCCACGGGCTAGGCCAATCAGTTTTCTGTGCTAAGTCCAGAACTAAAGAGTGGGATCCATAAGTTTTTTAAGGAGATTCTTAAGTAAGAGAAGGGTATGGATATGTAGATTAGGAATGAAGTGCAAAGAGATGACAATTGAATCCATGGGAGATGATGAGGTCACCAAGAAAGAAGGTAGGGAAAGGGGAAGGGAGAAGG